>PRKT01000069.1:1276149-1397187 GCA_003671525.1 Saccostrea glomerata
GGGGGGGGGGGGGGGGGGGGTGGGTTAGAGGGGCATAACCCTGGAACCCCCCCTTTCAAAAATTGCTGGATCCGCCCCTGATGTGGGAGTGGAAAACTGAGCCTTAAAACATAAAGGCAACATATATCACCTGTAAAGCTTTTCTGGTGCTCATTTGGCAAGTAAAAAGGGAAATTCATGCTTGAGAAAAAGTAGTTCTTGACTTATTTCTTTCAATGAGGAAGAAATTTCACGAAGTCGATAGCGAATTGGTAACATATTGCGATAATACGTCAATCGGGTACCTCCGCCGCTCTACATATCTTGTCAATTTATTCCATATACATGTCTATACGACTAAGTGAATCGTTTTCAGTCTCTCTGCTACTTGCTGTTCAAAACACTCACATGTTCGAGTTTGCGTGAGATGCAAGTGAAGGCAGAGAAACAGAGAAAATAGTGAGCACATTTTGACTTTTAATTAAACTGCAGTTAAATGACATCGTGAAATGCTTATCCTGACCCCATGTCACGTGATTATCTCAGATTCTGGTGAAAGCTTGCAGTGAATGTCACTTTAGATTTGGCGTGTCTGTGTTTGAAGTGATAAGCGCATGCTGAATGCGATATAGTGCAAATATTTCCATGCCGCGTTCGGTTGATAATTCTTGATTAGTAAAACAGGTGTCAGTAAATGCATTGGGTTCATGAAGATTTAGGTAGAAAGTTAAAATATTCCCCTTATGTTGGCATAGAAACCCATGAATTGGAAAAGGGTAATTTAAGAGATTTTGAGAATTCCATTGCTAGTCTTGCAAAAGTTCGAATAATACATTAAGATAGATACGTCAAAAATGTTGTAGATATATGATTAAATACAAAAGTTAACAGTTTCATATCGAACACATTCAGTGATATATATCTAAAATAAACAACCCCTGGTGATGGGCCCAGACAACCAAACCGCTCGTTTACTTCAGTATAAACAGGTCGATGTTTGTTGAATGATACTCACCGTAACCCGGGCCGCGTTTGTTTCTGTTTCCATTCAGAAGATGTGGGGTTAATTACTTTGTGTTAAGATATTTATCCATGTGAGCGATAGTGTTGTTGAGATGTGTCAAAAAACTGAGCTCTCCTGTAGAGCTTTAAGATTTTGATTTTGCAGGGCGGAATTTATGGTACAGAGTATATAATCAGACTTTTTTTTGGGGGGGGGGGGTTATATGTGTCTTATTCCTGGAATTTTGGCAGAAATAATGGGTATTAAATTAATAGGTTGAATAAAGAATGACTAGCTTTGTTAATATCGATGTTTTGTTTCTCATAAGCAGATAGGCAAAACCCGGACAATGCACTGAGCACCACTGAAATCGAACTCGAAAGAAGGCAATGAACTTGTACATTGATATCTGAAGATCAAATTATACCTATCTTACTGATTCAAAATATTTTTCAAAATAATTTTAGAAGACATGTAAATAAATACTTTAGGCAAAAATATTGCTTCAAAGGGGCGTCATTATGTCCGTAGAATTTTAAGTTTCCAAACTCTTTCACTAGAAAAACAGATAGAACGCACTGATAACGCATGCGCAGAACAACCTTTGATCGAAGTTGTGCACCTCATCGCATATGCCCCACTTCTGTAATCTGTGTACCGCAGGGTCTTTAACTTCCTAATCTTGCCCTAGACATGCAAAGATATATCTGACTAAGCTTCTTAAATATTAAAAAAAGCATTTTCTCAAACACAGACATACAAAAGCTAATTAGGGTCATGTCCTCGAGCGGCCCGGCGTACTGAATGGGAATTCCACAATGGATTAGTGCATTTGAAGGACATTGTATAAAAAGCACGTTGATGTGGAATCACTTTGAAGGAAAAATATTACATTTTCTATTTATTTTACAAATCCTCACTGGTTAATAGCACATACAGACTGTGAAATTAATTAAATTGGTCGATCAGTACTTAACACACGAGGTGGATTGATATTGCTGAAAAGACCTTGGACAAAACAGAAGCTTTATCCGTAACAATTTGCATTGACTGGAATAAAGTCACAACCATACTATACGGGCAGTGCAGTTTACTTTAACATTATAGATCCACCCCTGTCCTTACTCCTTTGGTCAGTCACACACATAGTTTGCAGGGTGCCAATAATATCCCCAATATATTAAGTATCTTTTATCTGATAGATCTTGTCAAAACAATGCATATGCCAAGACTCAGCTGGAAAAATATTTTGTGAGGGCACATTATCGAGGGCACTGGCCGTTCACAAAGAGGAAAATATTATATGTTACTTAGGGGGTCAGTGGCCATGGGGGATTACGTGAAGAGAAATCCCTCCGCTGATGAGTAAAATGACAACAATGCTGTTATTATTCTGTCGACATATATATTATATAGTCAGCATGTCTGACTACATCAAAGCGAGGATATTAATTTATAGATTCATGGTCACTTCACTGCAAAAATGAAAATCATGTATAACATTATGCATGTGTTAAATTTAGCAAGCTGCTTATAGACACGTTCTTTCACATATACATGCATGTACGTTGAAAAAAAAAATTGCGTGGACTTTTACACTTTATACAAAACTCTTCAAAAAATTGATTTGATGAGATCTAAAAAACTCGAATGGAGTGTTTGAAGTACATTTTGAAGTGTTGGATATTTACTTAATGGGACGCTTGTGGCTCGCGTTTGTGAGTGAAAGGCAATTATATGTTCACAAAGTACAGCCCCTCCCTCTAAAACAATTTAAAAAGTTGAAAGTTCCTGCATATAGTATACCATTTTATGACTATAATCCGCGCGGGCAATTTGTCTTCATCTACAGATAAAAGAAACCAGACGAGATTACTTGAGATCAGTCAAAAAAAAATTGTTCACGAAAAATCGTTATAATGTTGTATAAAGTATAGAGAGATTTTGATGAGCAAGCATTACGCATATTACATCAGCACGTGATTTCATATTTTTACACCCATCAGTTAAGTTATACAAAATAAATAAATAAAACCACAATATAGGGCTAAACGACTTGAAACACGACTACCTCAAGTGTAGTGAAAACAATATCCCGGACCACCCCTCTACATAAATTTCAAGATTTGAAATACTTGAATCTACAAAGCCTTTAAGGTCAAGCTTTTTAAGAGAAAACCTTGTACTTGAGGAGAGGAATCTATCCCTTGATTTGTATATTGAACACCAGAGAGTGTTCGACATTTTTCATCATTAAACCAATTCATTCACACTTATATTCCACGAAGAAAAAGTGGGAGGGGTGGGGAATTGGAGGGCGAGGGCTTCAAACACTATTATGATTCACACTTACATCTGAAAAAGGTGATCTAAAGGCTTATACATTCATTAAGAATTTTAGTCTAACGGAAGATGTTTTTATAAAGCACGGAGACGTACCCTGTCCTTAAAGCATATCTGTTACTGATTATGTCTATGGTAAATTACATGTAATTGACCGTCATACATAATATCCAGTATTAGTACAATTTTCTGTTATCCTTGGACTTTCAGTATAAGGCGTGATATTCTCGACGTTAGTGCCTGAAATTTTCACAGGTTTTCATTTACTGTTGAAATATATACATGGGATGGAAATTCAGGCGAATATCAACGAGTGTAGCAAGGATCCAATCACAGCGTTTCGTACGGCAAAAAGGGGTTAAGTCATCTCATCTTTGTGCTAAAAAATTTTTAGTTGCTGATGTTAGTAATTTCTTAAACATAAAGGATTTAAAAACGTTATTCACGTAGCTTTGAGAATGCCAAGCCTCATGGAAAGTCCAAGGATGAAAGAGAATTGCACTGCATGTAGCAATTAATTAATATTTTTGTTTGTTTTAATCTTAGAGAGACAAAGAGTTAGAGGCTCAGGCCTTGGACTGGGTGGAGGCCAATTTAGGGGAACCAGTGGACAGGAAAACCCCGTATGAGGATGTTCTAAGGGACGGAATCATCCTGTGCAAGTAAACCCATTACACCTAAGGTTTAATTATTTGATAAGCTGACAAGAGTTATCTCGCCTGTGGATAATGAATTTAATGTACAAGAATTAAGATACTCTCTCCCTGAATATTTTTGAAAGCCACCCAAATGATTTTTTCTACTCTTTTTAAGAATGATGAACAAACTTATGCCTGGATGCATAAAGAAGATCGATACGAAAGGCGGTGGTTTTGCCCTCATGCAGAACATCGAACGTTTTCAGGAAGCAGCCAAAAAATACGGGGTTCCCGTCAATGAGGTCTTCCAGACCGTGGATCTGTGGGAGAGGAAGAACATTCCCCAGGTCACCCTGTGTATCCACGCCCTGGGACGGGTGGTACGTACCATTATATATATATTTTTTTGATAGAAGGTTAAATTTCAAGGTTACTGGTTCATGAATCATGGTATTAGCAGACTTATTTTTATATTCATATGAAGCAGAATTTATGCAAAATCTTATGCGTGAAAAGAAGAAAACACTTGTTGTGGCCTTCAACTCGACATTTAGATATATCGACGACGTATTGTCAATTAATAATGATAATTTCCATTCCTACGTCGACACGATATATCCTGGTGAGCTTGAGATAAAAGATACCACAGAGTCCGACACTTCTGCTTCATACTTGGATATTTTACTTGAAAAAGACACTAATGGTAATCTAACAACCAAGCTATATGATAAACGTGATGACTTTAACTTTTCTATCGTCAACTTCCCTTACTTATGCAGCAATATACCTTCATTACCTGCATACGGAGTATATATATGTAATGGATATATGCCGAATACTGTTCTATATGTAAAATTATCAGACTGTTTGAGGCCCGTTAGGGCCGAAAACTGTCTGATAATTTTACATATAGAATAGTATGAGGCATATATCTTACTTAAAACATTGCCATTTAAATGTCCAAAAGTTACCTGGAGGAGTCCGATAATAACACAATGGGAGTTCAAGCATCCATTGTTTTCTACCCGTCTGATAAGTAGATTAAAGAAATGAGTGAACGGTAAAAAAGTGAGTGAACTCTTGTTTCATTTATTTCATTCATTTAATTGCAGTCGTTTCGTTTAGCAGGACAGGGGTACGGTGATGAAAGATTTTTTTTTTTGGGGGGGGGGACATTTTTATTTATGATGTGCATAAATTGACATTGATACTGACAAAATTTTGGGTGATATTTTAACCATCACCATCGCAAGTAAAATGCGGATCTTTACCCTAGCTGAATTTTTAGCTTAGATAGTGGAAATTCTCAGGTTTTGAAAGTGTGGCCATCGGGGAACAAACATGAAAGGAGATTGCAGAATCTTTTTTTCAGAAATGGATTTAGATTCGCTTATTCAAAGTGCTGAATCATAAACTCTTTTAAAGAGTGAAAATTAATGTTGTGGAAGGTTTAAACTCGGATTTCTTTTCATGGATTTGCTATTTTTTAGTGTGATCAACTTAATTTCCTTGCGTTTGATTTCCCTGAATTTTTTTCCTAAAATTTTTATTGGGGGTTTCTGAACTAACACTCTTCTTTCTGTTTTTTAAATACCGTCCAATTTTGTTATCATTGCCGTCCGATAATATATTATCAGACTGGTAATTATTATTATCGGACGGCTACAGGTAAATTTTTAGACTGCAAGAACAAAGGCTTGACGTCACAGCAATGTTTTAACTCAGTTGATTCGATCACACACTGTCCAGTCCCCAAAGAATAAAAAGATGTTCTTTCTTTGCTCTCACATACATGTATCACCTAATGTCCAAAATATACACGTTATCCATAGCGCACACCATTCTCATCTCCTGCAACGCCCCACCTTATAAATGGTGGTTTTCGACTACGTACTTTACAATTTTAACTGATGGATACAACTATTCTAAGCATGTGAAAAATTCATTAGTTAAATCTAACCATTTTATGAAAGCTAGGTTATCAGACTTGAACAAAAAGTGACACATTTACACAAAGGTAGTCTGAACTTTTTAAGAGCCTGTAAGAGAAAATCTTGACAACTATCAGAAATGTAATCAGTAAATCGGTCCCCCCATTTACCCTCCCCGTCACCCCTTGGCAGGAAGACTATGTACTTATCTAACATCCCCTAAGTCAATCTTTTTCCGGCGTATTGTTAATTCCCCATGTCAACCTCGACAAAATTACGTTCTCTCTGGGCATTTCTATATGCCAGACTGTTGCTTAATAGAAAGGGTATTTTGATGTAAAGCAGATCACGTTGAATACACGATAATGTTTGACTAGAGACCAGGGTGGTTCTTAATTAAATTTTTCTTAAGTGCTGTGTCAAATGGGGTCTCGTCTCCACAGCATGGGATTCATCTTGAATAAACAGTAAAACTCCCTGAAAAGATTATCCCCTCTCGCCCTTAATAATTGAATCTTTCGGTCTAGACTGATCGAAGGCAAACTCGGCGATTTAAAGAATATTTCACATGAAAAGTCAATCCTATTTTTTCATTAATCCTGATCTCTATAACTGTATAGTCCAAAGATAATTTGAAGAATCCAATTATATAATATGGGAAAAAATATCATATACACTAAATGATACAAATTATAAAACTATATGTAGTAAAACGTTGGATCCGCGCCATTGGTATTACTAGACATAATTAATCCACGTGTCTCTCACTATAATTATAATCCATCACTGTCTGGGCTGTGGTCGATAACCACTGCATTATCCCGGCCGTGACAGCTGGACACCTGCCCCCCTCCGTCATCCTTACCTTTCCTTGGGCCTCCGCGGCCAAGCCAGACTTTGTTGCTCTGTATGCCATTTTGTTTGAGATGAGGATTCTATCTGGACCCGATCTGCTTTAAATATCCCACAGAGTTCACGTCGTCGGCTTCCGACTGAGAAAGTAAACAATATTTTGAGGCCACTTCGTGTGATTCACATGTACACGTGATACTGGAAAGTCGTGCGCTGATTGGACACTTTTATTTTATAGGAGGGACTTTTCTAAAGAATAAAATTCCGCGATAAGGTGTTAATTTTACGTCAAACAAAAAGGGCCTTTGATGGAAAGTGCATATTTTAATTTTTTTGTCCTTATATGGCTTTCACTGGTTCGTAGGCGGTGAATTCTAGCCCCTTGAATGCATTAAAGAATTAAAGGACTAAATGCCTCGGAGCGACTCATTGAGAAACAATGTTAGTTGAGGTAAACAGTTATTATATAGGTAAAATATTCCATACATCTCACAGCAATTGTATTGTTTAAAAGTCTGTGACGCATAGTAATCTTTGGAACAGAATGTCTTAAATTTATACAGACTTCGTAAACACAACGGGATTATCTCATTTTTCAGATTAACTGAGTGCATAAATATTACGTGTACCTTAATCTAACTTATCCACCCATGTCGTTTTGATAACTTTTAAATGCCTTACTCAATACACATACTCGTAAACGTGGGAAAAGTATGAAACTCTATATCTTTTATGTTTAAATAGTTTGTTTAATTTAACTTTTATGTACATGCAGGTGTGGAAAGGATAATCCTTACACATAATTTTAGTTCCGTTGTCCATGTTTTTTTTTGAAATTTTAAAATTCTCTACGACGAAGTTTAATCTGCTGCAACTTGTAGTGAACTTTGTCTTTAAAGTTCCATTCATTTATTCATAATAGATCAGACGTGTTTTACGAGTAATTAAAAAAATTCAGTAACAAATTTAGTCTGTCGTACGAGTTGTCTTTATTATTGTCTATGGAATGAGTGACCTTGAATCGCAGAGAGAGAGAGAGAGAGAGAGAGAGAGAGAGAGAGAGAGAGAGAGAGAGAGATTACATGCATAACCGAAACCACTGATGTAAGGAAGACAACTCGTACATGATAGACAATTTAGAGTACAAAATCAAATAAATATATAAGTTTAAAAAGTTTTACTTTTGTTTTTTAATGCAAATTAAACTACTTGATTTCATTCAAAAATTGCTATTGATTGAAGCAAAGAAAACATATGCATTTAAAAGAAAGGTATTTCTAATTTGGTGTTCAAAAATATTTATTTTGTGTATAGAGTTTGAAATGAAGTAAAGACGATGAGTCTATTTTATATCCTTTGGCTCTAGTTCACTGGGTCACCTTCAATCTCAAAATTAAAAAAAGTGTATTAGAGATATTTCCTTTAGACCCAGTTCGCTTTTGTAATGACAAAGTTATTTCATAAAAATACCACTGTCAACCCCTCCTTAATTTAAACAACCCTTTTTATCGAATTACGCTTAGACAAACATTTACTCAAATATCAGTCGCGTGTGTTCACCGGAAAGAAATTGTATGTGAACCGTTTTGCCTATTTATCTCATTTTTTTTAATGTATCAAATTCTACTTGATGTTACTAAATAAAAAAAAGCTAAATGGAATAAATGGCGCCTCTTGTAACATGAATGCATGATGTTTTCAAACTGTCTATATATATCAGATTCTGCATATAATATCATTGAATAGTGCTGATTTTCATCTGATAAACTAAATTAAAATGAAAATATCACTTCTTGCACGGGTAAAATATTACATTTTTCAAAAAAGCATATATAATGGAATGTCTCTGATTATTATTATACATACCGTCGCCTGAGAATTATAAGGTTCTATGTGCCAAAATTGTCAAAAATGAGTTATGCATATCGTTGGAATCGGCTCGCTGAGATCTATCTCCCTATGAAATCCTTTTGTTTCTTTGGACAAAAATGAAGAAGATATTAACAGTAATTTTTGGTTCTATCTCCATTTGATGCAATCCATGCATATCCCAAAATATCTTTTTTTTTTCTTTAAATGTATACCTTTTGACTTTTGCCAGATTCTTTTTTGTAATACGTTAAAAATAGCCCACGGATTAGGAATTCTCTGGCAGATGATTGAGCATGCATTTGGCAGGTTAAATTTAATTTGCAAAAAGACTGCACGGAAAGATTATTTCAAGTTAATGTTGAATGTATAAACCCCATGTGTGTCTAATTAATAAAGTCTTTGTGAGATTGTTCTTTGCTCTTTGGAATGCTTTAACAAATTAAGAGTAATGAAAATGTCAAGATAACTGCCTGGAAATTACTCCTCAAATTAAAAGAATCTTCATTAAACGTTTTGTTATATCTTGCCTCAATAAAGTTTTAATGCAATTGAAAATTGAGATAAGCCAGAAAAAAGAATTCCAGAATAAAAAAAAACACGCATGGAAACCATTTTTTATGACGTATACACAGTGTTTGGCGCGGAATGATCGTGTTTACACCAGAAATGAATGCCAAAGCAGCTAAAAAAAAACATGAAGTCCAAGTCATCTATTGATGTTATCTTACAATGGCTTCATTCTTTCACCCCCTCCTATAAGAGTGCAAAAAAAAGTATGATATATATATTCGTACGACTGATAACATTGTAATGATGTAATTATTTTGTTTCAGTTAAATCCTTCCGGATATCAATATTGAAAAACAAACGAGAAAAAAAACATTCCATCTAAATATACTACATGTAAACATAATGGTATGCATTATGTACATGAATAGCTCTTTTGAAATTTATGTGCTAAAAAGTTGACACAAGGGCAACATTTGAATCTAAAAAAATCTTTCTCAATGAATTTTTCTTTTTACCAAAAATCATTTGACTTCAGGCTTTTTATTTTTACCACCAAACTAATCTTTGTAATTAAAAAATTTGATGCTGAAAAAAGTATTTTTGCCTGCTTTGTAAAACATGCTTGCAAAGTTCATTCATAACTTTCAGTAAGAAAGCAACTAGAGGGACTTGAGAGTAGACTCTTAAAACAAATTGACTTTTTCAGTACCATACATATTTACATGATTTACAAGAATCACCCGTTTTCGAACAAACCAACGATCACCAATTTTTTAATTTTTTTATTTATTTTTTTTTTTTGGAGTTCCTAATCGACAATCAAGTCATGCTATTGAGAATGTGTTGAGAATGATAGAAAACTTACTTAAATTTTTGTCATTGAAATGAAAGCTACTCACCTTTGCAGGCATTTTGTCGGATATCCCCAAAGTAACAAATTACGTCTGAAGAACTAATATTTCTTGGAGAAGTTATTGACGAGGATGGATCTAAATTACATCGAGGGGAGAAAGGGTCTTGGAAAAGAAGAACCCTAGCAATCCTAAACACCTAATAACTTTATTTTGGCGCTGTTTAATATATTTCTGGTAAATATATATAATAACAATGATTGTTGACGATATATCTATTAATATTATTTAAAAAAACAAAATTTTCATTGGAAGACTGTGACGTCATAGAACCTACCCCTCCCCAGACTGCAATGGAACATTCGTGCACGTCCTGATCGGCTTTTACTCCTATCTTCTTGTATCTCAGAAAACATCATTACTGTGCACGCTGAGCTGCTAATCTACAATATTCGCCCCTGCATTGCTAGAAAATATTTTTGTCGATCTTAACGCAGTATACATGTGTGTAATATGACTTTTGTAGCATTGTGGAGGAGTAAATAAAGGGCGTGTTAATAAGCATGTTAACGTAATGACGTTATAATCGTACATTTTTTTGTGCTTGCTTCTCATCTAATAGCTGTCTCATTGAAGCCTCTTTTAAAATCTTTGATAAAACATACGGATCTCTTCTTTAAAACAAAAAACCCTGATTTTTTTCGTATTGGGACTGAAGTATTACCATACGAACATTCTCAAGTTCAAGAGTTTTCTATATCGAAAATTAATTTTGTCAGTTTTAACATTTCTCTGAGAATTTAGGAAGAACAGCATAAGATTCTTTAGTGAGAAGTTATACAAGGAATCCAATGGACCTTGAAGGTCACCTGATTATCTTCCTTGACTAGGGCTACTTTGGTGCCACCTAGAACTACAGGGACTCTGATTTTATTTAGAAAAGATGTTTGTAAGACATCTATATTATTCTTGTACCTATAGTCTCAATCCTAGAAAGTGTTGTTTGTGGCATGAAGAAACCCACAAATTATCTCCCTCTCCCTATAAAATGTAAGATTTCCAATATAACTGGTGTCCAAATATACATGTATCAAATGGTATAACATGAACCTCAAAGAGACTCAACGAAAATGAAGGATTTTACGGTATATAAATAATACAGATTTTCTAAGGTGGGGTTCCTTGTTGTAGTTTATTCAAGGCATTGTCTATTTTTTCTGATGGACCCTGCCATGATATTCATATGGCAGTGGCGTATAGGGGTATCATTTAGTGAGCTCATTGCTCACAATTCCTTTAGTTTTCTGATTATATTATGGAATGAAAAACCTTGATAAATATAATTCATTTAAAACTGTTTCAATGTATAAAAAAGTTTATTATATAAACCATGTAAACAAAAAATGTAAATTATAGCTAAATAACAATAAAATGGTTTATGACGTAAGTGAACAACGTCAACATCATTGGTCCCGTTCCGTGCCCTAATCATTATTGCAAATAAAAACAAATAGCCTGCTTCCATGTCAGAAAATTCATGATTTGGTCGAATTCTTCCAAAAAATGTTGCTGAGCTGTAGCAAATACAATTATGAAAAACTTTTATCGCCTGTTGTTAGCATTGATTTAAAGAAGCCAACCGTTGCAAAATATACAGTATAGCACAATTGCTGAAGAAAAACTACACGAAAACCTTATTGTAAATGCTTGTATGACGAATATCTTGAACAAAAAATTGATTGGATGATTTAATCGACTATATGCCGGGTGTTTCCGATATTCATTCCTGATTGGTTAGCACCTTTGTTAGTTCCCATCTGTAGACCAATGATATTCTGTCCTGCTTTGAGTTGTTCTTCCGTGAAATCACGCTTGTTAGCTTCTGCCTCCTTAGGACCATAAGCACCAACCTGAAAACCAGACAAAAAGGGTTTTATTTTACTTTTTCATTATAGAATGACGTATACATGTAATAATAGGAAATAACAAATTAGGAGGAAGAAGTAAGTTACATGTACATATATGCGTCTAGATGCCCCGTTCCGATCACAATGCATATATTGCCGGCTTACACCGGTCTTAGCTGCACTACAGGAAAGTGATTTTCATTATTAATCAGTTATCAATTGTGTAATTCTTACAACATTCCGGGAAATGTCACAACTACAAGCCACCCTCCCAATTCTCACAACTTCAAGCCACCTTCCCCAAAATATCAATATTTTAGGCCATGCATCCTTCCAAATATCACTATTTCAAGCCCCCTCCCAAATATCACTATTTCACGCCACCCTCCCAAATATCACTACTTCAAGCCACCCTCCCAAATATCACTACTTCAAGCCACCCTCCCAAATATCACTATCTTCAATCATGGCGGTAAAAGTATCAACATGGCATGGATTCCTTCGATGTTTTAAACATTCATCACTACTTTTATGCTCTTCGCACAAGGATTTGGAAATAAAATTACAGTATTTTTGTCAAGATCTAATACCCAAGTACCTATGGCTGATTGAATCTGCAGTTGCAGAAAGTAGTAAAAGAAACAATCTGATCTGAATGGGGGATAAACTATACGACTGGCCTATACAAACAGAAAATAATCGGCCATTATGTCTGGTCAATGTTAAACTTACAGGCCATTTTGGCAGGTAAATTTGATTTTTTCCTGCCATTTTAAATTTTTATCGGCGAATGGCCGATGGCCGACGCCAATCTGAAACCCTGCATTACAGCTACATAAAAAAGTATACATTACGGCTACATTGCATTGGCGGATCCAGAGGGGGGGTTCCGGGGGTTGGAACCCCCCCTTTATTTTTTGCCAAGTGGAGAGAGAGAGAGAGAGAGAGAGAGAGCTAGGATAAAACGTTTTCCGAGATAATATGTTTGTACGTCTTATTCATTGATTGAATTGATAGATTCTCACACATTTAGTAATAGATTCCTCCAATCACCTCCTCTATTATATTTTTCTTATGAGAGAAAGGTAGAAAATATTACAACTTATTTTTATATATCTTGTATATGTTATGTAACATGCGAGGTTTAATTTGATATTAGATTCCCGCGATCTTTGGCTGTGTTGGTTATTTATGTACCGTTTTTATCATATCTTGATCAACTGAACGAACTAACATGTAGCTCTTTGTTTTAAAGCCCATGCCACCCGCACCCCACCCCGAAAAGGTTTTTCAAATTCTTAAAGAAAATTCTTTATAATCTTCGGAAGTGATACGAATCCATTCAACTAATTTTAAGGCTTCCGTAGTTTTTTTATCTTTTTTCATTTTTTTAAATCTATTTTGTTGTTGTTGTTGTTGTTGTTTTTTGTTTTTTTGTTTTTGTTTTTGTTCGGAATGGGGGTACGCTTTTTTTAAAGGACAAAAAACAAAAATATCGTATTTACCACAACCTTAGATTTTTCCATACACCGTCTGGGAATATTTGCTTGAGAATATGTATTGGGGGGGGGGGGGGGGGGGTAGAGGGGCATAACCCTGGAACCCCCCCTTTCAAAAATTGCTGGATCCGCCCCTGCATTGCCTCTTTCGTTAGCCAGCCACACAGTACAATTTTTAAATGCATAAGACCCGTTTCCCCAGCTCACCACGGAGAGTTGAAAGTAGGACTTTGAGCAGGATGTTTTTTTTATCATTAAAATTAATTTTATTTCATAAATCACAAAAAATTTAAATCAAGCACTGTTCATAGATAAAATTTTAAGTTTTGTCAAATGTTTTTTTACACTTTCTCTAAAGCCTTGAAAGCTATTTGCTTGACATATTGTTGTTTTTGAAATTTATAACCATCGATAAGTAAGCCGGCATTCCTGATTTGTAACAAATTTCTCAATTGTTGCCATAATGTTCAGATGACGCCTAATTATTAAATTTCGACTGCAGAGTTATTGATATAAATATACTGAGTACTCAATCTGATTAGATAGTGAGTGAATTCTGTTTATTAGAACTCGTACATAATTTGTTGGACCTGAAGGTGAAAATGTTGCCCTTGGCCTGCGGCCTCGGGCGACATTTTCACCTTCAGGTCCAACAAATCATATGTTTCCCTCATACCCATTCAATAACTGTATATTGCTATATGAATAAGGAAAGTTAAAGATAGAAAATTTGAAGCCAACAATTTCATCATAAAGTTTGGTAGTCGATGTGCCACCACTGTCAGATTCCATAGTTTCAAATTATTCCGAATAGGACAAATGGAATCAAAATAGGAGTGAATGAAATATTTATTGATAAAACAAAAAAACGTTGATATCTCTCAATGTCGAAGTCCCAACGGGAGCTTTTTAAAGTAAAATTTTTGAATAAAGTCGACTTCATGTCGACACAAGTCTGCAAAGAAAAAAGGCGCAGTTGATTATTAGAAAACCCGATCTTTAAAAACTATATGAATACATGTATTTATATCATTAATCATAAACTCAAGCATAATTTTAATATTACTGAGTATCCTCAGAGTATAAATTTGATTGTACAATACGACAGCTGAACTTCCTTCGAGTTTTAAAGTATCCACATATGATTCATCCCACTACTGGATTAGTTAGTATAATTAATCCATGATTCATAGAAAGCATCATGAATATAACAGAGAAAATATTTTTAAACTTTTAAAAACATGTGTTGAATTACTTTATGGCTATTACTTGTATTTAAGATTTTGTAAACTACAGAAAAAAATATATTTTCAAACTTCAAGAATTGTGTTAAATCCCTTTGAATTTGTTATTCAGGAAAATATACTTTTAACCAAATCTTTGAAAGGATGAAATTCTTCGAATTAAAGTTTTTATTTTCTTTTAAATAGAAGTGCAAATTCAATTGGCCTATCAATTTAAGAATATGAACAAATGATTTATCACATTTATGTATCTAAAAAAAACTACAAGTAAATATATTTTCTTCATTTAATAAATAAATATATGTTCTACTTTTATCATTTGAATCACAGAGAGAATGCAATATTGCACAGAGGTACGTCAAGTTGATAATTGACTAGAGTCTACAGCTGCATATAATGTTCTGGATATCATTTTTCGTCTGAAAATAAAGGAAAAAATGTAGTTTATTACCTCGTATTACTTTTCAAAATGATTATTACAGAGAGAGAGAGAGAGAGACAGACAGAGAGAGAGAGCATACTATATATTTGTTATATAGTATTACCAAAGCAGGGCTGTTCTGATCTCTAAGTATTAAGTCTATGAGTGCTTCTGCCATGTTGCATTGAATAGATGTTTCAACTGAAATGAAAATAAAACCCAATTACATTAGACTGTATCTAATACATGTATAACCGACATTATTAAGGGTTGAAAGTAAAAGGTTATTTAATTATATTATACTTTCATGTAAATTACTTGAATCTGATTCGTCGAGAAACATTTGATAAAAAACACTACTACCCGCTGAATAATGAAGCCACCAAAGTTATTTAAGGCTATAACAATGCGAATGTATATTGAACTTACAAAGAACGGGAACACCGTCGACAAACCACATGGATGGAACATAAACTTTTTGTTTGTTGGTGTAACTCACAGAGCAACTGGCTCCATAGTCTTCCATGGATATAGTATCGGGGGAAAAGCCGTAATATCCCTCATTTGTTGCACCTGACAATATTTCCTGAAAAACAAATATTTCAAAAGGAGAAGAAAAAAAGAAGATGGAGAAACAAGGCGTGTAGAATGCCTATAGCTTCAGATATTTTTTTTAAAATAATATTCAATTTGTGAACTTTTTGTATTTAAATCAAGTTCTCATTATTAAAATTTATGAAATCATGATAAACAAAATCTTTCTGAGAAAAATATTCTCCTATTAAAATATATGATGGTATATGTGGGATTCAAACCCTAGCAATATAAAAATCGGTTCTATCATAATTCTTTAAGACTAAGCTACACGTCTAAAATAAAAATAATATTACAAGTAGAATAAGAATAAAAATTAATCTAAAATCAATATTCAGGGAAGTATATTTTTTTTAAAAACTTAAATCGTTTTTCCTTGTTCAAGAAAAAACAGGAAATATTCATACATACCTTTGATAATAATAGTAATACTACTGTGCACAGCAATGCTTTTTCCATATTTCTCTGAATGATGGAAAAACACAATGAGTCTGAAGTTAACACTCAGAATTATTTCTATACATTCAGAGTAGATTTTTAAATAATGTGATCTATTAATGTCCTCCCGCGCTATATACGACTATACATGTACAATTATAATCCATTGTTTAAATGTCAGTTGATAAATTTTTCGAAATTAAATGCTTGTTTTACAAAATTCAGAAAAGTTCATCTGAGGGTTACAAGAAAAATAAAGGGCAACGTTTATCTAAAAGGACAAGAGATTTGTCCGTAAATGAAAACATTTGCTACATGTAAGTACTTATAAAGTACTTATAATGTTAAAAGTTTTTTTTTAAATTTGGGTATATTGTGAATATATCTTGTGACAAAACTTCCCACGGGCAAATGCATTTTGAATATTTAGTTTTAAATTTTATTTTTATTTTAATAAGTCATCATATGTACACAATAAATTATACATTCATGATTCGGATACAAATTGATAAAAGTTATTTTAATTCCTTTCTTAACGAAATAGATGATTGATTTCAAGCTTCTGAATAAAGCCTTCTTTTATTTCTAGAGGAGTATATTTAATAGGATACCGTATAGCGGGTTTTCTTGGCGGGTGCAAATTTGGCGTTTTGCCTGATCAAATTTATGTTGGCGGAGACAGTGTTTCATCTCTTTACAAATGAACACTAAGAATAGTACTGAATATTTTAGCGATTAAATTTTTCGCGGGTTAGCATCAAAACGCTAAATAAGCCAAAATATTCACCAAGCTTAAATAACCCGCTATACGGTATTACTTCAGTATCTTTTAATATGAAGCCTTCTCTCCATCCTGTACTTCATTCTATTGCTTTGACCCTTAATCTACGAACCTCGAACTTAAATTGCATTGCCTAAGGGTAGTTTCTTCCATTTGAATATGATTAATAAGAGCTATGATCTTCTGAAGAATATTTTTTCAAGTTTTTTTTTTTTTAGATATTCTAGTGAAACTTCTCAAGAGATATGCCAATTAACATACTCACAGGAGTCATGACGTGAAAATATTGAATCAACACTTCAATGCGAGGCTTAAATTTCATTGCTAGTATAATAAGACTCCGTATTTGCCTGCAAATCTTGGAAAAAATTTCAAAGATTGTGTCTTTACACTCCAATAAATGTTTATTCTTTATTGCAGGCCTATTTCCCTCCTGATTGTTTGATCTGAAGTCCTTCTCTTGAGTGGAGGGGGGGGTCTGAACAAAAAACCTTTTTATGTCCAGGGACAATATGAAAACCATCTATTCTTCCGTGTTCAATAGTTCAGACGTAAAAAAAAAAAGAATTGCTTGTAGACAGATTACACGATCAGTACGTACTGGTCCCTGCTACATGTATCAAGGCAGGTAATACCACTGACTTTGTTTGTAAAGCTCAGTATTTAAATTTTATTTAAGAGGTGGAACTCGGGTTTAACTTCAACTTTTACTCAAAGCTCCCTTTTTAAAGAGAAATTTCTTTTACATAATATGTCAGTTTTGAATAATTTTCCTATCTACCAGAACGAATTTGAATCACCATATCTAATTTGGATAAAGTTCATAAAAATCCTTACAGATAAAATTACATACCAGGTTCCAGTAAATGTTCTAACAAGCCTCTTACTTTACTCCTCAGTATAATTATTCAGTAGTGACGGAGAACTAGTACTGTGCAAGGCTATATTTGAGAAGTTGTATTAATCAGATGTTGTTACTTTAAATATCAGTGGAACGTTTGGAAATTAAATTTGAAATCACCAATTACGCCCCGTTATTAGTAGACATATTTTTGTATTCATATGAAGAAGAATTTGTTCAAAATATTAAACGTGAAAAGAAGAAAACACCTGCTTTGCCTTCAATTCGACATAGATATATCGAAGAAGTAGTGACAATTAACAATGGTTATTTCCATTCTTATGTCGATAAAATATATTCCGTTGAGCTTGAAATAAAGGAAACCATAAAGTCTTAAACAAATGTTTCATATTTAGATATTTTATTAAAAAAGGAAGTTAATGATAATCTTACAACAAAGCTGAAAGGGGCATGGAAACAGTTTCAACTGAATTTTTCTTATCAATATTATTTTTTTTACAATTCCTAACTAAGGCTATTCTAATTATCAGCAAAAAATAAGATCACCATTTGTTGATTTACAAAGAAGATACCGGACTGAGACTTCTTTATAATGTAAACAAGGCTCGTGTCTTGCATACAGCGTTTTAATCTCCCAATTTATTGCGATATGCAGGTACATGATGTACGTATGAAGATTTTCTAACCTAAAACGAGGTAATTTAATGATAAACAAGATTACTATCAGTCTCGTTTTAAGTCTCCATTCGTATGATCTTTGGTCCATCCAATGACCTTTTCAGCAAGTACAATCTATCATTAAGTCAAATGCTGACTGTTGTTTTTCATAGTTATTGTTACATTTAGAACACACAGACTTTTAGGCGGAGATTTAGGTTATTTCCTAATTATGATCATGCATGATGCGACTGGTCGACAGGGGATGGAAGAGAAATAGGGGATTAAAGTTTAACATGTAAATCGTAAAGGTGATATATCAAGGTGACATAAAAAGGTTTTTTGTTCAGACCCCCCCCTCCACTCAAGAGAAGGACTTCAGATCAAACAATCAGGAGGGAAATAGGCCTGCAATAAAGAATAAAAATTTATTGGAGTGTAAAGACACAATCTTTGAAATTTTTTCCAAGATTTGCAGGCAAATACGGAGTCTTATTATACTAGCAATGAAATTTAAGCCTCGCATTGAAGTGTTGATTCAATATTTTCACGTCATGACTCCTGTGAGTATGTTAATTGGCCATTGTTAGACCACTACGTATACGTTACTACTACGTCACAAATAATAAGTCGTTGTTCAATATATATCGGTGACAAGGAAATAGTCGACGTTTCAAGAGTTACCGTGTAGAGTTACCTTTAGGAAGAGATTTAAACGTTTTTCATATTTCTAAGTTTTTACGAGAATTAAATCAACGCTTCGAATCGAAAATATTCAAAATTTGGTTGTCTCCTGAATCTTTAGCCCTGAACTAGAAGCGTCGCAGTCTGATTTAGAAATAATAACTAGGAAGGTTATTTTAACTTTTCATTATTTAGACAATGATCCTAACTGGTTTGTGGAAGAGTCGAGTTTTCCTCCATTTTCATCATCCTTGCGTTTCCGGATCAAAAACGTTGATGCAGCAAAGAGAGCAGCCATCCATGTTAATTTCTACAGCAAGTCATGCAAAACAACTATTGATTTTGGGAAAAATAGGGATGACAGTCGGATAAGTTACAAAGTGTCTTCAAAAGCAGACTTTCTCTATCTTAACTCCTATCCAAGAAATGGTGAATTGGGATTCAAAATGCCTGCAGAGATAAATATAAAAAAAGGTTCGCAAAACCTGATACTACAGAAAAAACTTCAATGGTACGTATGCAGTGTTTGTTTCAATCGTTCAAGTTCGAGCATAAACTAAATGGTACTAAATGGTACGTTTTATTTTCATCACAACTTAAAATTTACCAGCCTATGAAATACAAAACATGAAAAGTAAGGTATGAGTTCCTTTCTAATAAGACTATAATATTAAAGATGACAAATGTGATCCAAAAATAAACGCATACCTAAAAATCATCATCAAACGCTTATTTTTATTAGATTTTTTAATGTTTAATAAGAGAGAGTAATTAAAGTTGTAAAATAAGTAGTACATGAAAAAAGAAATACTGGAAATCAAAACTAGTATTATAATATCAAATTATTTTTTTTCTTTGTAGTACAGCTGTAACGATTGTATTTATAATATATTATTCATTTTTCTTGAAAAAATGCAAACTCATTTCTTTGGTTGTTTGAGTTTATCAATCAAATGTATGTTGAATATTCGAACTTAAAGTAGATAATGAAATCAGTGTCAAAATGTTGAAAAACTCACAAAATTTGTCGACACTCTATTTGTCCATAAGTTTTACAACATATAGCCGTTGTTTGTTTGCACATAGTCAATAAGTAAGCGCGAGTATTTATTGTTGTTTTACGCCGAGTCGATCGCAATATTTCAGCCACATTTCAGCAGTGATAAGGAAGAACGGGAAATTGAAACTTTTTTAAACAGGTCTGTAAAGTCAGAAGACTCTGGCATAAAGAAAGAGAAATGTCTTCCGTACAAATAAAGGACTCATAGATTGTAACAAAAGGAAAAACAAAGGTCTAAATGTTTTCAAAACAATAAAATACAATATTTATTTAGTGGATTCTTAAGGCCTTTTATAACACAAGGCGCTACTTAATAGAACACACAGGATGAAAAGCCAGGTTTCCCAAATTTGGAAACCCGATGGAAACATATGGGAATCGTGACATCAGTAGTTTCCATATAGTTTCCATTTTATGGAAACAGTAAATATTAATTCTGAAATACATCTTACCATCACACCTATGTTTACCCATTGAATTTTGACTCATCACATTTAGGTAATTAAATAAGAAAAGATAGAGCATTAATGATTTCTTTAATATTTTTAAAACCTTTATTGAATGTACGATGGATTTGACTACTTGAACTTCTAATAATAGGAAACATATTTTTAAATTCGTTTCTAATCGCCGATCTTATAGAATAAAATTCATGTCTAGACGTTTTCTTTTTATGCCCCAGTTAATGAGGATCTCCTGACATTGAACTTGGAGTTTGACTAACTTTTGCAAAAATTTATCAAACTTTTACCTTGGGTATATCTTTAAAACAGTTGATGCTAGGTCTTTCATATTTTTTCACATGTATATTCATCGTGACAAGATCTTTCCATGGGTGTAAATGCTTTTCATGTTCAAACCTTGACCAGAGAATTTGACCCACTTTCATTTAGATACCAACAATTTTGACCTTAGAGTTTGGCCTACTACTTGAAAAAACTTTAACCTTTGCAATAACTCTCTACTCATTACAATCATGAAATCCAGGTGTGAAGAAGAAGATTTTTAAAGATTGCACTAATTTTGTTGGTTTTAGTCCCATCCTTCAAGCCCTAGGGCGACAGGGACCTGAAATTCAGATTTTATGTACTCCTTTACCCACAGATGCTTTATTGCCAAAATTGCCCCATCGGTTGAATTGGTTGAGTGGTTCCAGAGGAGAAGTTGAAAATGTTCAAATGTTAACACAACGCATGACGCGCGACGACAGACGAAAACAGATAGCAATTGGTCACCTGAGTTTACTCTCGCTAGGTCTTTCGTACTTCACAGGTTGTTCTCTGTTGGAGAATTCCCTTTCATTGGTCACATAAGTTGTAACAAAGATTATTTTTAGATAGAAATATTATTCACATATTGCCCTTGGAGTTTGACCCACTTTTACTTTGAATTTTAATCTTTGCCATAAATTTTGACAGGTCGGCCATAGGACTTTTGTACTTTACATGTGTATTTCTTATGATCAAACCTATCTTTGGTTAAATATTTTTAAACTCTTGAAAAACTTTCATGGTTTAAAGAAATTATCCTTGTAACAAGACCTTTCTTTGGGTTGCAACACTTTTAATCTAATAGTCATGACTTGAGAAAGTCATCTTCGCCATAAGCTGTGTAACGGGAAACCATTGATTCACAAATACACGTATGTCTTGTTTCATTTAGTTGTACAAAATAATTCTGCTTTTTCTAACATGCGTAGTAAAAGGAAACGATTGTTTACATAGTACTTCAGTAATTTAAGTAGTCGGCAATTCATTTTTTTTTTCATTTTATACCTCGAAATATTTTGTTCTCAACGAAATTGTGCCTAAATATTATAATACATTGATCTTTGAAATCGTGGGGATATTGAGCTTCAAAATCAGTTAAAAGTTTAATTTGCACGTAAATAGCAAATATCATGTAAATCAATACACTTATAATCTCGTATTTTTTTTTTATTTTTTAGATCAGATACGCCATATAGAGCGTTAATAAAGATGCAATATTTTTTTTACCGAAAAGGATTCTACATTCATTGCTAAGGTAGGATTCTTCTCACACAAAACTGTATTTCTTGTATTTAAAAATTGATGAAATTTTCACGGAATCAAGAACACAATATTACTTAGTGATGGTATCAGTTAGATTAATTTTGACTGCTTTATATTAGAGTCAAGGTCAGGTCAAGGTCATTACCTTTTCCCTGGTCATTAAGAAAAAAAATAACTGCATCCAATCATGAGAAAGGGTCTTCTTTTTCAAAAGATTAAATGTTTTTCTTTTTGCATAAAAAGATATTACCATATGGGGTCTATAAGATGATATAACCAAATTGACATTTTTGTTAATCCGAATTTTGTCTGTTTTTCTTAAATTTTTAAGATATTTTAGTTATTTTTATATGCGCCCTATATTTAAAATTTTCTTATTTTCACATATGGTAAAGAAGTCACATAGAGATTCTAAATGATACAAAAAAAAAAGATTTGACCGTTTAGGAAGAGAATAAAAACACTGTCTATGAATTTGGCTCATATGTGTACTTAGATTGGAAGCTATTAACAGCTAACATAATTGTAGTTTGTATGGAAATTCATATTCATTTGATACATCTTAAAACTTAAGTTCCTTACTATTAAATTTAGCTAACATTTGGAAAAAAGTCTTTGATTGAGCAAAAAATATAACTAAATTCGTTGTTCTGTAATAACTTTGAGAGGCCAAAAAGAAGATATTTTCATACGCCACCATTTCACCAAAAATATAGTCCCTGCCAGTTTTCGAGCACAATTTATTGTTTCTATTTAAAGTTGTAAAATTGTGATCAGGAAAGAAAAAATATGGTCTTTTAAATCTCTTTCACCTAGATATATAAGTCATATAAGCAAACATACATAGAATATTTCATCTACTCAGAAACCAGAGAAGAGAATCCTTCCTTAAGTAAAAATTTAATAAAGAAAAACCTACAAGTACGATGATTTTGAATTTTATGAACATTAGCTCGAAATAGTGTTGCAATATTTTTCTTCTAAAAGGCTTATTTCAAAGAAATATATGTAATGAAAAAATAAATTTATCTTCTATTGCAGTAGACACTTAAAACGCACTATCAATTCCCATTTCCACCTACCTTTCACAGTTGCATATTAAAGAAGAAAACTGTCAGCTCTATCATTGAATTATATTTTATTGCAAAGAAAAATTCATAACTAGTAACTGATTAATAATTATACTCACTGTGCCAATAAAAACAGGAATATGAAATTCTGTCATTTCGAATTCAATATATCACGTTCTATTATTACCAACTTGATATATTTAAAAACTGTTAAAACTGTATTGTGGCATAAAAGAAAGAAACTTACCAAAAACCAAGAGACAAAAAAATATGAAAACCAGGAAAGATCTATGAGCACCATGAGTTTCCATTTCGATTGAGCACTCTTGATTGTTCATTCAATTTGTACTGTTTTAAAACAGCAGAATTTCAAACCTACTCAAAATTAAGGCGTTACAAAATACATTATATTTAGTTATGTTAATCAAATTTGACAACTCACATTTTCGATCGTCCGATTCTACTATTCAATCATAATCTTCAACAGAATATACAGTTACCTATATGTTTAACTGCAGACACTTTTTTGCATAAAATGTAATCTAAAATTCATTATGGTATTTGGGATCCCTAGCTTTTATGGAATATCAAAAGCTGATGAAGAAATGTAGGTCACTGTTATAGTGTTGCATAAATGCAAAAAAGTCATTAAAGTTTCTATTACAACGGATGAGTGCACATCTGTGCTAAACGTGTACCATGAGATCTATTTTTCCATAGGATTTCTTTCGTATGTCAAGTTCCAGCCGTTGTGGGTTAGATGTGTCAAATAGCCCGATTTCTTAAATTGACAAAACAATAGGCCATTTAGATCATTGTAGAAAATGTGAACGAACCTGTATAAATATTAACTAAACCTAGAAATTTTCTTTAATTGAATTTCGGTTAAAACACATGCATATGGTCCCCGTATTGCAGTCTTTTTTTAAAGGACAGCAACTGTAGATATATTAATCCATTTTGACAAAATGTCAAGGTCTTCTTTTTCATGTGTTGCCCATCGCCTGGTGTAATCTTTCACAGAATCCATAGAATGTTTGAAATGTTTGACGCCAAACTAGAGTTCTCTTAATTTAGAGCTTTAAAAATCAGAATTCTAAGGTCCTCATTATGACCTATATTTACGTCACCAGTAATATCGCGTCCAATAGGACTATAGTTATAGGGTGAAAAGAACATGAGCACCTATGAGTATTATGTTTAAGATATTTGATATTTAGGCTGTATTAAGTTTTCTTGTACTAAGAAAGTCTGGAAGCAATAGTCGATCTTTGTAGAAAATACATTGTTTAGTCGTCAACTTGAAATATTTTGAAATACAAGACTGGACCATTTTGTGATTAAGAACATTGATAATATTAAACGCCTAAATTTGTTTGTTGGCAGTTTAGGGTTTGAACAATAAATAAACGTGTTGTTAAGATGCATTTTTCTGTAAAACATGACGGTTTAAAAAGTCTTTGATTTGCAAAATCCAAAATTTCTGGTTCGAGTCCGTATTTTAGAGTTAAGGAACCAAAGATTGAAGTAGATAATATAATTTTTTTTTAAAGGGAAAGGGTATAGTTTGATGCAAATGTGTAAAATTTTAAAGGGTTTTGTGGTGCATAATGATACATTTTGGTGTCATTTTCACCATTTGTAAGCTTCAATGTAGGTCGGTGTGAACGTTACGAAATGTGTGAAATAGAGAAAGCGATACGTTATCCATTAAAAGTACAGATGATAGGTCTTTAATATTTAATCACAGAAAATGAAAAAAGGCAGTAAAACAGATAAAAATTGTGAGGATATTTCCCACGCTGTGTGACCATGGTGGGGAAATCTAAGCTACTTCAGAGTTACAAAATGAAAGAAAAAATGTTCGCGGTCTAACTTCATACTCCCCCACCAATTACTAACTGCGTCTACAATTCTTTTACTAACATTATTACAACTGTAAAAAATGTTCAGTGTAAGACAAAAACAATTATTAAGAAGGGCTGACAACAAGGCTGGAATGTCTTTAAAGTTTTTTTATCGTTTCTTTTTAGATGTTCTCTACCAGAAAATATATATGAATAATGTCGGGAGAAAAAGACATTTGAATTGGACCGCTTTCGAATTTAAGGTACCAGCCAATGGGCATGCATTGAGGGACAATATGAAAACCATCTATTCTTCCGTGTTCAATAGTTCAGACGTAAAATCGAATTTAAGGTACCAGCCAATGGGCATGCATTGAGGGACAATATGAAAACCATCTATTCTTCCGTGTTCAATAGTTCAGACGTAAAATCGAATTTAAGGTACCAGCCAATGGGCATGCATTGAGGGACAATATGAAAACCATCTATTCTTCCGTGTTCAAAAGTTCAGACGTAAAAAAAAAAAGAATTGCTTGTAGATAGATTACACGATCAGTACGTACTGGTCCCTGCTACATGTATCAAGGCAGGTAATACCACTGACTTTGTTTGTAAAGCTCAGTATTTAAATTTTATTTAACAGGTGGAACTCGGGTTTAACTTCAACTTTTACTCAAAGCTCCCTTTTTAAAGAGAAATTTCTTTTACATAATATGTCAGTTTTGAATAATTTTCCTATCTACCAGAACGAATTTGAATCACCATATCTAATTTGGATAAAGTTCATAAAAATCCTTACAGATAAAATTACATACCAGGTTCCAGTAAATGTTCTAACAAGCCTCTTACTTTACTCCTCAGTATAATTATTCAGTAGTGACGGAGAACTAGTACTGTGCAAGGCTATATTTGAGAAGTTGTATTAATCAGATGTTGTTACTTTAAATATCAGTGGAACGTTTGGAAATTAAATTTGAAATCACCAATTACGCCCCGTTATTAGTAGACATATTTTTGTATTCATATGAAGAAGAATTTGTTCAAAATATTAAACGTGAAAAGAAGAAAACACCTGCTTTGCCTTCAATTCGACATAGATATATCGAAGAAGCAGTGACAATTAACAATGGTTATTTCCATTCTTATGTCGATATAATATATTCCGTTGAGCTTGAAATAAAGGAAACCATAAAGTCTTAAACAAATGTTTCATATTTAGATATTTTATTAAAAAAGGAAGTTAATGATAATCTTACAACAAAGCTGAAAGGGGCATGGACACAGTTTCAATTGAATTTTTTCTTACTAATATTATCTTTTTACAATTCCTAACTAAGGCTATGCTATTCTAATGATCAGCAAAAATAAGATCATCATTTGTTGATTTACAAAGAAGATACAGGACTGAGACTTCTTTATAATGTAAACAAGGCTCGTGCCTTGTTTTTGTTTACATTTTGAAAATATCACGTTTATAACAAAACGAGATTCAGCAAATCAATAGAAAATATGCCTTATTGTATTTAAAATTATTTACTTATTGGAAAAATCTGCTTTGAACGAACACATACAAGCATGTTAAACATATGTTAACAAAACCATGGCTTGGGCCTAGTTTAAATAATAAAGGTTTAGAGCTCTAAATCTGTTTTGAATCTCAGCAACTGAAATTCAAAAAATTGCTGATCATTAGAAAAACCTTAGTTAAGTATTTGTAAGCAAAAATGGTATGAAAATTTCTGGCTGTGACTGTGTCCAGGCCCCTTTAATGATAAACGTGATGAATTTAAATTTTCAATCTCAACTTCCTTTACTTATTCGGCAATATATCTTTATCAAATGCATACAGCGTTTTAATCTCCCAATTTATTGCGATATGCAGGTACATGATGTACGTATGAAGATTTTCCTAACCTAAAACGAGGTAATTTAATGATAAACAAGATTACTATCAGTCTCGTTTTAAGTCTTCATTCGTATGATCTTTGGTCCATCCAATGACCTTTTCAGCAAGTACAATCTATCATTAAGTCAAATGCTGACTGTTGTTTTTCATAGTTATTGTTACATTTAGAACACACAGACTTTTAGGCGGAGATTTAGGTTATTTCCTAATTATGATCATGCATGATGCGACTGGTCGACACGGGATGGAAGAGAAATAGGGGATTAAAGTTTAACATGTAAATCGTAAAGGTGATATATCAAGGTGACATAAAAAGGTTTTTTGTTCAGACCCCCCCCTCCACTCAAGAGAAGGACTTCAGATCAAACAATCAGGAGGGAAATAGGCCTGCAATAAAGAATAAAAATTTATTGGAGTGTAAAGACACAATCTTTGAAATTTTTTCCAAGATTTGCAGGCAAATACGGAGTCTTATTATACTAGCAATGAAATTTAAGCCTCGCATTGAAGTGTTGATTCAATATTTTCACGTCATGACTCCTGTGAGTATGTTAATTGGCATATCTCTTGAGAAGTCACTAGAATATCTAAAAAAAAAACTTGAAAAAATATTCTTCAGAAGATCATAGCTCTTATTAATCATATTCAAATGGAAGAAACTACCCTTAGGCAATGCAATTTAAGTTCGAGGTTCGTAGATTAAGGGTCAAAGCAATAGAATGAAGTACAGGATGGAGAGAAGGCTTCATATTAAAAGATACTGAAGTAATACCGTATAGCGGGTTATTTAAGCTTGGTGAATATTTTGGCTTATTTAGCGTTTTGATGCTAACCCGCGAAAAATTTAATCGCTAAAATATTCAGTACTATTCTTAGTGTTCATTTGTAAAGAGATGAAACACTGTCTCCGCCAACATAAATTTGATCAGGCAAAACGCCAAATTTGCACCCGCCAAGAAAACCCGCTATACGGTATCCTATTAAATATACTCCTATAGAAATAAAAGAAGGCTTTATTCAGAAGCTTGAAATCAATCATCTATTTCGTTAAGAAAGGAATTAAAATAACTTTTATCAATTTGTATCCGAATCATGAATGTATAATTTATTGTGTACATATGATGACTTATTAAAATAAAAATAAAATTTAAAACTAAATATTCAAAATGCATTTGCCCGTGGGAAGTTTTGTCACAAGATATTCACAATATACCCAAATTTAAAAAAAAAACTTTTAACATTATAAGTTCTTTATAAGTACTTACATGTAGCAAATGTTTTCATTTACGGACAAATCTCTTGTCCTTTTAGATAAACGTTGCCCTTTATTTTTCTTGTAACCTTCAGATGAACTTTTCTGAATTTTGTAAAACAAGCATTTAATTTCGAAAAATTTATCAACTGACATTTAAACAATGGATTATAATTGTACATGTTATAGTCGTATATAGCGCGGGAGGACATTAATAGATCACATTATTTAAAAATCTACTCTGAGTGTATAGAAATAATTCTGAGTGTTAACTTCAGACTCATTGTGTTTTTCCATCATTCAGAGAAATATGGAAAAAGCATTGCTGTGCACAGTAGTATTACTATTATTATCAAAGGTATGTATGAATATTTCCTGTTTTTTCTTGAACAAGGAAAAAAGATTTAAGTTTTTAAAAGAATATACTTCCCTGAATATTGATTTTAGATTAATTTTTATTCTTATTCTATTTGTAATATTATTTTTATTTTAGACGTGTAGCGTAGTCTTAAAGAATTATGATAGAACCGATTTTTATATTGCTAGGGTTTGAATCCCACATATACCATCATATATTTTAATAAGAGAATATTTTTCTCAGAAAAATTTTGTTTATCATGATTTCATAAATTTTAATAATGAGAACTTGATTTAAATACTCAATTCACAAATTGAATATTATTTTTTAAAAAATATCTGAAGCTATAGGCATTCTACACGCCTTGTTTCTCCATCTTCTTTTTTTCTTCTCCTTTTGAAATATTTGTTTTTCAGGAAATATTGTCAGGTGCAACAAATGAGGGATATTACGGCTTTTCCCCCGATACTATATCCATGGAAGACTACGGAGCCAGTTGCTCTGTGAGTTACACCAACAAACAAAAAGTTTATGTTCCATCCATGTGGTTTGTCGACGGTGTTCCCGTTCTTTGTAAGTTCAATATACATTCGCATTGTTATAGCCTTAAATAACTTTCTATATTATTTACATGTATTACAAACCAAAAGTAATACAAAATAATTTAATTTTGTTTGTATTCTAGTCTCTCATTGGTTGATTTCCAAAAAGGAACACAAAATATTTCTCAATAACCTGGTTTGGTAAGGGGACACAACCCCCTTGACAACTAGCTGAATCATCTGTATCCATGAAATCCCCT
This sequence comes from Saccostrea glomerata, assembly GCA_003671525.1. NCBI lineage: Eukaryota > Metazoa > Mollusca > Bivalvia > Ostreida > Ostreidae > Saccostrea > Saccostrea glomerata. Next base: position 1,305,544 of record PRKT01000069.1, read on the forward strand.
CGATCATTTCCAGTCCTTGGGATTCATGGAAAATTCCAGATTTAATAAATATACCTTTAACTTCAAACAGTATCTCGATCTTACCTCGTGTAAACAAACATCATGGCTGCTAGATCTGTGTTTCAGTTATTACATCCCCTTGTTTCATATCACTTCCGTTACTAGGGATGTATCATTGAGCAGCAAATTTGAGCTCATAAAAAGCAGCACGATTTTACACCCACATTTCTTTAATTATTTTAAAATTAAATTATAAGGAAAGACTCTAATTCTTGGCCAAATTATTCGATTATGACCTGGTTTGGGTCAGTTTACGTTTTTTTATAATCCGCTTCGCGGATTATAAAGCGTAAACTGACCCAAACCAGGTTATAATCGAATAATTTGGCCAAGAATTAGAGTCATTCCTTAAATAACTTGGTTTTTTTCATCGGTCATCAATTGTTGACAGGTCTGTCAGTCCAACATATGAATTGTTAGACCACTACGTATACGTTACTACTACGTCACAAATAATAAGTCGTTGTTCAATATATATCGGTGACAAGGAAATAGTCGACGTTTCAAGAGTTACCGTGTAGAGTTACCTTTAGGAAGAGATTTAAACGTTTTTCATATTTCTAAGTTTTTACGAGAATTAAATCAACGCTTCGAATCGAAAATATTCAAAATTTGGTTGTCTCCTGAATCTTTAGCCCTGAACTAGAAGCGTCGCAGTCTGATTTAGAAATAATAACTAGGAAGGTTATTTTAACTTTTCATTATTTAGACAATGATCCTAACTGGTTTGTGGAAGAGTCGAGTTTTCCTCCATTTTCATCATCCTTGCGTTTCCGGATCAAAAACGTTGATGCAGCAAAGAGAGCAGCCATCCATGTTAATTTCTACAGCAAGTCATGCAAAACAACTATTGATTTTGGGAAAAATAGGGATGACAGTCGGATAAGTTACAAAGTGTCTTCAAAAGCAGACTTTCTCTATCTTAACTCCTATCCAAGAAATGGTGAATTGGGATTCAAAATGCCTGCAGAGATAAATATAAAAAAAGGTTCGCAAAACCTGATACTACAGAAAAAACTTCAATGGTACGTATGCAGTGTTTGTTTCAATCGTTCAAGTTCGAGCATAAACTAAATGGTACTAAATGGTACGTTTTATTTTCATCACAACTTAAAATTTACCAGCCTATGAAATACAAAACATGAAAAGTAAGGTATGAGTTCCTTTCTAATAAGACTATAATATTAAAGATGACAAATGTGATCCAAAAATAAACGCATACCTAAAAATCATCATCAAACGTTTATTTTTATTAGATTTTTTAATGTTTAATAAGAGAGAGTAATTAGAGTTGTAAAATAAGTAGTACATGAAAAAAGAAATACTGGAAATCAAAACTTGTATTATAATATCAAACTTATTTTTTTTCTTTGTAGTACAGCTGTAACGATTGTATTTATAATATATTATTCATTTTTCTTGAAAAAATGCAAACTCATTTCTTTGGTTGTTTGAGTTTATCAATCAAATGTATGTTGAATATTCGAACTTAAAGTAGATAATGAAATCAGTGTCAAAATGTTGAAAAACTCACAAAATTTGTCGACACTCTATTTGTCCATAAGTTTTACAACATATAGCCGTTGTTTGTTTGCACATAGTCAATAAGTAAGCGCGAGTATTTATTGTTGTTTTACGCCGAGTCGATCGCAATATTTCAGCCACATTTCAGCAGTGATAAGGAAGAACGGGAAATTGAAACTTTTTTAAACAGGTCTGTAAAGTCAGAAGACTCTGGCATAAAGAAAGAGAAATGTCTTCCGTACAAATAAAGGACTCATAGATTGTAACAAAAGGAAAAACAAAGGTCTAAATGTTTTCAAAACAATAAAATACAATATTTATTTAGTGGATTCTTAAGGCCTTTTATAACACAAGGCGCTACTTAATAGAACACACAGGATGAAAAGCCAGGTTTCCCAAATTTGGAAACCCGATGGAAACATATGGGAATCGTGACATCAGTAGTTTCCATATAGTTTCCATTTTATGGAAACCACATAGTGGTTTCCACATAGATTCCCAACATGGAAACAATCAACATGTGGTTTCCCGTAAGTTTCCCATGATAGGAAACCGTGGAAACATGCCTCAGTGGTTTCCATGTAGATTCCCGACATGGAAACAATCAACCTGTGGTTTCCTGTAAGTTTCCCAAGATAGGAAACCATGGAAACATGCCTCAGTGGTTTCCATATAGTTTCCCGACATGGAAGCCATCAGTCTGTAGTTTCTCCCATGTTTCCCAGGTAGGGAAACTTTGAAATTATACCTCATATTAATTTCAAACTACAAGGACTTTTTATTTTACAAAAAGTTAAATATTTTCTGAATATACCACATTTTTCCCGATAATAGATTTTTTTTCAAACGAGTACACATACTGTATCAAAAGAATTAAATCGGTCTACCCCTTTAAACAGTTAAAATAACTTAAAGTGTATTTCTATGTGACAAAATTTAATATTTCATGACCGTGAACGCAAATTAATTTTAATTTGGATTTATCACATTAGTCGTGGTGAACTCGTGTAGAATGCGTGAACTGGAATAAAGAAGAGTAAGTGCAGTTATATAGAAATCAATCATAAAGAGAGAAGTTGTGATTTGTACTGATTAAAAGACAAAATATAGAAGACTAAGACTTAGTATAGTTACATAGAAATAAATGTAAACTGCATGGTCAGAAAAAAATTATTCATCGAGTGAGGTGGGGGTCTGAGTATTATAATACTAGTAATTTGCTATAATAGTAAATATTGTTTAAGATAATTTTTTGTTTGTTTTCTTATTTGTTTATTATAATTTTTTTTTTTTCGCCTGATAGGTGTAACTACGGGCAACTGTCCTCACGTGCCATATCAGGTGGAGACAAGTGCCGCGAAGACACCTGGGGACAGGAGACACCTGTCGCTGTGTATTTTTTGTATATTCTATGTGATTTGAGAGGGTTTTCTACCTACAGGGAACAATGGGCTGTTGTCAATCATGTACACACACAGTCTCTGCAAACTTGTCTAAAATTAAGATGATGATTGGTGTTTTTTTTTTTATAATCATTAAAAATTATTGTATAGTAATCGTAAGTTATACAAGAGAACATAATTTAGTTATAAAATAACCTACATTTATTTTAAGAAGTTCAATGACAGAACAAACTATTTAGAATTTCGATTTCAGTGTTTATTACTGATTTGAAATAAAACTATCCTGTTTGAAAATTAAATAATTTTCTATAGGTATAGAATAAATATAAACTGTGTATAATTATGATATTAAATCATAATCACTTTATAGATCAATGACATTAATATGGTATTTAATAGTCTTATTGATGTTTTGTGTTAAATTGTAAACCAACTACAAAGACATCTGTAAAATAATGTTTAAAATATCAGAAAAATATTCATATATATATATTAAAAAAAAACGTTTTTTGTTTTTTTTATTTCTTTTGAATTTAAATTTGTTCGCAGATCCCTGTGTGGTAAACGTCTGCATGAAACTACAAAGGTCCTAAATGCACATGTATATTTAACAAAACCATGCCCCCACCCCCACCCCCACCCCAAGGCCATTGCTCTACATGTAACTAAAGAAAAATCTATAAAATTATACATTATTTTGTGTTCCTCAAGAACAACAGCTTTTGATGTGTAGCGCATGCTAATGCAATCTATTAAAAGAATTAAGTGTGTAATTGTATTACTGTGCATTTTTTGTTGATGTCATTATATAAAGAAGTAAAGGTTTTCAATACAACTAGATTTCTTTATCGACGTTGCAAATTGTCCACTACTTTATTTCTATTCTGCATGCTGTAAATTACTCTTTTAAAGAAATATGCGTGTTCTTAATTTTGACGAGACTCAAACTACAGGCCTGTAGGAAAGTAATTTCTGTTTGCGTAATAAACTTACCGGGAATTTTTTTTTTACTAGAATACCTTACCAAATTTCCTTACCGAAAAAAAATATATAAGAAGAGATACAGGGCGGGACCAGCTAAAGCTGTGTGCATTTAAACTCACAACCCTTCACATTAACGAGTATCTATAGACAGTACATGACTTTAGACACAATCTTTCCAATGACCTCACTTATACCCGTCACGACTAAACAGCTAAAATACTGAATTAATATACTGTTAATTTTTCCTGCCGTTTGATTAGATATTAGTTTTGTTCCACCTTGTGATAACTCTCCTTAAAAAAAGCTTTTGACATTCTGATACATTAAACAATATTACAAGATAAAATGATGTGGGGAATTTATTTAACTAAAGGCCAATATTTTTCAAGTACGATATAGCAAATAGAAAAATGTACAGTAATCACCTCCACCAAAATAATATGATATGTTGATAGCAGGCTCAAAATCTAATCCAAAAAAAAGGAGGGAGTTCATTGATTTTTTTTTTAATCAAAACAAGAAAAAAAAATCAGATCTGATGGTATTCTGTCTTAATTTTCACAAGTGTATCCTATTCTACCAATCCATACCTCACTCAGACTGATTCTTTCTACTAAAAGCGTTTTTAATTATAGCAATTAATTTTTAAACATGTTAAGCACCGCACTTTTCAATCATCACTATTAAAAATAGAAAAAAAAAAAAACTGTTCTTTAATTGTAGCTCCTTTTCATGCCTTTTAGGATTCAAGTGGAACGTTCACAAATTAAAATATGTACCTAAAGGTTTAATATCGTTTTGATTTGACATTATACATTCATAATTACAACCGTTAAAAGTGTGTGTGTGTGTGTGTGTGGGGGGGGGGGGGCATACTAGGCAAAAATATTTAGGACCCCCCTTTTATTCCATGAACAGGGAAAAACTTCATTAAATTTTAATATAAGATTTCATAATCATACTTAATCATAATGAACGTACAAACAGTTTTTGTTTCCCATCCTGCATCGCTCTGCAGGCTCTTTATTTCATTGGTCAATTTCCCGAGGCGCCATTTTTGGAGGATCGAGAAGGACGAAGGAGAAGGTGTAAGCAGCTGGTAAATGTGAAAAGTTAATGATGTTTTCACCACCCATTGTCTTTGAGACTGTGATAAATGCAATGAACAACAACCAAGGATTAGTGTACGTATATTTTTGTTAATTTTTACGGTAAATAATTGTAATATTTGGCAACAACAAATCTTCACTATCGGAGACAACTTTTGTTCTGACGCCATTTTGAAAAGTTGAATATCTAAGATTCTTAGTCTTTTGTACATATATTGCAAGAAATTAAAGGGAAATTTGAGTGATATGACATACTTAATTTACTTCCATGCAATAGATAGACAATGTGGCCCCAAATCATCGTACATGTGTTCCATGCTGTATGTTGTACAATGGCGACTTTTCGCCTTTTAATAGAATGAATGCTCAATATAATAGTTCTCCCTCTGTGTATAAATGAGTTCTTTCAAAGCGGAATTTCCTTTTGTTTTTTTTTATCCCCTCTATTTATTCGGATGATAATATTTATACCGAGCACGGTTTCGTAGTTAAATACAGACTAAAGTACATCCGGTTTGATTTCATGTGTTCTCGGATAGCCAACTGTTTTGATTTTTTGGAACTTATGACAAGGTATAAATGAGATATTTTTGTTTCAAAACTATGAAAAACATCAATATTTTACAAAAAGTGTCTTCAATCGCAACTCTCCGATTATTCATGAAGGATGTCATTATCAGAACAGTTGAAATAGATTGTAGCTCAGCATAGGATGATATGGAGGAAAACATACATTAAAAAAAGTGGATGTAGGCGAAAGCCTGTCCACTAGGCTGAAGATAATAGGTTTGTTTATTGAAATAGTTTACTGACAAAAGAAAAATTTTCTAATGTCTGACCTGCTGAGATGAAGATGTTAAAAAAGAAAAGCCTACATAGTCAATTAATATTGAGAGTATATCAAGTAATGCAAATGAATCATCAGCTTAAATCATCAGTTATTTCACAATTGTTGACGGGTGTAGGCCAAAATAAAGTTATAAGGACCTATATCAAGTGATATTGACCCACGGCATAGAAAGAAAATAGGAACCAGGCATGAGAGGTCATGTCAATATCACTTGACATGGGTCCTTATATAAACCACATTTTGACTAATACAATGACGGTGCGACTGTTATGGCGAGCGCAGATATATATTTTGTTATAATTTAGATCAGGCTCATCAAACTGCACGTGACATTTGGTGCGTCTAGACTCTGACGTCACATGACGTTGTATGTAAGTAACATTTCCAAAAAGAATCCTGAGCAGTGCTGAAAGTAAATGAAGAACATTTTGTTTACTATTTATCTTCAATGTTTATCCATTAAATCAGATGACGACATGTTCGTCGCTCACGTGCTTGCAAGAGCGCGCATGTGCAACACGTGAAATGACTAATATAATAGATACAGCCGCAACTTTTTTATTTCTTGATGAAATGCGTTGAAACTCATAATATGAGGATATATTAGTAGTATAGACATGATGACATGGTCAAAATAGCAAGATCTCACACGCATGCGCGTGCACTTTGCTCTGATTGGCTGAAACAAAAGTATTAATATCTTTCTTGTTTTTCGACAAAATCCTTTGAAATTTTGAACATATTCAAACACTATAAAGATCTACAGCATGATATATAAGTATTATCATGAAAACATGCGCATGAACGTGTGCTGCAATCTGATTGGCTGAAACTTTAAATGTCTGTAACTTTCTAAGTTCTCAACGAAACGGGATGAAATTCAGAATATGAATAGGTATAATTGATTCCTACATTATGCTTCTAGCAAATTTGAATGCAAGGACATGCATGGATGCAAGTGCGCATGTGCAATATGTAAAATCACCAATATATTCAAAAAATGGTAACATTTATATTTTTATGATATTTTGATTGATTCTCACGATATAAAGATAGGTTAATGGTTTAAACAACGTGCCTTAATCATCTCGCATGTGCATGCAAGTGCGTGCACATGCAATACGTTAAATGGGACATAGTTGATATGATTGTAGTTTTGATAATTCTTTGATGAAATCCTTTGATGCTGAGCATATTTTTAAAAAAAGTCTAACAGGAAAATGGAACAAGAAGGGAGTTGGGGAGTGTTTGGGGAACATCTGTAACAGTCTCCCTTACAATTAAAAGTAGTTTGCAGTCTTCTTTCATCATGTATAGCAGGGTTGTAGAGGAATTAAATATTCTTTGAAATTTATGATATTTTGTGTCAATGGGTATTTCTACAAAACTAAGGTCATATAGTTCATTATCATTGATACTTGTACAGATATGTTTTTAAAAAGTCTGTATGATTAACTATGTGCTTTTTCCTTCAGAAACTGGAAATAAGATAGAAAGCCGTGGAACATCTAGACGAGTCATGGACCCCAACATCAAAAAAGAACTTGACGGAGTGCCTTCGGTTGGACATAACTTCACCTGAGAAAACTGATGACAAAGATTCGACAAAGGGGGTCAGGCTCCCATTTTCCTGGGAATCAACCAGACTGTGCAAGGGAAAAGAGGCACTGGACAAGCCATATAGACACAAGGTCCTGAAGACCGAATCTGCCAGACGCCAGTTGGTATTTGTAAGGGATGGTAGAGAGGACACAACAACACCTCCTCCTGAGAAGTGTCCAGCTTGGGCCATTTCCAGGGACTACTCCTCATAGACTAGAGGTAATTAATTTTCTCAGATACTTATATATGTTTACCTTTCTTAGTATTGTGTTAAACTTTTATAAATTCATTTAACTTCCCTTTTTAAGTGAACAAAAAGATCAATACCATTTAAAAAAAAAAAATTTAAGGATGTGTTATTTTTTGCTTGCAAATACTGAAGTCTGATTATATTGAACCATTTTCTATGGCCTTGTTTTGATAAGTTTTATGATAGTGTATGGTCTCCTTGTCTAACTAATTGTGTACTATCATTATAAGAAAGGCTGCAACATCAAACAAAAGTAGGGTAAAATAGACAATGTGACTTCTTTTTGGAAATTATGCCTGTACGTCCTTAAATAATTTGTGGATCACATCTTATCTTTGAATCTGAGAGAGTCTGATTTTGGAAATTTAACATATCATATGTTTTTATAATAACTCACATCCTTATGACCAGAAAACTTGGTTTTTTGATGGAGATAAGAATTACTGTACCATCGTTTTAATTCATGGGGGTCAATGTTTGTGGATTAGTGAAATTTTGTTGGTTTCTGGGGAATGTAATTTCGTAAGTAATTTGTATATTCAGAAGTTTCAGTGAACAACTTTTCTGTTGAACATTTTCTGCCCAACTTCCCTAGAAGGACAGCTTATTCAATGAATGGGATGTATTATAAACACCAAAATATTACTTCAGCTAAATTTTAACTATTTTTTTATTCCTTGATTTTTTTCTCTCCAAGGAATAATTTCTGCAAGTCACTAAGTTTTTAGAGTTTCCTTTATTTTATAGATATTCAATGAAATTATTTGAAGTATTAAATTTTTGGTAAATTTTATGATGCTAAAAGGTTATATGGATGAAAAAACAGCATGCTTGTATGACAATGGGGCTTAAATTTTTAATGTCTCTTAATTTTTCAGTGACATTAAAACAGGAATTGTCATCACCATTAGACGAATTTCACATTCCTAAGAGTTTTCTCCAATTGTTGGCGTATCGCTCATTTTTCCCACTTTGTCCTTTGTAAGTTACTTGTTAATATTTTCAATCTTCAAAAATATTGGACAATTACGATCTGTATCTGTATTGCCAGAGTATGGGGGCAACATGAAAATCATAATGAATATGTTCATACAGATTTTATTTCTAAGATATTTTCCTCAAAGTTGATACGGTTAAAGAGGGAAAACAGCGTCTTAAGCCGGTTGACCCCAGATCGACCCTGCGAAGGGGAATAACTTTTGTAAATGTGAAAGTCCTTTATGGTATATCATATAGATCTAAAACTGACTGAATTTTGATCAGCCAATTCATGAACATGATGAATGGATGTAAATAATGTTGGTCAATATATGTAAAAAAAATTAAATTACTTGTTTATATATACATTTGTGGTATCTCTCCCATTGAAGTTTATAAACTTGTTATTTATTTCTTAAATAAACCGAGCGTACATGCAATATCGGTATAAAATTACTCATAAGATACATGTATACTTAAACCATGATAAAATCATATGTGTCCAATGCAGCATATGATAAATCATTAACATACAAGTACATGTGTATATATACTGTAATACATATATATTGCATTATTTTTAGGTCCTGTTCTGTGGATGCCCTAAGACAGTGTCTACCCATCACTCCATCTGATATCACTTGTTCTGTGCATATTTCTCTCTCAAACTTAAACTACAGAGAGCCTGTGGATAGAGGATGAAGAGTGACCTTGGACTAATTTTCTAGGTCAAAGGTCAGTATCAAAATCTACTGTATATCTTTATTTAAAATCGTAGTCCAGAGTATATTTCTCCCATGGTGTAATCTAGCTTTTGTGCAATGGGGTGGAGGGTCTGCAATGATCTTCAACCAATTTCTAGGTCCAATGTCAAAATAAAAAAAAATCTCTCCCTAATATTTTTGTTATTATAAAGAGTATGTTTTCTCTCAAACTAATCAAACTTAAAGCAGGGTTCTTAGTATGAGATACATGTAGTAATATATTCTCAATGACATAATAAGGCTGAAAACATTATTTATATTGTTATTTTTTTTTCACTTATCATAAAGCATTAAATATTAAAGAGATAAATTAAATGCTGAAATCATATGTATCATGGTCATGGAAAGTAATTATTGATATTGGTATATTAAAGGACATTGACTGATCTTTCAGATTTCTAAGTTATATTCAAGCATTATAATTCTGACATCATATAATAATTTTGTATGAATATTGCAGATCATAGGTGATGTGAAGAAAACCAGGAAACTGATGTTGCAAGAAGGACTTAATGACCCTTATGAATGGACTTAAATGTGAAAGACTGTTCCATTATTTATCTAAGATATATGAATTTATTTAATATTTTGATATCATTGAAAAATTCAGTTACAGTTCTTGTACATCAAATGAATTATTAAAGATATAAAATGGTAATGCTTTTTTCTTTTACATGTAATAAATTTTTTTGATAGATTTTTAAAAGAATACGCATTATTTCACATTGCTTCCTTTAGAAAAGTTAGGGAATCTTGAAGTTTCCCAGTAATTTCCACCAGGAATGGGACTCCAGATAATTCCACCAAGTTTCCGCCACACAGAAAGTGCTACACAAGTTCCATATAGTTTCCTGAGTCAAGGAAACTTCAAGAATCATAAGGTTTCACGAGCCTCCATGTAGTTTCCCATAAAAGAAAACCTTAAAATTCCATCAAGTTTCCATTCCACGGAAACCACTTCGCTCATATTCCATATGGTTTCCTGAGTCGAGGAAACTTTAGGAATCGTGAGGTTTCCCGAGCTTCCATGTAGTTTCCCGTATAAGGAAATCTAAAGATTCCATCAAGTTTCCATTCCACGGAAACCACTACGCTCCGATTCCATATGGTTTCCTGAGTCGAGGAAACTTTAGGAATCGTGAGGTTTCCCGAGCTTCCATGTAGTTTCCCGTAAAAGGAAACCTAAAGATTCCACCAAGTTTCCATTCCACGGAAACCCCCTACGCTCCGATTCCATCAAGTTTCCTGATTCCGGAAACCAGTGGAATCTTCAGGTTTCCCATTACGGGAAACTACATGGATGTTCGGGAAACTTCAGGTTTACAGAGGTTTCCGTGGTTCGGGATACCTTATGGAATCGGAGCGTAGGGGGTTTCCGTGTCACGGAAACCTGGCGGAATAACCTAGCATCCGCTACGGAAACCACTGGGAAACTTGATGTAAACTTGAGGTTTCCATGTGGTTTCCATAAAGTTTCCCATGATGGGAAACCACATTTTTCACCCAGTGACAATTTTCAGAATTTTATTTCCATAGAAATATTAAAAGACCAAATAGTACAAGAAGAAATTTGCTTTGAAAAAAGAACACTAGTAAACTGGACACAGAAAAAAAATCATCTGAACCCATACAAAAACACCATGCTTTCATTGCTATGACACGTTACGTTATTGTTTGTATGTAGCATTACGGTGCTTATTAAAATTGCTAACATTTTTTTAGGGAAATAATAGTTTCCAAGGGGCGTAGTATTCAATCATTCAAGCAAACTCTTCCGCTCAAAGACGGCAAACCCATCAGGTGGAAATATTTTGGCCCTACTGTTTTATCGACCTTCGGAAGACTCGTCTTTTCTGTAACTACAAAAGGTAAGAATTTATCAATTACGTCGTACAATATTAATCAATTTAATTCATATCATATAGAGCAACAATAACCACTGTTAGCAAGCAAATGTTTGTTCAACTGGACCTGTGAATTTAAATTTTATTATATTATTGTTTGCCCCCTTTTTCAAACGTAGAAATCAAAACGTAACCACTTTTTTTTTAGAATTTATATCATTTTCTTTAAAATATGCAAAAGATTAGGAGAATGAATAGCAATCAATCACATGACAATATATACTAGTCAACTTTTAATATATGCATTAACTTAATCACTCACTCACTCACTTTTCACTCATTCATAGGACATAATTCATTTTAAAGAAAAAAAACAAGATGTGTTTGTGAAACACTGATGCCCCTGTATGGCAACATAGCGAAGATTAATTTCTGTCAAATGCAAATCATACTTGTTGATACCCAAAGTGAGGCCTTTTCATGAGAAATACAAATGTGGAATATAAAACCATAGCACCATCTGATCAAAAGTTATTGCCAAGGTTAACAGTTTAAAGGTAGGTGAAACTCCAAGGTCAAGGTCAAGGATGAAAGTTGTTGGTTTCTAAAGTAAGTCCTTGTCACAAAGATTACATATGGGGAGTATAAAAGCCATATACCTAACCATCCCAAAGTTATTGCCAAGGTTATATTAAGTCCTTTTTAAAGTAGGTTAATCTCCAAGGTCAAGGTCCAAAGGTCAAAGATGTTGGCATCCATGCAAAGAAAGGTCTTGTCACAAGAATTACAAATGTGAAATATGAAAGTCTTTGCACCAACCGTTTAATAGTTTTTTTAAAAAGTAGGTCAAACTCCAATTTGTTGGTATCCAATGAAAGGTCTTGTCACAAAGATTACATATGTGAAGTATTAAAGCCCTTACCACTTACCGTTTTAAAGTTATGGCCAAGGCTAAATTTTTATAAAAGTAGGTCAATCTCCAAGGTCAAGGTCAAAGTTGTTGGTATCCAATGAAAGGTTTTGTCACAAGGATTTCATATTTCAAGTATGATGGTCCTAGCAGCAACTGTTCAAAAGTTATAACCAAAATAAAAGTTTGGACTATTGATGTAAAAGTGTGTCAAACTCTTTGGTCAAGATTTCAAATTTGGTGGTACCAAAAGAAAGATCTTGTCACTAGAAATATTCACCTGTGAAATACGCGAGCCTTAGTTCCACCCAGTCAAAATTATGGGCATGTTTAAAGTTTTTGCGAACAAACAGACAGACATACAACTAGACAAACGGACGGACAGGTTGAAAACTATATTCCTCTGAAACGTTTACGGGGGTCAAAAACAAAAAATAAATTTAAAAGTATTTTTCACAATTTTTGTTTGCTTACACAAAAATAGACGTTATCTTAAAATGTCAACTAAGTTTAAATTTCTCAGAACACACATTGCATCAACATTTAACATTGACATTTAAAGATAACTTCTATTTTTGTGTAAACATGAATCGGATCATGCTGCTTGTCAAATTCTGAACAACATCAAAATTTAAAGCAAAGCTTGTGAAAATACTTATTATTTGATTGCAACAAATTCGTTTTTCCCTAGAAAATAAATTATGTCCTCTAACATGGAATCACAATCAGGGTTCTTGAAACATATTTCTTTTTTTTTTTTATCAAAGCTCAATGGACCAGCCCATCAGTCACAATAACGTATATTCGAGATGTTAAACTAGCTACATCAAAAGCATATTCTTACAAAAGCATTCCATCCAGCTACATTTCCGACGAGACTTTTTGCAAAAACATCAACGACAACACGCGGCTGTGCCAATGTTACATTTTGGAAGATGATGATAATTCACCGAATAGCAGCTTTATGTACCTGGAGTCCAATTCCTCTAACACTCGAACAGACCTGCGATATTCACCCTATGGATACGCAAGTTACGGTTACCAGACCGAATTATACTCCATCCTGAGGGACCCACCTTTAATGGAAGGGGAAACCTACTGTAAGAAAGACGCGGGCAGCCATCCTGGCTACCAAATTGCGATAAAAACAGATTAACTTACTACAATTCACAAAAGTAGTGAAAACAAGGACATGTTACATACGGCAAAGTCTGTATATTATTTTGACAATGGCTAACTCTTGTTGTAACTTCTCGTAAAGATTTTTGTGAAAAAAAACGGCCCGCTATTGTAATCTGAAGGGTCCGTTATTTGAAAAATGGTTAACTGTACGTTATATTCGAACATATAAAATTGATCCTATTTGTAACCTTATCTTATTCCTAAAGATGGGGCATGATTAAGCAAACTCAAGTCTACATTTGATATAAATTTCACTTCAGTTTTGTCTTTTCTGGTATAGTTCAGATGAACAAACATTAAAAGTCTTTTCTATTCAAGTAAGTATGAACTTTCAGTTTCAAGCTTCAGACAATCTGGAAGAGAGAAGTGACGAACAAAAGAAGGTACCGGTAAAATTTAACCTTGAAGAGTACATCAAAATATAATTAACTGTGTCCTGACATTTGAGGGTACGATAAGATCATAATCTGCCTAGTTAAATCATAATTTGATTTAAGTGTTTAAACTTTGAAAACTTTATAATCTCATTAATTAGATTTAAATTATTCTTCATTTCTGTTTCAAATTAATTATGCTTAATTCGTAAGCATTTCTTTATCTGTAAAACTTTTTAGATACAAAGTACAGTGTTGTAAAATGTTGATCGATGTTATTCCAAAACTTCTAACCTCCTATTTCGTAAACGGTAATATTGCAGTATTTCGGAGACCTGTAAAGCGAAGTAGAGGAATGACCAATCTCACTTTGACAAACATTATTTTCAGATTGATAAAATTAGGGTTCGAGGAGACTTCGAGGAAAATTGCTCGTTAACTGATATACGACAATGGTTTCTTTAAGAAATAAAGGCAAAAATATTCAAGTTGATATGAATAATTGGACATAACGAACATTATTTGAGCTCAAGAGTCAAATTAAACAATCGAAATCAGGAGTAATGCTAATCACAAGGTATGAAATTTTACCCTTCATATGTTGCTTAATACAATAACGTAATATTTAATATGTATTTACTCATTTTGGATATAAATTGTGATAAAAAAACTTTAAATTTATATCACAAAAAGGTGAAAACGTACGGGTATCCTCACTGTTAAAACTAGAGGTACTGTGACAACGAACATACTAAATGATACCCCGCCTCCCATATGATTATAATGACAAAGTCCCTGTTCTGCTCTTGGAGATCCGAAATAAGAGTCAGATCAAAAAGTAAAATAGGAGGTCACAATGGCACTTTGTGACAAAGATTCTGTAAAAGTCTCATTAAATTTTATTAAGTGGTAAATGAGGAGTTGTGGATAAGAGATAGGTACCCCAAAGCGTAACAGGCGGACGGACATTCAGGCGGACGGACGGACATCCCGACTACTATATACCCTCCCGCTTTTCAAGCAGGGGGTATACTAATAATGAAATCAATGTTAAGGATATCCACTCCTCAGCTAGGAAGGATAACTCTTTAATTTGTTATTTAATTCATAAAGTCTGAAAATGAAGATTAAAATTGAAGAATTTTCATACAACAATTTTCATTTCTGCATTTACATTTAAATGTGTCTCAAGGGTCTTTGAAGTCTTAGAAAGAGTCCTATAAAAAGTTGACGTTTGTACCACATTGAAATATATTAAAAATTACACAGGTTACACATATTTCCTTTAATCTACCCTAAGATACGAAAGTGGATCGGTGAGAAATGAAATTAGAAATGATTTATGGTGTTTTGCAATGATTGGAAATGCTTAATACACAATGCCTAAAAAATAATTGAAGTAAAAAAAAAAATAAAGTACAGTATATTTATAAAAAAAAAATCAACAATTCTCCTTAAATGCCTTTATGACTATTATTTTGGTCCTAAAATATATTTGTTGATTAATATTCAACTAGAAAATACATAGTAAGTTTTTTTTTATTCGCGATGCCTGACAAGTTATTTGAGATTTACTGATTTTTGCCTGTATAATATGGTTAACTTTAATAAAGAATTTCCATGGGTAAAAACATATTACTTTAAGAATTCAGATCCATTTTTGTGACTATTTTCAATTATTGAAAACCTGATTTCGAAACCTGAGGATAAGACTACCTTAACACAGAGAAGTGTACCGATCCTTTTGTCGCGGGTGCAATCCCCACTGCGGGTGTGGAAACCAGTCATTTAGATGAGACCGTATAAATCAAGGACCCAGTGGTAAGTGCTAAAACGAAAAAATATCACACTGTTCAATGGTTGATCAAAATGTACGGTCTTGCAACGGCAAGTTATGGCGTCTAAAGAGCGAAGAATTCTTAAAGTAACGTTAAACAGACAACTAAGCAACCCATCTGAAAAGAGAAATATATTTCTTTAATAATCCATATATTTATAACAACCAATACTTTTATCATTGAATCTGAGTCCTTTCTAATTTTAAAAAAATATCCTGTATGATAAAGTCTATTTAAATGAGGCACTTCTGTAAAGAATTTTTTTTTAGTTTTTAATTAATTTAATGCACGTGGCACTGTATGCAGTGTCTAACAAATAAGATTATTCTATAAACATGCATTGTAAATATAACTTCAACATTTAACTTTTTTCATATAGAAAGTACGTCGAAATATAAGCAAAACACTAATCCGGATTATGTATTAGAAGGTTTAATCTGGTTTGTGACCTGTACTTTCGGAGATGCCATCATTGATAAACCTATACCCAGCTGGTCATACTGAACAAAAACAAAGCTAAAATCACCACTAGAAAAGGTTTATCCACAACCCACTCGGCTACACATTGTAATTGGACGTCTGTGTAAAGTGTCAGGGTGAGGTCTCCATAGAATACTGTGAGAAAATAGATGAGTACAGTTGACATTGAAGACGGGCTGCCATTTCTTTCTGTAAAACTGGGTAGTCATTGGCATTGCTTTTCATTATAGTAAATAGTTTTTTAAAATGGATTTCTAAAATGTTTTACGGAGGAGAAAACTACTACTGATGTCACAGTCAGCAAGACGAGCTTTTATAACAGAATACTTCGAAAGGGACAAGGATATCGAAGTTGAAGGTAATGTCACTACAATCAGATTTGACATTTGAAATATTTTGTTGAACTTGGATACTTTAAAAACTACTTAAAAATAATGTTGTTGAACACTTTTTGATGATACACTCACATTTATTTGATGAAATGTAGAAGCTTTTGATTGATATCCAATTAATAAGATTGTAAAGATTGAACTTCCTCTTTTTTTCAAAAAGTGATGACATGAAATTTTAAATCGATTTTGTCGTAACTTTAACGAAAACAAATGTAAATGTTCTCTTTGTGTTCTGGTATAATAACTTAAAGGTAACTAACAAAGACAATAATTCAATAAATGAAATGTTTATAAAAATGTTCACAGATATTTGAAATTTAGAAGGCAATGGTATCATAATCATGATATGTAATCGATTAAAGTCCTAAATTAATCCGATTAATGGAGAAAGAAACAAGGACCCCGGCGATTTAATAATAAAGTTAATGCATGTAATATATTACATCTTATCTAAACAAAATTAATATGCAGTTTTTAACATAATGATATAATACTGACATAATAAATGGGTAATTTAAGATTGTTGGACCTGAAGATGACGAATATACCGGTATTTAAAGAGTACCCGTCTAAAACTTAATATTATTGCCTTATTATATTCTGCACTTCCAAATTTAACTATCATGACAGGTATTAATAGTTTGGACATTTTCAAAATAAAATTGAATCGTACTACCAAATCGAAAACTCGGAAAAAATACTTTGGGTACTTCAATTACAATTGAATAAATAACCCTGATTTTAAATGACAAAAAGACAGGTTAAGTAAGAAAACAGCATTCACTTAATAAGCAGAAAAGATGTTTCTTGATGCAAAAAATGGTTGATTTCATGAATTAATTTTTTACTTTCGTCAGTTTTGTTTGTAATTAACATTATTGCAAAAAAGACTTTGTATAAATTAAAAAAAATCTGATAACGTTTATTCCCTTTCAGCTGAAAATTACAAAACAGAATTGAATGTAGCTCTACGTAGATACCAAACCAGCAGCGATGTGAGTCGGAAAGACTATCTCCGGGCATGCAAGCATTGTGGGGTGGTCCCTCTGTCCGTCTTTCTGCGACAGCTAGGAGAGAGAAATATGTCTCTCAGGTTTCAGCTTCTTACAAAGAATGCCATCAAGTCCTGTGCAATCGCTCTACTTGTACGAGTATTTCATTACTTAATGTTTGACAATACTCTTGTATTTTGCATTAAATTTTTCCAGATAAAAAAATTAAAAGAGGAAAAAACTCAGATACTCTTATCCATGTTTAATAAAGTGTGAAAGAGCAATGTTTTTATTTAAATCAAACAGTGTTTAATATTAGTATTTTGTTATATTTTACATTATGTTTACTGGTTATATTTGATTATTTACAGAGTAATTCACGTGTCCAGTCGCTGGATCTAGAGGGATGTCAGATTGGGTTGTCAGGTGCTCAGTATATGTTCGATCTGCTTCATAGGAAAACTAATATTACAGAAGTGGTAAGTTCATTAAGGTCGCCAATGAAAACTCGCCTACTTAAACAAAAGTGAAATTTCGTGTAATCCACTGCCTTTTTTTGTGTATTTTACAGAATTTAAGCAGCAACAAACTCGGAACGGAGGGATTACGATGGATTGTTCGTCTTTTTCATTCAAACCATCACATCAAATCAATTAATCTCTCAAGTGAGTATATAAGTTAAAGTTTACCTTTTTTCTGATACGGACTATCTATTAATTAGTCTATCATAGTCTATCATATTTTGCAAAGGATTGCGTGTATTTTTCCTAACTTTTAAAGTCTTATTTTGGATATGATTTTAGTGCTATATGAATCATATGTGGCATTTTAAAAAAAATCACTGTGAAAGATCCACCAAACACTAAGAACATCTAAGAAATGTTAACACAAAAGCATCGAAAGTGACAAATGATACAAATGCCAAAGTGCATGCATGTCTTATGCATGTCTTCTACTGTTAGTACCAGCACCGATCCCATCCCACCCAACTTCAACCCTCTCATACAGGTACCTTGCTGTTTCATATAGATTTTACAATAATACAATAAATATGCATTTATTTGAATATCTGTTGTCACCGGAATTCACATTTAAGTACATTCATGTGATTTCAAATGATTAGTCAGCGCAGCATTTTAAAATGCAAAATTTCCCTTTTATCACCTAAGTTGCAAAGTTTGGATTCATTGTTTTACCGTAGTTAACTACATGTATTTTATAAGAAGTTGAATTTGAGTCTTTGACTAGCATCATATAGGCATGTACATGTATTTAAGTTTCCTTTCATATGGCCATATCCACATTTGAATATTTTCATTTAAACACAACAAGACTGCAACTTTTCTTAAGTATTAAGAATAAAAG
Organism: Saccostrea glomerata; assembly: GCA_003671525.1. Taxonomy (NCBI): domain Eukaryota; kingdom Metazoa; phylum Mollusca; class Bivalvia; order Ostreida; family Ostreidae; genus Saccostrea; species Saccostrea glomerata. The sequence goes on from PRKT01000069.1 coordinate 1,324,445, forward strand.
TAAAATTTGTGAAAGTGCAAGGATGTGTCAATCAAACTCGTCAAAAATTTTGAATTTTTAATAACTTTTAGATGGAATAAGATTTTTGATATATTTTTGTGTGAAATGCTATTAAAATATATATAAGTCGTAATATCATACAGAAAATATTAACTTCAAATCTGTGTTCATGCATCTTTAAGATATGAATTGAAATATTAGAGAAAATTTACAAATGCTTTACATAAAATTTTAAAACATTTGATTGAAGTGTTTTAAACAATAAACTTGATCATTTTTTAAAACTTTTATTAGAAAACCGTTTCAACAAAATAATTCTCTTACAATATCTTATCTAAATACCACATTCTGAGGAACTTACAACCAAAAGAAAATATATAAAACGCACTTTGATGACGATGAAATACGTCGTGTATGCGCATTTTAAATTTTAAAAATGATACAGGAATTAAATGAAAACAAAATAAATACCCTTCTTTTATCATATTTAAATATCCTGTATCAAAGATCTTGTCCAGAAATTGCATGCATGTCATATATTAATTTTCGTGCAACTTTAAACAAAAAATTCACGTCATTGAAACATTATATATAAGCAACACCGCTTAAAATACAAAGTATTTTCAAGGCTTTGTCATCAAGTAGACGAATACGCTGACAATGGTTTTCTGTTTTGTGATTGTCTTAATGATTGCATTCTGTTCTACGAATGGAAATAAACAAGACTCGGTGCTGATATCAAATATCGGAAAACTTTCATTTTCAACTTTTCAAATCTATTCAAAAGAGAGCGGTTTAAGTACGAAGCGCAACATTCGAGACGCAATGTTCCGACAAAGGATGTTCTTTCAATGAATGCTCGGAAGGAACTCAAAATTCTTGCAATCCAAAGATGATGTCCAAATTGAATTCTCTCGAACTGAAAATTGACCAACTTCATAATGCTACACTTCCAAAAGTAAAAGAATGCAAAAAAGGATGGACAAAGTTCTATGGTCATTGCTATAAATACATAGCATCAAAAGTAAATTTTTTTGAAGCGGAAATGTATTGTCGCACGAAAAAGTCGTCTTAGGTGGAAATAAATGATGCGAAGGAGGATGCTTGGATTAACCGTTTCCAGAAAGAAGATATCTGGATATCGGGTACTGATTTAGCAAAGCATGGAGAGTGGCGGTGGCTCTCCTCGGGAAAACCTGAGTTTTACGAATTGGGATAAAGGACAACCACAAAATAATGAGGAACATTGCGCAGGATACTCGAAATCACGTAAATGGCATGATTATCCTTGTTTTTCTTCTAAACAAGACATTGATCAAACGAATGTGTAACTAAACTTAACTGTTTACTGAAAAATAAATGATTGAAACATATTCATTTATTAAATATTACACCTCAAAGTCAGTATTAATTGTCAATATTTGTTTTAGAAAAATATTAACATTTTCGCGAGTTGCTGTGGTAATTTGATTATGGAAAGATCGTGCAGTGCAGTGTAGTAGGGGATGTATACATCTACCACAAAAACGTGCAAAATGACAGAAATACTAGTACATTCGGTACATAGACAAACTCTGTCTCAAGCAATAAAAACATGGCACTGATTTAATTTTTTTTACTCCATGGAGGAAATTTTGCTACATGTAACTTTTATCAAATATCTGTTTGTCAACAATAAAAACGTTTGCGTTAAAGTGCTGTTAACGGAATTTGTTTTTGCACAATACCTATCTTTTAACAAAGTGTATATCTCCGTTGATTTTGTGAACCTTTAAAGTAGAATAATTATCCTTGAGATTTCCTGTTTATAAAACACAAAGATAACAAGTGCCCATTCTCGTAAGTGTGTTAAAAGAAAACAACTCTCAGTAAACAGGGACCTCTGAAAATAGTAAAGGTGGGATTAGGTGTCATGGAGAAGTAAACATAACCTGTCGGAATACCCGCTATGTGCTTTTTAACGTGAATGGTCAACATTTGACTTCATGACATATTATGGGTGTTTGCAAACAAGGTAATTGTATCGTCTATAAAACTTGTTCAATTTGGACTTTTTATTTTTTATTACAAAAAGATCTATTTCACGACATACAAAAGCGTATTGCCCAACAGAAATAAAAAATAATTATAAAAATATATTTACAAAAAATGTTATCGGTTTAAACATTTATGAACATGGAAAAAACGATGCTTTCTAAAGCCCCGTGCTTATGTGCTGATATACTCATTGGGTGCAAATTTTTCATGTATGCAAAATCTGCACCCGGATGTTAATTTGAGCATATGAACGCAATTGCATATATTCAAAGGTAAAGATATAGATATGCAAATATACACCTGGGTGTATCTTCTCAGATCAGATACAAATTTACTTTTGAATATGTGTATTTTTCGGCATGTAAACACACAGTAAATATTACTGCCTGTACAATGTAATTTAGCAACTTGCTTTTAGACCCTTACATGGCTGGCAAAGACATTTTTCATTGGGGGCTAAATAACTGTCCAGATCATAATAATTGCAAAGCATATGAAATGTGAGTTTTTCCAATCGAATTCCTTGATCCAATGAGAATCTTCAAACCTTTTGTCATACAATTCTGTCGTACTAATCTGTTGACTTTTCCCTAGCCCACTGATCCCTCTAACGACCTAGCCAGCACAAAAACCTTAAGCTACACAGTATGAGAATATCCTCCTTCTTCTGAATCTTAAGCATTCTTTTATGTTAAACTCATGAATCATTGTCACTTGATCTAATTTTTTAAGTTTCATGTGAACACTTTAACCCCATTCATGCGACGGAAATTTACTTATGTGTGCAAATTTTCATATAAGTAAATCTACACACTTAAGTAAAAGTTAATTTGCTATGCGTTCAGACGAGATTTATGTGCTGTAAGTAAATCCTCTTATTTTCATATAAACTAAGGGGATGGACAGATTCAGAATTGTGATTTTTTATAGAAAAAGGGTATTTCCTTACTGTTTGGGTATAAAACTAACTTTTAAGACTAACTTTGAAATCTTCCTCAAAGAAATTACTGATTTCTTGGTACAACTTAGTTAATGACTTGAGGAGAAAAAATGGTATGAGAATTTACACACGAAGAAGGAAAACATATCAAAATTATCAATATGAGCTGCAAGATTGACATGGGAAAATTTGTTGCAAATTTGTAATCAACTATTTCAATGATAGAAAAATAGAACATTTATAAACTACAGTTGTTCATATTTGCGATTGAAGAACTTTGTTAAGCTTTAATTGAAGCAAAATGACATTATTGTCGTCCTGTGCATTCATTATTTCTTACATAATGCTTTACATTCGATTGTACAGAGACATTTCTTCTGAAACAATTTAAAAAAATTATTTTGGTTTAATCATAAGGGTTTAAATTATATACAAATTAATTATAACAGCACGGGATGCTTCCGTCCCAAAGATTGTAGAAGAGCTGTTGGGTGTAAAGAAAAATGTAATAATAATAATAATCTTTATTCAGGTATAGGCATTGAGCAATGTACAAGAAACATTTAGGTGTGAGTATTAACACAATATAAAAATTTATTAATAAATATACATAATTTAAGAGATAAGTTATAAAACAAATTGACTAAATAAATCTTATTTTTATATAATTAAAAAAATATATTATATTAAATATGCCTAAACCCAAGGATAGCCCATGAAAGCCATTATGGCTTATTTCCAATGGGGTCCTTATAACGCGTTGAAAAGGTGACTCTCCATCTACTAAGTTGACGTTTTCGGCAAAAATGGGGCCATTTAAAAATATTTTTGCTGTTGGGAAATCTACAGTTCATCAAATGTGCAAGGCCATTATAAAATATCTGCTTGATAATATAATAATTATGTATTTTAGAGTAGAATGAAAAGAGTGAAAAAAAATCTAACAGTGGTCGATCTAAAAAAATCTTTGAACAATACAAATATGTTAAAAGGAAATTAACACGAACCCCTGGACATTCATGATGAGATCAGGTGCTAAGGGGGTTACTTCCGAATGCTTACTTTTAACGCGTTTATTGAAATTCCTGTAACATTAACTTATATATGATTAGCTTTGCCCGAATTAAAAACAGAGATAAGTATAAGAAAGAGCTAAACGGTAATGGGGCCCGAGCGATTGATGGAACGAATGTTCCTATCATAGCTCCCTGGCATTCCCAAGGAGAGAACTTGAATTATAGTAAAGACAACACTCATTGATCCTACAGGGTACTTGTTTGCGACCACGACTATATCTTTAGAGACATAAACATAGGTTTGCAAGAAAGTGTGCAAGATGCCCTCGTTTTTGCAAATTCGAAAATTTATCACGGAGGGGATAATGATCCTTGTTTAATAGTTTTGCTTTCTAGCCACCAAATCGCCCGCGTGGCGTAGTGGTTAGAGCGTCTGCTATAGAGTCGCGAAGTAAGGAGTTGATCCTTACGTCGCGGGTTCGAATCCCATTGTTAGACTTGGAGTCCAGTCAATCGGATGAGACCGTATATAAACCAAAGTCCCGTGTCGCACCAGGTGCTGGCATGAAAAAGATCCCTCCCTGCTCAATTGTCCTGACTGCCGAGTATTACAGCTCTCCACCGGCAAGTGATGAGTGAAATATTTCCAGAGTGACGTTAAATAATATACAATCAATCTAGCCACCATATTTTACAAGACAATGCATACGCAAGCGAAACAACAATTAAAAAGGAGATTTGTAAAATAAACAAATTAAAATACATGCATAAGTAAATTTGCTGCGTGTTCATGCGACACAATTTACACACATGAACTAATAATTTGCCACAAAGTGTATGCAAAAGTTAATTTGCACCTTGTCCTGACCAGGTGTAAATTAACTCAACTGTGCAGAATTTGCATATGAGTATATCAGTTCATACGACAAAAATTACACATGTGAGAAAATTAACTCATGTGTAAATTATACTTAGGTATGCAAATCATGTCGTATGAATGGGGTATTAAAAATATACTTTTACGCCTGAGTGCAGATTTAGCATTCGTGCAAAATTTCCACCCAGCAAGTAAATCAGCGCATGTGAACGGGCCTTGAAAAGTTTTTTTTTTATGTCCACATTTCATTTTTAACGTAAGATGTGCTATTGTTGTATCTTTGTAGGAAAAAACTCGTCGTTCTCTTTCCACAGTCTGTTTTCTTATTTTTAATCTAACATTTAAATGAAGGAATGATTGTTTGCAACACAACTTTGCCATATAGCGATTAAACACTGTGTTAATCTTCTTGTTGGTCTATAATTTTAAAAAACACGGTCTCAAAAAGCTTTGCATGGACTGAGGTAAAGGTATTCAAATTCAAATGAAGGCTTTTATCATGTTTCACAAAGATGGAAAAAGAGTTGACGCTATTCAAAAAGAATATTAATAAACCTCAAAAATCATTGCATACTTAATTTGCGTACTTGTGCATACTTATTATGCATCATTATTAGATTTTTTCCATTGATATCAATATTGTTTCTAATGAAGAAGATAAAATAAAAGTTTTTGATCCACAATCTTCATTAAAAAGGCGGAATGAAAAAAAAAAATATTTCGAGTATGTATGGTTTCAATTGTTTTATTCTCAAGCATTCGAGGACACTGTAATTCATTGCCTGATTTATTTATGTTTATTTAGATAATGAGTTTGAGGACACCGATGCTGTCTACATATCTGAGATTTTACACGTAAGTTTTTTTAATGTTTACATGTTCGACAGATAATTATTTTTTTTTCATTTTCTCTTTCTTTAAAATTGTATTTGAAGCATTATTATTTTCCGTAACTTTCAAAAACCTTTTTGTCCAGGGTGACAACATTATAAATGAGCTCAATCTCAGTCACAACAATTTTTCGGTGGACAGCGGTGTGATTATAGGCAGTGCCTTAGGTAAGTTCACAAAGAATGAAACGTTTTTAAAGGCGGAGTCTACGTACGAAGAGTAGTGACTAAATTAAGTAATTATAGACGGTGCCTAGGTAAGGTTACCTTAATGATAGTGACTAACATGTGAGTTGAAATCTGATAAGAGAGATAACTCTTAATGACATAAATGTCTATTATTCCTTTATAGATATGCCAAATTGAAGTGTCTTTTGATCCTATTTTGCCCCGAAAGCTATGCTATAATTGTCAGTATTTTGCTTATAAAATACATTTCTTTTGGATAATCATTAAGGTTCAAGCAACATTTTATATGAGTGAGCAGAGGGTTTATGAACCTTAAGGCTGTGCCTCAGCGATGCATAGAATAAAAGACAATTCAATATAAAAGGCAGTGCTTTTTGGTAAATTTACAATGATTGGCACTGCGTTTTATGATATTCTAATGTGATAAGCCTTACTTAAAGTACGTAACACTAACCAACTTCAATAATTCTCTTTTGACTACAAGATAGTAAGCAAGGTATATTTATGTATCTCTTAGCATATTCTTCAGATTCGAATGTTTAAAACAATACCAGTGTTAAAAAAGAGTATTATTCATTATAAAAGCACATACGCATGTAAAATACTGAAATTCAAAAATCTATTTTGTTTATAATAAGTAGATTTCTTTTTAATTTTGGATAAAGATTTTTTAAACCTTTTATTTTTTATTTCTTGCCAGGCTGTAACGACACAATTAAAATACTAAATCTTAGCTGGAACCATATTCGAGGAAAGGGGGCCCATGCGATAGGAATTGGTTTACAGGTAAACAGTTTGAATTAAGTGTCACTTGTTTTATATATTGTTATATCAGCCACTATGTAAATGAACATGACGTTTGAATGCTCAAAACAATTTCTTTTTTATTTCAAAAGTTGGAATTCAAATGAGAACCTCTTTCAACAAATTTTATCTTTACAGAAAAATTCAACGATTAAAATCCTGAATGTGTCCTGGAATGGATTTGATATTGTTGGTTGTCATGGTTTGGCACATGGTCTAGAGAAAAATAACACGTTGGTAGACTTAGATCTGAGCAGTAATAGAATCGGTGTTATGGCCATCTCCAAGCTTCTGGAGGGATTGAAACGAAATTCTTCCCTGGAGTTTCTAAGGGTTTGTCATTTCAGTAGTATCTGTACCTTAACAAATGAATTGATTGATTAATAAAATTTAAAAAAAGAAAAGAAATTTCCCCTTGAAGACAAAAAATACAACTGTCATATATTATCGATCTTCATTAATAATGAAATCCAAGTTTGATAAAGTATGAATTCTTTAAATCAAAGCAATGATTGCTATTACTTGTTTTATTGTAAAGCTCCTTTCTTTGGATTTATAATCAGATGTGCCATTTTCTATCTGCTAGATCGGTAACAATCCTCTAACAGCTCAAGGGCCTTTACTCGTACTACATACTATGAAACATATCCCACACATCAAGTACATCGACTTTGGTGTAAGTACGACGTTTTTGGAATGATTATTAAGAATTGATGTACATAATGTGCTTTACAAGACTTCATTTGACAATATCTATTTTTTTTCTGTGAAATTAATCTGATCTATCTATACCTAATTAGGTACTCCTGTGTATATTTGCATAAAAGTTTCCCTTTTTACGTAGATACAACCAGTTGACATGGACTTTGTGACTACATTGGTCACTCTCCAGAAGAGTCGCGATCTTCACGCCACCTACGGCAAGGTTTGTCTTAAGCCTGTCTCAGAGGACGGAGATCCCACCATGTATATCCGGGGAGATCCCGTCAACGTTATGTTTGAATTTACCAGGATGAAAGAAGTAGATGTTCTAGACTTATTCATAACCTTTGATACAGATGGCAGCCATTCTGTCACGTGGGATGAATTTAAAGAGGGTGTTCAGGTAAACTTCTGAATTTTTAATACTTCTAGTATAAGGACATCAAAATATAAATCCATAATTTAAATTTAATTAGCTTAACAGGTGGACCGTACTGAAATTGCACTCTGTTTTCCTATAAGTTAATCACTAATTAGCATTTTTCAAAGCATCATTTACATGTATACTAAGGCAAATTTTGAAAATTTCTTACAGGTCAGCAAAATCCCAGTCCGAATGCGCGACTTGGACATTATAATAAAAAGAATAGATATTAATCTAGACGGAGAAATAAACTTTTCGTAAGTAACTCAGTTAATTCCAACTGAATCCATATCAAGTCCCTGCAGCCATATTCTTCGTAAAAGGGGCTTATGCATTGAACGACAACATGACAAGCTTGAAAAAGAAAGGTGTGGGGGACTACCTAAACTAGTTTTGGTGTGGGGGGCACCATTCCAGATCCAATAATTAGCACACCTGAGCTGAAAGCTTTAGTAAAATTTTCTGATCACATTTGTTTGTCGTACGTTTCACAGTGTAATTTTTTTTTGAAATCGAATATTTTTTTTCTTTCGGAGACGAGTTGAAAGATATACGAATGCTTCATTACATAGTTTAAAGTCAAGTTTGATTAAAATCGTGACCATCCCACCTCGCCACAATCGGTGATCAAGATTTTAATCACGAATATATGTCTATAGCACAATTCTCCTCAAGAGCAGCAGAAACATATAGGGAAGAATCTTTAGGAAGTAATGTAAAAATGAATATTGAACACAAATTTCAATTCAATGTTTTATCAGACGTCCTTGTCGATCGTAATCGCCATGTTATTATTTGTCACCCAATATTCTGACTGTAAGAAATGGACAAAACATATTTCTTAACTTCTCAGATGATGTTCTATGGACTTTAGACAATTCTCTTGATTCTGTTGAATTAATTTTTCAGTGAATTAATGATTGCACAGAAGGAGCATAATTTACGAGTGAAGAAGCTAATGGATAAAGGAGAGCGGGTCTTTTTACAAAGTGACATTGGTATAGTACACCAAGAACTACTCACGTGGTTTGAAGACAAAGGGATTACTCTGAAGAAGTACAATGCTTTAAATTTACCAAAAGAGAAAGCCGACGAAGATAGAGACAAATAAAAGTGAAACGTAAATTATTTCCTTAATTGTTTTTCATATGTTTACGCAAAATGTTACTCTGTTGTTATTCAAATACATGTACATTGTACAAATGTTATGGTTAAAAAAAATAATATGACAGTGCTTCATATGCTATTGATGTATTTAGTTATTTAGATTTATAATAAAGAATTTTCAAATGAAAAATACTTTTTTTTAGGCTGAGCATTACAAAAAGTATTTTATTTTCTCAGTCAATAGTCTTACCGACCTCTTCGGCCTTTATGTACAAGATGCAACAAAATACCAAAAAAAATGCATTCTGTGTCCCCTGTATTAAATATAAGAAAACTTTAATCAAAACTTTTCAAATCCAAACAAGATGTTCAACATTTGAGACTAAATGCTAAAAAAAAATGTAATGATCTCTCAATGAATGCTTGCGCTTCCAAGATGTAAAAATAGGATGGATAAAATTTAAAGAATTTTATAACGAATACCTTGTAAAAAATACTTCACTTCTGAAAAAAAACAAACAAACAAACAAAACAACACAATATTTATATATATTTTATATATTGTTGCACGACAGAATCGTCTTTTGTTGAAATAAATACCAAAAATGAGGATTCTTGATTTTTTTTTCTCGGAAAAATGGTGTATGATTATCTGCTGCTGTTTTAATATCGGCAACATGCAAGGATAAACTTCACACCTTGATATAAGAACCTGACTCAAATAATAAGGAACACTGTATAGTGTATTCAAATCATAAATGTACATGAGCTAGAAGTAAACTCTAGTCACATTTTTCCCCTAGCTGGAGAGCGGTGTGGTCAAAAGAAGTATATGTAGGTGAGTTTATAAAGTTATGTTAGTTATTGTCAACCAAATCGCTGAAACAATGATATTATATCAACTTTGCGATTTCCGTGGTCGATGCAATGACTTTGTCCACAATCTATCAGTAAGTCAAATGCTGACTGCCATTTTCATAGTAACTGTTAGATCAATATAACACAATGAATTGTCTACAAATATTTTCTTTTTTCACGACAGATGTTTCTGCTTTCATGGCATCTGATCCCATATCTAAATCTGATGCTTTTTAAGAACTGTGTTTGCTCTGCGCGATCCCACTATAAACTAGCTATACTATGGTTAACCTTTAATAAGTTATACAATACAATAAAGTATACAATAAACACGGTTTGAACAGCAGGCAAAAGTGGCCTAAACTAGTTCTCTCTATTACGAAGCTTTGTGGCAATCATTGTTTTAAAAAAAATTATTAGTTCCTTCTATTCTTATTAAAAAACACAATTTTATGCGCTTTAAACATATAATACATTTTTTATAGAGATAAAGCTGAGGCGTTTTAATTCTCTGTATTATATTACGACACTGACTCCTGTTGGCTAGACATGATCATATATTATATGTTTAAATGATACAAGGCTTTTAAAATAATATTTTAAAAAAGGTTATTTTATATATTGATTAGATGGTTTTTGCGGAAACATTAACTGCAAAAGTTCATTCAGTATCAGAATCACCTCCCACACCTAGAATTTAACAATAATATATATCCTACATTACTTTTTAAAATTTATAAGGAAATTATATTTTATGCAACTACTTCTGAGTCCAGATTGAACAAGATATTAATATAGCATATGTTTAAATGATCAGTTACGCGCCTGTTACTATCTAACCCGCTTATTGTGATAGACTCTATGCATTTTCAACTGTTATATGGATTAATGTATCAAATATTTACACCCATTTTTATTAATTACTCTTAATCCTTTAACCCGAACACCAATTTCAATTGCGTTAATCCGATTAATATTGGATCCGTAAAATGTTCAACAGCCCTAGGTTTTCGGGACACGAAAAGGGCCATTGGTTAACTAGTACATGTGTATATGGAAAGATGTACATTTTTAAGTGTTTCCCTGTGTAAACTCCAGACAGCAATGTACTAAGAAGGCACATAATACACAATGGACGTACAGAGAAGCGAGAGCCCAAGTATGGGCGAAAAAATATTTAGGGTGAGTATATGTACTGTATTAGGAGTCGATAAATCTTGAATACTCTAAATAAATTCTTTGCTTTTATTTTAATTATGAATGATGAGCAATCATCCACCACATTTTGGTTAAAATGAACAGTTGCAGCATAATAAAATAAATTTGCTTTTCAATTTAAAGAAAAAGATGTTCGATGCCTTTCGATTTGTCAAACAGAAGTATACGTCTTACGATGCTTTACGATCATTGTATAGAAAAGCTTTACATCACATGTTCTTTTTGCAGCATATTTAAAATCGAATATGTTTGTAAAGTTTACCTTCTTAGATTAATTTTTATCGGGGCTAGAAACAAATGTTTTTTTTTATTTAATCTGGGGAAAAGAATTTGAAATCATTTTGTGCCTCGAGCCTACAGAAGTCAATTGTATCGTTTAGCATTTTACTGGAAGTTTGTTTGAAGCTTCAGATAATCTTTATTAATGCCCCTTTTCAATTTCTGATGATTTTCCAATTTTTATCATCGTAAATGAAAATTAAATTTGAAGTCTAATATATTGATATTTGTTTCTGGTTATATTGACTCGATAGTCAGTACAAAGTATATTGTTGCTATATTCATTTGTACTTTTTCAAAAGAAACACTGGGTCCTTAAAGTGCTTTTTAAATCCCTTAATAACTGGACTATTTTTAGAATTGCATAATGTACTTCATGTCTCAAGTTTCAGATGTCGATTTACGATCTGATCTGCTCAACATTAAACCAATTTCCGACAGTTTAAATGACCAATCCAATTGTTTTATACATAAAGAAAATAATCAGCCACCACAAAAATAAAAGTATTTGCTCTGACCATTGATCAGTATACATAATAAATTTAAATTGTATTTAAACTTTTTAAAAAAAATAATCGATATTTTCTATCGCAGACACTCATTCATTATCAACATATAATGAGTTTCTTGACACCAGCTTCACCTTTTCTAATTTCAATAGATGGTAACACCACCAGCAAAGAGGGAGGCCCGCCGTACATTGAAATCGACCTCCCTAGGAATGGCTGCAAGGTACCGACTCTCCAGTAATTCTTCCGTTCCCTCCAGTTCTTCCACCCCCTCCAAACAACCACCAAACAAAGTGACCAGAATTAGAAAAGCGGAAATAGACCTTCAGGTCCAGCAGGAAATGGAACAAATTCGGATTGAGGAAGAACGGAAAAAAGAAGCCGAATTATTACAAAAGCGGAAACAAAAGATAAAAATTGAAGATGTCGAGGACTTCGACTTTGACGGTATGATTGAGTAGATTTCAATTTATTTGAACTTTCCATTTGGAGCAAGAATATATCCTTGTGGAAGTCAGCAAGTAAAAGTAGAGAGAAGACCACTTTAATTATTAGAACTCAAACCCATTGAAATGTATTTTTATGTTAAAAAAAGATAGGTAAAGATAAGTCCTTTATTTAAAGAAACATGATCATGTTTGGTTTTTATTGCTCTTTGTACTCACATACGTGAAAAACAGGAGGAGATGAGCCTTAAAATTCCTTTTTTGTTTAAAAAGCAGCTTTGGATGAATTACTGAGTATATCTTATGAGACAAGTAGCTATTTCTTTGTAGCTGACAGTGATCTATCTGCAAGCGAGTCTGATGATGAAGATGTCAGTCAGAAAATGTACATGGAGGCGTGTAAAGAAATGAGACTGACGCCCATCAAAGCCGTGTATAAAGCGTTAGACACGGAGAAACTGGCTATTGTGGGGGTCATTCTGAAGAAGAAAGAATCAAAGGCCTGTGCAATAGGATTATTGGTGATTATTTAAACTCAACTTGTATTTAACTATAATGTCAAAGGACTGTCATTATTTCATTGCATCTTTGTCGAAATTTAAAATGTTTTTAAATGTTCTTTTTTTCAAATGTTAGAAATAAACTTTAACATTATAAAACAAGTTCTATATTGCAGCGCAATACGACGATTGAAACTCTTGTCCTAGAAAGCAATGAGCTTGGTGGTTATGGTGCTAGATGTTTTTCAGATGCAATATCTCGAAATGAATTCCTCACAGAAATAGTAAGGGTGTCATATTGATAAAGATAAAAGAGTTGCTTGTTCTTTAAACATTTACATATATTATATAAATATTGCATGTAGTTGAGTGTAACATTGAAAAATTTCACCCAAAGAAAACCATTGTCAACCGAGGCGCAGCCAATGGTTTTCGAGTGGTGAAATTTTTCAATGTTACGCTCAACTACATGCAATATTTATTATATTATACTGAATGTTTTATATATACATTAAACAGTGAACCGTGCGCGCATAAATCCTGCGCAGTCGCTATTTTTTGTAATACCACCCGTCGTCAAGCAATGTTGACTGTTGCTACGCTGGAGGGCGTGGTTTCATTATTCAGCGGGTAATAGTGTTTCTCGACCAATCAGATTCAACTAATTTACATGAAAGTATAATATTTATAAATATGACGTTAAAATTTCACATTATTTTTAAACATATATATATATATTTTACATGGAATACTGTATGTTCTAAATATCTAAATCAATGAAGTTTAAAATTAAAAACCGATTTAAAAAATATCCATCTTATTTCTTGCAGCGAATAGTTGAAAACAATATTGGAAGTGAGGGTGCTCGAGTTATTTGTGAAGCTCTACGTAAAAATAATTATGTTCGTCGACTCGATTTAAAAGGTAATTTTTGGGTTATTGATATATCTTGAATTAAGTATTTTATTTTGAAATGGCATAATTTATGTAAAACATGTTTATATGAATTAAAAAATATAAGTGAGAAATGTCGACTTGTCCATAAAATTAAATAAAGTTATAACATGAAGTGCAATATTAAATATTTACATTCGCTGTGTTTTTCTTCTAAGCCAACAGCGAAATCGATTTGAAAACCATTTTCGTGTATACTCACGCGTAGAAATATACACGGAGAAACGTGCGTTAACGTGAAGTCACAATGAGGCTACAGCGACGTTAGTAAAAGTATAACAATATAGGGCAGTGAGAAATTCAAATATTGAGTATAATTTTAGTGCTTTGAGACATTGAACATGTAAATATAAGGAATGTTCTTAAGTTTAGTGTGAATTATTGGTGTGTGAATCACACAGACTTGAACATAGGCATATTTTTCATGAAGCGCTAGCGCGCTTCATGAAATATGCCTTCGTGACAAGTCTGTGTGATTCACACACCAATAACTCACACAAAACTTAAAAACATTCCTGAAGTAAACATATAATCGCTGTCTGTATCTTTTTTGGTTGTGTTAAGAGAAACCAGTACATCTGAATGATTTTGAAATTATAGTTTTGATAAAAAAAGGTTTTCTTTCAGGAAATGGTTTTTATGAGGAAGACGCAAAGTATTTTAAAGATATGCTTGATGTAAGTTTAAATTAAAATTCATGAAACGTTCATTTGAAAGCTGAAAAGTCTTTGTATTACATGACTTATAAGACGGTCTAATATTACAATAATAACGATTTATCTTCAGGAAAACCATGCTTTGAGGGAGCTTTACTTGAGTCACAATAAATTTCAAGAGGTTGGGGGAGAAATATTCGCTGATGGTTTAGGTAAGCAAGTTAGGAATTCCTACTTTTTTTTTTAGTACGAACTGCATGCACATTGTGTCATTACTTTGAAATAACCACAGATTTAGAAGCCATTTCCCTTGGTATATTTCAGGTAACAACGATTTTCTTCGAGTTCTTGATCTTAGTTGGAATCATTTACGCATGCGTGGTGCAATGGCAATAGGGTCTGCTTTACAGGTTAGAATATTGAATCAATTACTATAATTATTTTTTTAAGATTAATGTTTTTTTGAATATTTAAGTATCGAATTATTCTTCTAGGTAAACCGACACTTAGAAAAACTAGACATTTCATGGAATGGTTTTCACATCCGCGGTGCTCTCACTTTATCTAAAGCATTGGAGATTAACACCACACTCTTAGAGCTGAACTTAAGTTGTAACAGACTATCAGATGGATGTATTCAAATCTTAGTGAATGGACTTAAGAAGAATTCAACGTTAAAAGTCCTCAGAGTAAATATACTATGTGATTGAATCTATATATCATTTCAAAGTCTTTATTTTATTTTCTCCCCTCTTTTCATTATAATTTTATTGTAATCCAATTTTGGTAAAATTGTTTGTAAATATAAATGATTATTCAGTTTTTATTTTGTGTTTAGTTTCGAAGAATGGTTTTATTATTAATAGGTTTATTTTATGTTTAGATTGCACAAAATCAGATATATCCACCTGGTGCTTTTAAAATTCTTGAAAGTATAGAGAACACCCCAAGCATAGCATTGGAGGTGTTAGATCTAGGGGTAAGTATTTACTGGTTATATTGAAAGTTTTTATGTTTAATCTTTGTAATAGAATTTCCAATGAAATTAAACATGTTTAATCAATCTTTCAAAGAATTAAACATTAGAATGAACTTTATCGCTGTCAATTTACATCCATCTATTGTTTCTAACAGGATACACCGGTGATGGACACATTTGAAAATCTCTACAAAAAGCTTCAGGAGATCAGGAAACCCTTCACAGTTATATACGGCATGGTGTGGGCCACAGATCGTCAATCACTGGCCAGCGCTGACCAAGAACCGGAAGAGGAGGATCTCCTTAACGAAGATCCTCTGCTGGTTTTGTTTGAGTATGCGCGGTTACAAAACTTCCGGTTGCTAGACATGTTTAAACAGCTTGATACAGACAATAGTGGATCTCTGGATAGGGATGAATTTTCAAAAGGACTTGCTGTATGTTGGTGTTCAAACTCTGTTATCAGTTTATAAAATTGTTTTTAATTAGTCTTTAAGTGGAAAGAATAGTAAGCCTAATAAAATAAATCTTCATATTGTATTAGGCCTACAAGTAATGTTTATTGCATGGTTCTGATTTTTCCTCAGGATATTGTTCTGTTTTTCAGCAAGTAAATATTCCCATGAATAGGAGATCGTTAAATAAACTAATAGACGTGATGGACAAGGATGGAGACGGAGAAATCGACTTTGGGTAAATAATATATATGTAATACAATATATAGATTGTTATAAATAAAGTAGGAAAATGTTTCCATATTTACAATTCGCTGCACGACGCATTCCCTAACGTAAGATGACTTAGAAAATGTTCATAACTACAATATTATTAGGTAGTAATTTTTTGTTTTCGCTTTTGCTTTTATTCTAGTGAACTAATGGCAGCACAACAGAAGCATAAACTGTTGCTTAAGACCTATATGAAAGGCGAGCGTCCAGTAGAAGAGACTGAAATTGGTCGAATAGACAGATTGCTTCGGAAAGTCATGTATAAAAGATTTCTTATGCGCAAATTTTAAAGAATGCACTTATCATCTCATATTGTTGTTTTGTTGAAATTAAAACAAAATCATTAAATGTTATTGTTGTGATATACCAACATATTTTCCCTGTTTGGTGGTTACTTTGCAAAAGTAATATAGTTATTATGTTCCTTGACAAAAAAATCTGCATATCCTATTCCTTTCTCTTTATCCTTGGTCTTTATCGTTCTTTATTCCTCCAGTTCATTCCTTCTATCCATACATGTACTAGTATTTTTATTTTCCTTTGTCGTTATTTTCAAAGGTGTTTTGGTTTTCCTCGACACAATCGCCCTTCCTATTTTATCTGTCAAACTTATCCTGGTGTGATCAACTTTTGAAATTTTCCTACCAATTACAACATGGTTTCTGTAAATAAATGTCTTCCCTGAATTAATGGTATTTGTGCTCACTTTTTGTAAGGTTCTTCGTTTGGATTTTTCTGTTATGCTGGTTTTTCGTGGTTTTATTAACATTTCTGAAATGCATTATTTTTTCATTGCTTTCATTTGCTTTCCAGATCTCGCAACCAAATACAATAGAATACAACTGAATAGGACGTTTATGATAGAATGTTAAAGCTTTGTGGTTTCATCTCGTACAAATGGAGTTCGTTTTAATTTGCCAATAAACATTAGCGTATTGTGTATTAATCAGTTGCACAGAACTGTCATTTATTCATGATTTTAGAGGTCAGAGGTTTTATACATCCAAACGACGCACTTAGACGTCACACAAAGGTTGAAAATGGAACAAAATGATGCAAAGAGGATGGACTCTTTAGAAGGGAGCAAGCTGATTCATTTTCAATGTTCATCATACATTTTTCTCTACCTACTTTTTCGAACACTCTTTGTAAAATTAATGCGCTATGTTGATTTTTATGATATATCTCTATATGTAATTAATTGTTACTGTCAATGTGTCAATGTGAAATCCAGCTTCTTCTTTCTTTAAAGTCCATCAATTCTTTGTTGATTTTACAATTAGATCTCAGCTAACTTCTGAAACTCATAGAGACTGAGAGTTTTGCTGCAAATTTTTCTAACATTTCCTTTATTAAAAAAAAATTATATGAATGTCTCTCGGATAGCCGGAGATTGTAAAAAATGTTCCTCTGAAGGAGTAGACCGAGGAAAAATGATAAAATGTATAAATAACTGTGTCAACAAATTATATGCATTTAAAGAACATATCTAATCCTAGACATTGTAAAGATTGGGATCGATCCTAAGGGGTGGGGCTAAATGTCACGGCGCAAGCGTAAAAAGATGACATTTAAAACATTTTATTGTTTTTGAGTGCATTGTTTTCTCTTCTTTCCTTCTGCCTTTGCTTTTCACAATCTTCTATTGATCCTGGGTGAGTTGTGACGCCAAAATTATGTATCTGAAGCAAAACTGCATCGACCAAAACTAAAAGGATAAATAGAATGCAAACTTTCACGAATCCTAAGAGTTTGTCTCTTTTCTACAGAGCTATATAAAATATCTTTAAATATTACATTAGACAGAATGAAGCTACTGAACTTCCTACTGAGTTTTCCTATTCAAATAAATCAAGATTCAAACTGAATTCCAAATATTCTAAGAAAATAAAAAAAAAAATAAAAAAGTTTTACATACAAATAATAATAGTTACGCTTTTGCATCACTAAAATTGGTAAAACATTGCTGAAAAAAAGAAAGTTCGTGTAAATAAAAATATTTTCACATATATCAGCAAGGGGTTTGTGCTTGCTTATTCATAAATCCAAATTTCTGATGAAAAATTACTTTAGTAAACAGCTCATACACTTTTACCTCCAATTGTTTTCTTTGCTACCTCGATCAAGGAAAAAAATCTTTAATCTTTTACAGTGAATGCAATACTAACTAATCTTCTCATCTTTCAGTGATGAGATTCAACAATAAAACGTATTTCAGGTCAAATAAACATGATGTATGAAGTTTGAATACATAACCAAATTAATACACATTGAACAATGAACCGCGAGTTGTGTATAACAATTTTATAATTAAAATCATGAAAATAATGAAATTTGAAGAATACAAAGGGTAATCAAGCTGAAAAGTTTATTTAGTCAGTACGATTTTTTAGCAGAGCTAAAAACGTCAGAGGAGAGATCAAATGACATCGGGAAAACGAAAAAAAAATCCCGTAGATAATTCAGATTGAAATAAACGGTGAAATAATTTGTATGAAAAACATCTGCCAGCATTCGACTTAATTTTAAATTGTAGTTTTTGACAAGGTCATCTTGATATAAAAATTTTGCAAAATGTTCACTTTATATGAGACTTATATGAGACTTCTGGGATCCTTTTTATCAACTGATTTGTCAATGACTATAATAGACTGTATTTGCTGGTAAGGCCATATTTCTTCAACTTGTTTGTTAATAGCTTGCCTTATCTACTAAATTGATCGAGCGTAGAGCATGCTCTCGAGTATCGAATCAACGAAAAGACGTAAACCCCTTTTGCAGGTGATGGAAGTATATTGCTATATGAGTAAGGAAATATGGCGATTGAAAAGTTAAAGTATTCACGTTTATATTAAATCTTTGGAGTCATAACG
Organism: Saccostrea glomerata; assembly: GCA_003671525.1. Classification (NCBI taxonomy): domain Eukaryota; kingdom Metazoa; phylum Mollusca; class Bivalvia; order Ostreida; family Ostreidae; genus Saccostrea; species Saccostrea glomerata. The sequence continues at coordinate 1,343,431 of PRKT01000069.1, forward strand.
TTTTTTATAAAGCTTAATGTCGCCCGTGGAGCGCAGTGGTTAGAGCGTCTGCTCCAGGGTTGCTCAGTAGGGAGTTGATCCTTACGTCGTGGATTAGAAACTACTGAGGGACGCGGAGAACGGTCCTTCGGATGAGACCGTTCAAACCAAGGTCCCATGTCGCAGTTTGTTTTAGCACGAAAAAGATCTCTCATTGGTCAAAGGCCCTGTGTGTCCAGTAAAGGTATTAATTTGCAGCCCTCCGCTGGCGAGTGGTGGCGTCTCCATATGAGTGAAATATTCTTACGATGGCGTTTAACAACAAATAAACAAACATACTAACATAAAGCTTTGTTGGTAGGTTCCCATTGTCTTTTTCTAGTTAAAGACCCCAATATGAGGAACAGCTGTGTCAGACTTTGTGGTATCTTTCACTAGTATTTCAAAATCACTGGTATATATATTTGTATGTTTCAGCATATGATAAACATTATGCAATGAACATAGCTTAGATTGACCAAGGGGAAAAAGACTCACAGTAAAAGATCCAGAATCCTGAAATTTAGACAACTAAGTAACACAGTAGCCAGATAATAATGTGAAACTCAAAATCAATCACTTATACATTATTCGTTTGTTTGGTTGTTTTACGTCTTTTCAAAACGTTTCCCCTCACTAAAGGCCTATGCGCAAGAATGGTAACTTTCTTGTCAGTCTACCGCGACAATTAAAGGACGTCTTCAAGTCCCGCAGCAACAGAGCGAGATGTAAACATCTGACGTAATAATCAAGTCCTTCCTCCGCAACTTTAGAGGAAAAAAATGTATTCATTGCATCATGCAAGGTACTCGCATATATAAAAGTTCTGAAGAAAAACTAGGAATTTGGAAACATAGAGATACTAGTAATCAATTATACAAAAACAAGAAAAATAAATTTTATTACAAAATATGAAATGCATTTTGTCACATTTTTTTTATTAATAAAATATGTACATTTTCAGTTTAGAAACATCTCATAATCTGAAACACATTCTTTCTTACATCCACTTACAGTGTATATAAATATCAAAGTAGTTCATTATAAATAATAATAGTTATTTTTCAAGTTTGAAAAGCAATTAATTTTTTTTTTCAAATGTATTAGACTGGAAGGAGGCAGCTTTATATTTGTCTTTCCAAAAAATACGAGAAAAAATAGAAAAGGAAAAACCTTTATTTATCAAGTGATTGTAAGATTAAGAGGCAAGAAAATTTTTCAGGAATTTCCTCTTTTTTCAATTAGGAAACACTAGCAATAACTGTTAAACATATGTACATCAAATATTATTTTTAAAACACTACAAATTTTAGTATAAAATTCTTCGATTTAAGATAATCAAAGTGTACGTTTTAAATACTGTATAAAAGTAACTTTTCTGACTTTATTGTACATTTTTAAAAATAGTTTTTTTTTAAGACACAAGCTATTGACACATACAAATATTCTATAAAACAAAACATATATAATATAAGCAGAAAAAAATAATTGAATAATAATATAATGTAAATTTAATTGAATGCCACAAATATATATTTTATGCAAATCACACTGACAATACAAAATGGTCTATATTGTCTTTAAGAAAATGAGCTTCAAGACCATAAACTGAGCAATAATTTCGATTTGAAAAATCTAAAGTATGTCTAATTATATTGAAAAGATGCAAGGTCATCTTTAAAAGAATGTTTGCTTGCCCCCTCCCGACTCAGGGTAAAATTACTGAGTCGGTAGGTAGGTGGGGGATTTTTTCCCCAGAAAATTGCAGCATTTTATTTGACGGGATCAGAGGAATAGAAAGAAAAACATATCGTGTCCTTCAATGAAAAAAAGTTTTGAGTCGGACCATTTTTAAATAGTCGGTCGGTAGAGGACAATGAAATATATGGAGATAACGAACAGAATTCAAGTCCAAATGTCCAATAAACAATACAAAATAGGAGCAGAGCAAACACGGGCCTTCAAAATATCAGAGGTGGGATCAGATGCCATTGAGGAGTGCTCCTGCCAATCGGCCACACCCGCCTTCTGTTCTTTGCCGTGATCGGGAAATAACGTAAAATTTCGTCGTCAATTCAGTGTCTATCAATGGACTTACGTGCAATTAGTATGAAAAACGTCAGTCAGTATTTGACTCAATTATAAATTGTGTTTGCTAACGAGGTCATTGTAACGATCAAAGAACTTACGAAATGATAACGTTAAACGAGACGGCTGATATTCTTGTTTCATCAACTTGTTTGTCAATAATTTAACTCGTTTTAGAAATTAAACATATATGGAGCAAGGTCCAAACAATTTTTAGAGATGGCCTAATTTTATATAACATTTAAATACAAGTATATGAAAAAAAAAATCTTAAATAACTTCAAAATTACAGTAACAAACATACTGGAAAATTGTTTTTAATTTATGGTTTTTGAAATTTTTTAGCACTATGTTGGCATGTTAGAATAAAGTAATCGGGGTTTTTTTAACTTACATATATTGATTCATTCTCTTTAATTAGAATAAAGTAATCGTTTTTTTAACTCACATATTTTGATTCATTCTCTTCAATATCTCTAGCCACACAATTTTTTTCTTTCAAAACATAAAAAAGGTTTAAACATTCTAATAAAACTCAATTGTATTAAAACAAAACATCATTTAAAGCATAAATATTAAGAAAATCTCTTCATATTATACGTATTCATTAAAACAAAATATATTAGAAAAGTACATCGTAACCATAGCTGTCAAATACCGTCAAGTCTGCTCAGTTTTGTTCCTTCAACCATTGTTTATAACAGGTCTCTATCATAAGCTCAAAGAATGAGAAAATTATTTTTATCTGCATCATTTTCATAATACAAATATACCCTTTAAATACAAATGGCATCATCAAAAAGAATTTAAACAGAAGCCCTTAATTCGTGTTCCACCTTTCAATGTTTATTTTCGGTGAACACCAATGGAGGGGTCACGTGATGCTCGGGTCCCTTTCTTTGTTCTAAACCAGACTGGGTCGCTTTGTATTTCTTTCAGATTAATATCGCCAACAATGTAAACTTCCACGATCAGTTTGGGTCGAAAATGCGTTGATGTCGTCACTTTTCCATTACGTAGTTGTAAAATAGGATTGTTATTCAAAGAAACCTCAAGTAAATTTTCTTTGCACCACTCAACCTGCCTGTCCTCGTTAGAAATGAGAAGCATCCGAACGTACTGGTTTCGACTATTGAAGGTATATGCAATTTCAAAGAAAAGTAAAGGTGCATCATTCTTACCTGGCATACTTAGAAATTTGATATTACCATCTAAATTCTCTGTTTTCTTGTCGACTTTTGATTTTAACTTCGCTTTCATTTCTATTGGTGAATCCTTTAGAAATTCCTCACGCTTCCATTTGGTTTTCTTCGTTCCATACCATGAAAGGCTTTTGATCTTTCTTGGTTTAATTTTTTTCCCGTGAGGATTTTTCTCTTTTTCTTCAGTTAACGACCTTGACGCCATTAGGGAAGGCGTTAATTTGTAAAAACATTCCTCTTCGTCGCTTTCCTCCCCTGTATTTGTTTCAACATCCTTCTCTGACATTTCATCTAAGTAAGAAATAACATCTTTTGCTGGTAAGGCAATACATTGGTTACCGTATGGTAAAATATCCGGTCTTCCGAGACTTGAAAGACATGTTATCATCCAAACTCCTTTCAAATCTTGGTTTCGAGCTAAAATACATTTCCTTGGGAAATGCACACAAGCCCCGTCCATAATTCCATTTTTCTCGTAAATTAAGCGCTCTTTTTTACATGTACTGCGTAGAAAATATTTAACTTCATCCTCTACCTTCCGTTCGGCAATCAAGTTTAAGAGTTCTTGCCACGTATTTAGCAATAAATTTTTAGTTAAGTAGAAAGGTTTAAAATTGTGAACGGCCATCGTTTTCAAATTTTGTTTCACTTTCCTTTCTAGGTAATGCTTTGATTTCAAAATAAAGATTGTATTACAAAAGATTATTGATTTTTCAGTCTATACAACAACTTTTCAAAAGACACATTTAAAAACGATATCTACAAATTGTCGTTCACGGCTATAACGTGATATGTTAACACTATACCGGGATAATGCCTTTTAATTTCTAAAATTCTTTTTTATGTGCAAAATTCATGTCGTCAATCGCAATGAAAATATGTGCATTCACATACCCCGGTCTCTCTCTCTCTCATTTCGGTACATGATTTGCGCTGGATTACCTCTTTTGAATGTTTTTTTTTTAAATATATATATTAGTACCTGTAAAATGAATTCTCTCTTGTATAACGCTTTGGGTGTTTTTGTTGTTGTTTTAAAAGTTTTTATCAAATATAAACCAAGTTTCATCGTAACTGGCTTGCTAAATTTTTCTCTGTTGCAACATTTTTACGAAATATATGGAGATAATCAGAAGTCCATGAAACAATACAAGATAGGAGTATGAGCAGGGCAAACACAAACTTCCAAAACATCAGAGGTTGGATCAGGTGCCATGGAAGAGTGAGCATCCCTTGCCGACCCATCACATCCGCCTTTTGCTCCTTGTCATGATCGGAAAATAACAGGAAAATCTGTCAACAATTGCTCCTTGTCATGATCGGAAAATAACAGGAAAATCCGTCAACAATTCAGTGTGTAAATAATGACCTAACAATGACTCGTAGTGTGAAAAACCGACTCAATGATAAACTGTATTTCCTGACAAGGTCAATGTATCGACCAAAGAAATTACAAAATGAGGACTTTTAACGAGACTGCTTATATTCTTGTTTCATTTACTTCGAATTCTTTGTAATAAATTACCTCGTTTTAGAAATTGTGCATACGTAGAGAATGCTCTTGTATATCGAATGTAAACAAATGTATTTAAAAAAAAACAATGATAATGTTCAAGTTTTAATTCATGAAAATAGTGTTGGTCAAAAGAGTTGAAATACCCCAAGGGTCCGTATTCAATATTAAATGTTACTAAGATTGTTACATAGTTAAAGGACGATTTTAACAAAGATATAATCATACATTTTTAAGAAGTTTTCTTTCACCCCACTGTATTGTTTCTTGTTATGTATGTACAAAAATGGGTTTGAGCTATTCATTGCACTTTACAATTGCTTTTGAAAAGAAAATCATGATCAATGAACTGTGATGTAAGAATTGATCAGTGATCTGTGATGTAAGAATTCTTACATCACAGTTCATTGATCATGATTTTCTTTTGGAAAAGAAGAAATCAATAATGCAAAAAATTATATGAATCTATATAAAGGTTCTATCTGCTTTGAATTATCTGCAATAGCTAAAACAAACATCTATAAATTTTTACAACAGTGTGATTGCAGTTTGATTGGTGACAAGTTGTTTGATTGCGAGTTGAAGAAATCACTGAAATAAATACTTTACAGGTTTGAGAACTCCTATAACAGGCTCACTTGATGCACGATACAACTTTCTCACCGTAAACCATGAACGACCGGTCATTCTGTTTAAGTCTACATCTCCAACAACTAGTACGTCTACTATTAACTTTGGATGAACATTACTTACGGTCTTCAGAACTCCATCTTTCCACTCAAGAACCGGGTTTTTATTAAGTGGTACTTGCAGTAAATTGTCTTTGCACCACTTAACATAGCGGGTATCCCATGCCGATACAAGTACCATTCGGGCGTACTGAATATTCTTGTTGAAATAATATGCAATTTCAAAAAAAAGTAAAGGGTCTTTGGTTTCTTTCAACCCTTCAGCAGAATCCATTTCATCGGTTTTCTGTTCAGTATTTGCTGGAATTTTATTTTTCAAATTCTGATCTTTCAAAAAATCCTCTCGCTGCCAGTTTTTTCTTTCAAATTTCTCCGTTTTATCTCTTCTAGGAATTATCTTCGGAACTTTATTAGTTTTCCTTCTTTTACCTGATTTTAAGTGCTCATGTGGTTTCTCTGAAGTATCCTTTTCACGGATATACAGAATTGTTTCCCCTGTCTTAAACTCATCCTCCTCAATGACTTTTTCCTGTTCATGCAAATAATGTTCATACATGTAGTTTACCCCTTCCTCCTCAGAATTATTATGATTATCGTAGTCACGGCAAAACTTTTGAGAAAAAGCACTATTTGGCTTTATTCTTAGGTAATCAATCAATTCATTAACGGGAAATGTGATACACTGTGTACCAAATGGTAATCTTTCTGGCTTTTCGTCACCATCTATACAAAGGGACAACCAAATACCTTTCAGTTGTTCATTCTTTGACAATAAACTTCTTTTTGGATAATAAACTGTGGCAGCTTCCATAATCATCGTTTTCTCGTAAATCTCTCTTTCCTTCTGATGAGTGTTTCTCAAGAAATATTTGACATATCTCCTTTCGTTCTGTTTGTCAATCAAACACAAGAGATCTGACCAAGCTTCTTTTAAAGTATTCTTGGTAACACATGAAGCTTCAAATGAATTTGTAGCCATTTCCGTTTCCAGTGGATATCATGAAGCTTAAACTGGTTGTTTACTTTCACTTTAAAATGGCGCTGCGTCCAAAATAGCTACCAGTCAGAGGACTTTCTGGGTAAAGTTATCCCGCAGTTAAACAGCAAACTTTGGTACATTTAAGAACACCGTTGCTCAATAGCCTTTGATCAGTGTTGTGTTGTGATGAATTGAAATTTTTTTACAAAGGAAATGAAACTACAACAACAATCAATCAACATCATTTACAGTACCTTAGGGAACATTTAATGACCATGCCAAAAAATAAACTCTACCATTTTTTATCTTACTGGAAGCTAAAGTTGATGATATTGTGTACCCAAGTTATAATGCGATTTTTTAAGAAAATTATTTAATTACGGAGGGTTTTGTTGTGCCGTTTTATTTGGAAGGAAGAGGGTTGTATGATAAAACCATAAAGATTCCAAGTTTGAAGTATAAGGACGGTGGAAAAAACAAACAAAAATTAAAATAATTAAACATTTTCTTGTTCATTTTTTACAATAATTTTCAACAACCACAAAAGAATAATAAATGACATCTAACGCATTATCAAAAGTATATAAAAATAAAATCAAAGGTCTCTTTCATAATAAACATAGAATAGATAGATGCAGAACGAACTTTTATTTCTGACGAATGAATGTTCGATTCATGAAAACACGACGAACCATTATGTATAGAAATCCTTATAAGTGCACAAAAACGGTGCTTTTTGCCCAAATGAATGAAGTTAAATCAACGTAAACAGCCCTTAACCTATGTTTTGCGCTCAGCTGTTGCTCAGTTTAATATTTCGCCCGGTGTACATCGTACATTTTGCGGATTTCAAATTGGTGACGTCTTATCATTTGGCAATATTCATTCTTATGGTGAATTGATATATTCCATTAACTAGAAATAAAGGCAGCATGTTTGACACCTGGTTCTATTTTTAGGTGTAATACTCTAAAAGGCAATAATGTATTCCCCCAAAAGATAACATGCGTTTCCTAAACTCCTTAACTGAGAAACTACAGACAAAAAAGTTGAATATATAATTTTCCCCCAATGGATAAGATGCGCAGAGCACGTTTTCTAAACTGAGAAACTACGGATAAATAAGCTGAAGATACAAAGGTGTCACCAATCTCTTGAGATTTAATTTAAGCCAATTTCCTTAAATCTACCGAGTATTCTGGCTGTTCATACTTGAAGATTCGGGGCGTAAAGTTTATGTTCTATCCGTCCGTCTCTCTTTTAAAGAGCTGATGCCAAGACCACAGGCACCTGACGTTACTAATTTTCCTTTAATAAAAAAAATATAGACCCATAGCTAATAAAAAAAACAAGGTACCCATCGAGACCGCCATCTTGGATTTTCGAAGTAGGTCATTCACTTGTATTTTCGGCTGAAACTCCGTTAAATAAATTCTCTGCAACCATATTCTTTCGGTTTCCAGTCTTTCGAGGTCTAAACTTACGGCCAGTGCAACCAGAAGGGAGAATCACCCTTGCAAATATTAAAAATCACTCGCCAAACTCGATCTGCTGCTTCAACAATGCGAGAAATCGCCAAAGGGGGCCGGAAGTTTACAGTCGACTTGAAATTCTTAGGGAAAGCCCTTTTTTGATTGGTCAATATATTTGTAAGATTTATTTTTAAAAATAATATCCAGTTAAAGTTGGTATCGATTCCAAAAAAGCAATCTATCATGCAGTAATACAACGTAATATAAGAGCATTCATTTTCTTTCCCTCCAAAATAATCTTGATATAGGCCTAGCTTGATCAAAGCGATCATATTTTGTAATTGTCGAAGATCGGCCTGATGAACAAATCTGCTTCAAGTCCTTACTTACACGCAATGAACATGCTGAATAAAATTAATAACACATTGTCATTATTGGTGCAATTTTTCAGCCTTATCCATGGGGGAGATTGACCTTGTTTATTAAAATGAAAGAAAAAGTGAGCTAGCTCACATACCCCACGCTCCCACAAAACTTGACGGTGAAACACATAATGAAAGGCACAGTACACTTTAAATACATAGTATAGATCAAAAAGGGCAATAATTGCAAAAAATCTTCACATCAAAATGTCTTGCATATGAGCATGAGGAAATTTAAATGTGGAATGAAGTTTCTAGAGAAATAATGGAATCAAAATTTCTTGGCAATATACAAATCCACACATTAATCTGAAGTGGTGGGGGGGGTGATCAAATTTCTTGAATAATAGGCAAAACTCTTTGGGATAAAATAATGGAATATGTCCTAAATATCTGAATAGGTTGACGAAACTATGTACAACAGTTTAAGAGGAGTGGTGCTGACAATCTCTATATTTAAAATATGGCCAAAAAGTCTAAGTTGGAAAGTGTGGAAATTCCCGGAAAAATAAAGGAATCGGAATTTCCTTGTAATATGCACATCTACATATTGTGTTCTAAATATTTGCAAAGTTTAACGAAATTCTGTGCAGCGGTTTATGAGGAGTTGCGCTGACAAACTGTTCATCTCTATGTAAAAGGTATTGCCAAAAACCTAAGTTTTTAGTGCGGAAATTCCCGGAAAAAATAAAGGAATCGGAATTTCCTGGTAATATGCACATCTACATATTGTGTCCTAAATATCTGAAAAGTTTAACGAAATTCTGTGCAGCGGTTTATGAGGAGTTGCGCTGACAAACTGTTCATCTCTATACTCAAGGTATGGCCAAATGCCTAAGTTAAAAAGTGCAGAAATTCCAGGAAAAAATAATGGAATCGGAATTTCCTGGTAATATGCACATCTACACATTGTGTCCTAAATACCTGCAAAGATTGACGAAATTCTGTGCAGCGGTTTATGAGGAGTTGCGCTGACAAAAAAAAGAAGACTGGCTGACTGACTGACTGACGGACTGACTGACTGTCTGACAGACGGGTCAAAAACATTATACTTCCCGCAACTAGTTGCGTGGGGTATAAAAAGTATTTTAAAAGTGACCCCCTTCTTTTAGATTGTTGAACGCAACGATCTGTATAGATTAAGACAGTATCATATTTTTACACTTGAAGGGATATTAACAAGACGTGTTCATTTCACCCATTTTTATTTTTTATTTTTTCCATTTCAATAATTGAAATACTTATTAAAAATTTCACAGTAATTACAACACGCCGATGTAGATCCACCCAAAAACTAACAAATACGGAATTCCCATTAGCATATTGATGTAAACTTCCGGCCCCCCTTTGGCGATTTCTCGCATTGTTGAAGCAGTAGATCGAGTTTGGCGAGTGATTTTTAATATTTGCAAGGGTGATTCGCCCTTCTGGTTGCACTGGCCGTAAGTTTAGACCTCGAAAGACTGGAAACCGAAAGAATATGGTTGCAGAGAATTTATTTAACGGAGTTTCAGCCGAAAATACAAGTGAATGACCTACTTCGAAAATCCAAGATGGCGGTCTCGACGGGTGCCTTGTTTTTTATTAGGTATGGGTCTATATTTTTTTATTAAAAGAAAAATAAGTAACGTCAGGTGCCTGTGGTTAGTACTAAGGCTTTAATATTTCACATGTGTATTCCTTGAGGCATGATCATCCCTTGGGTACCAACAATTTTGACCATTTGACATTGGAACTTGGTCATTTGATGACATTTTTTTTTCATGGTTTTGTACTAGGGTATTCAATTTTCATAGTTGTTTTGTTTGTGACAAAATTTTTTTAAGTACAATTATTTTTTATCTCTTGACCTTTAGGAAGTTAAGCAAAGAGTTTGATTTGCATTTGAGAAACTTTAACCTTTGTCCCGAGATTTCATTGGGGAAAGGGGGTGGGGGTGGCATCAGTGTTTCAAAAAACACATCTTGTTCTTCAACAAAAAAATTGGCTTATCTTTCTTATAATGAATTGCCATTTAATAATTTTGACTTTTGTTAACCTGTTCAAGGCAATGGAATTATGGCAGGAATGACTAGACGACAAAGAATTGATAGAAAAAAACAGATACACAAACTCTGTTTTTGTTGTTCCTTTATTGTATTGTAAATTTTAAACAAACAAGAGGCCCAGGGGCCACAGCGCTCACCTGAGCACATCGGCTAGAAAAAAAGCACATATCAGAACTGAAAGTTTACTGGGGGGGGGGGGGGGGGGGGCAAATTCAGAGCTCATGCTTTCATCAGGATAATTTTTTTTAAAAAAGCTTACATTGAAATTATTTAGAAAACTGAGGCCTGAAGGCATTTTGGATTAAACTATAGTAAAACAGATATTTTAAAAGTAAGTAAAAGAAATACTGTACATGTATGATTATTAGAGCATTGATGGAAAAGTCAATAAGAAAGAGAGCTAATTCTTGCATTTAACCTAAAGTAATCGTGCTATTTTTCACCTTGTCAATATCAGAGTATTAGATATTTCCATCCATATGATGTCAATTAAGTATATTGTTAAGGAAAACGGAAACAGAAATTTGAGCAACCTTCATTCACATATTTGTTCCCAAAACATTTAAACAAGTAAAAAAAAAATTAAACAAAACACAAACAGAGTAGAAGGATTCTTACTGTAGTATCAATACATGTAAATGGTAAAATTAAATATGAACCAAAACAGCTATTTGAAAATCTCTAATGCAATGTTTAGCAATGATTTTTTATTTTACACCAAATTTATAAGAGTCATGCAATTATTTTTTGGTAGTCACTTAGCATCTAATCATTTCTCATGATATATTCATGACATAAAAATTGTAAGCCTTACACTGATTTGAGACTAGTGTCACAGGAAATATGACAATAATACTTTCATTTCATAATTATAAACAAACAGATCCACATCTTAAAAAATTATATTTAAGTGCCATCAAAAGACTTGGTGGGTAAATTTCAGATCTTCGTTGAGACAGCCATGGGAACATTGCCAGCATCACTGGGCTTTCTTTGACGGGGATTCTGGGATCTGTTGAGACAGTGGGGTTAATCCCAATAGAAGAAGGTGCCTCTGATAAGCTTTACTGTTGCGGAAAGCTGTGTCTGTCCCATGGAGACGATCCAAGATTCCAAGAACTCCAAAATTGTTAATAAACCTAACAAGCAATTTAAAATTAATTCCAAACACGCATTACCTACACAACTGTGGTTATTTGGTTCCTGATATTTTACTCTTATTTTGCTACCTTTTTTTTCAATCATTCCTTTGTTTTCTTGCAATGTTAGTTTTAAGGGTCCTCCACACCATGTGACTTGTGACGTATATAGAGAAAAATACTTTTACTTCAGGTTTTATTTAGTTTTTGCATGGGCGAATTGCCTGGAAATCGCTTGTAAGAGAGTCTTCGAAAGAGAAAGTAGGACACTCATAAAATGAACACATGGCATGGTCACGGAGTGACCGATAAAAAAGATGTCCGTTTTTTTTCTATAAAAGACAGACAAACTACTGGGTTTATGATACATAATAATTCGCAAACAACGAGACGAGAACTTTTAGGTTATTTATACTTTCAGGCTGATCAACCCACTGATATGATCGTGAGCAGAGTCTATTTTGAAAAATGATATTATTGCACACTAATTTGTGCGTTTCAATAATACATCATCTCATTGTGTTTATAAATATTAATAAAATGGTGTGCGTTTCTAGTTTTCCTCTTTTACATGTATTTCTGTCTAGTTCAGTAGCCAATAATGAGTAACTTTTCAAAATTTTTCTTTTCATTAAAAAGAGACAAAAAATCGCAATTAAATGACTAACAATATTTATACTAGGAAGGTTTTAAAAAACAATCCAAAGCAGAGATAGTTTATACATTGCTGCGTTTGGACAATTTAGAGAAAACATGTAATTCCATTGTTTGGTTTACTGTCCTCTCCCATGCGTGCGGTGAGGCATGGCTGAGTATGATTACTTCACATTGTGCTGAATAATTACCGACCTATTATCGTGTTAACCGGAACTGGACTTCTTTGTCTTTTCATTCAAGGAGTAACTGTTCTAACTGTCATACAAAGCCCCTTTCAGAACTTTGATTGAATTGCGCAGGAAAAGGCATTTCTTCAAGGGGAATTTTTCATGAATTGTTTTCAGATGAGTTCAAAGTTGAAAATGTAAAAAAGTCTCGCGCAACAGGAAAGATAACTCCAAAAAGGAACTTTGATACCAATGATTTTGAAAATATTTTTTCTACATTTCATTCAATTTTTTGGTGAAATCTAATTCATTGATGTTTCTTCTATACAAAATGAGTCTTCCTTGATTTTTCTCTAGATGTATTTGAGAGAAAATGAGTTTTATTTATTTTTTATAAATTAAATTAATTTCTCTAAAAAATTTGTTGATCGATAAAATTAAATTTTTATGGTTATTCTGTGAGCATAAAATATACGATAGGGTAAGACAAAATTTTTGGTGCTACATATGAAAACGCATTTTTCTTTTTAATTACTTGTGAAATTTTTATTTTAAAAATTCCGTATAAATAAAATTTTAATCCCTGGTCAGTTTTTAAAGGTTGATATGCTTCGTTAATCGGCGACTATATGCTATGAAGCGTGACAATCAATGGAGAGTCAATCAGCTGATCAATATTTATGAGTTAATTATCCTGTACACATGTAAATAATTTTGGGTAACTGTTTACTACATGATTAGATATATAACGGGTTTTTAAAAAATTACAATTTAATACCGATACGGTAATACACGCACAAAAATTGTCATGCTTGCGATTCAAGTTTCTGTGCCAGAAAAAAAAATACTCTGTAAACATTTCATATTTCTCTGTATTTAATCAATTCCCCATGCTCTGTTTTATAAGCTTTAATTTTATTATCTTTTTGATAAAATTTGTATAGGGCCTGCGTCTCAATCACCGTCTTAGTTTTATACTTACTTCCCGTTGTTATGAAACGTCGCGTGGCGCTATTTTTAGCTCTGGACACGTGGAGAAGTAAACAAAACTGGGTGATTAATGCAATATCTAGACAAATTAAACGTTTAGAAAAAAAGGACACTAGTCCAAATGTTTTTTTTTTTTGTGTGTTAACTTAAAAAAAACACTATCCATTTATCAATTTTATAGTCATTTTGAAACAAAACATTTCATAAAAAAGGCTACATGCAATTCTTATAATTATTAATCTAATGCCATGGTACATTTTTTCTTTGAATTCCTTCAGAAGATTACTACAGTTTTTGGCAAGTTTCGGTACATTTGTGAAGTAAGATACAGGATGAATACTTTCCAATTTTAATTAATATTTTTTTCACTTTAAAAAGTGTTAGTTATTTCATTGTTTTGTATTGCAGTAGGTACGTTTAAAAATTGTAAAAACCAATCATTGATTAATGAAAATTAGGACGTCTAAGATGCATTAGTGTTTTCGGCCACATTTCGCCTTCGCGCAGCTTCATCCTGGTTTTCATGAATTCCTAGTTAAATTTTCAAATGTGGAGAACCCTGTACCCAGCATGCACTTGTTGTCAACCAACCAATTAAATATTTTATTTATACATGTAGTACATGACAAAGAGTTACAAAAGATCTTTTGATATGGTAACTTACGTTTTGTGGTGGTAGTCGTGGGCCTCTGGTGACGGTAACAGTGGGAAGTGGTAACCACAGTGAGCCACAGTGGTAGACAGAAGAGCTATAGAAAACCAAAGCCAGGCAGAACAGATGTGAGATCCCATCAGAAAGGGGCCCAAGACAGGGGGCAGGAGATTACTGACTAAGTGCTCTATGGGGTGAGCATAGAGGGAAATTATGCCTATAGGAGCGGTCCATTCATGATGTCGCTTGTGGATGTAGGAGTACAGATTTCGGTGGTGAAGGAGTCTGGAAGCAATTGTTTTTAATAGTTAGGGATTGAACAAGTATTTTTATGACACATTTATGGCATTTTAAGGCTACATATCTGAGCAAACCTTAATTACTAATTCATTGTCTGTTGATCTGTTTAAAATGTTTAATTAATTAAGTACATTTAGCATGCTACAGAGTCAAACCAGTAATTCTTAATAGCATATATTAACTAACCTGTGAGAATAGTAGAAAAAGAGCTCTTCCACAAGGGAGAACATTGTTAATTCAAGCAGGAACCAGTGAAAGGTGGGTAGTTCCCCTTGAAAGTGACAGCCCCTCCACTTCATTAAGTAGTACATCCCAAACATGAATGGTATGGTGATCACAGTTTGATTAAACAACACTACTTGTATTGCTCTGATCAACATCGGCTTCTGTTTCTGATATCAATATTTGTAAAATATAATGAATTATTTCTACAAAGTTATGACTTAAAATGAGTTTGAAGGTTATTTTTTACTTCTTATATTTGATAACAGTTTCTTCAACTCTCATGATAGTTTTTTTTTTTTTTCTTTTTTTTTACATGAGGTCTTTGTTAACACTGATGTCCCCATATGGCAACTCATGACAAAAGAAAAGGTATATAATTTTTCAAAGGAAAAGTCACAAGGTCAAAAATGTAAGAACTCAAAGTAATGTTTCTCATTTTAATGAGAAACATTACTTTGAGTTTTTACATTCTTAAAAGGATACAAATAAAAAATATTAAAGCTCATTACACCACCATTCAGGTTAATTTTTTTCAAAAGTATTAAACTCAAAGGGCACAGTCAAGAGGTCAAAATGTTGGTTTCAACAGGCTTTGTTAAAAAGAAAAAAATGCTTTAACACCACGATTCAGGCATTATGTCCAAGGTTACATTTTCGGGTGGACAGACTGACAAACCAAAAACCACATGCCCTCAAATCTTCCATTACCAGACACAAACTAGCTTTTATCACTTTAATAATATTTAGTTAATTAAAGAAACCCCTTTCTCCTTATTTACACATTTAAATACTATTAAATACCTACCTCTGGTAGAAGCTCTTCTTGTATCTTATATTTCATCAAACTTTTTGGCCACTTGGTTACTTCCATTATAAGGAGAAAGAAATTGGCAAACCAGAATATACTCATGGTTACTATGTAGGTCCCTGCATGTGGCAACAAAAATTTTACAAGTCTGATTCACAGTATATATTCATCTAGTATAACAATCCATGAATTTTAATTTATAAACCGAACCTACCAGCAACACCAATGAATAGATCATTTTCCCCAAAACTGAGATAGATTCTATCCCAAATCTTCTGCCACAGGTTCCCTGATGCACCCCATATTCTCTGTAGATGCCTGAAAACATGAATTTTCCGAGCTATATGGAGCACCAGTTTTATATGGAGCCCAAACAGCAATCTACACAAATAGTTCAAATATAACAATATACCCAGGAATTTCAGGTAGAAACTCCAAGAATGCATCACACTGCAATCAATGTTTGTAATTGTTTGTATAATTAATAACGATAAAGGAGTTTGTTAGAGTATATCCTTCTACATGCCACACTAGTATGTATATGCTAATGATATACTACATTTTCCCTCAAGCTAGTATTGTACAATATTATTTTCATAATCACAACTTACAACATAAGATGAATACATAAATGTGCATTTTTCTTTCCTAACATTTTTTCTTTGGGAAACAATTAAACAACACAGCTTTGAACAAAGCTTTCCTGTAACCATTGCTGCTTGCATGAGTAAATAGTCTTGTAATGCACAGAATAATCAAGCTTTTAATATGTGTGATGTCATGTTATAAACCAAAGATCAGAACAACAGTAAAACATGCTTGTTGCAAACAAGCCTATAGTTAATTGACACTTACAGTGAAGTAATTTTCATTCCCCTCAACTTTAGAATTTACAGTGGACCTTCAGATATCCGGACACCAGATATCCGGATGCTTCAGTATCTGGACAATTTTTCATCAGAACGAAATTTTTTAAATGTTATTCTTTTGTCTTGTATAACTGGTAATTCAGATATCCTGATGCTTCACATATCTGGACAAATTGACTAGGAACCAATGTGTCCGGATAAATGAGGCACCACTGTATATTGTAAACTTAACAAATTTAGAGAATTACGCTTATAATGAAGTAAAATTGATCCTCCCTGGCTCTTTGTTATAAGCATGTTTTAATCTATTTAACAAACAACAAATGTTACATAAACTGCAATTCAATAATAATTTGTACATGTACCAAAGGTGTGCTCTGAAAAAAAAATCTGCCCATTCTGCATTGTTAAAACAATATTTACATTTCCAATTAATTTCCCCTATGATTCTTTACCAAAAAAAATGCTGTTCATTTTCTCATGAACTACATTGGGTATGTATCACGAATAAGCATGAATATCTCCATTGTTGTGTCATAATACTGCTCTGGACGTCGAAAACTATAGTGCACACTGTTTTGTTTAAAAAATGACAGTTGAACAGCGTAAATTTATGTTAAGTCATCAGAAAAATAATGTAAATATAAGAAATGAATTTAATTTTTTGAAGATTCATGAGGTATATGAACAACAAGGCTTCACGCTATGCCGGCGAGAAGCGTCATAGTTCATAACCTCATGAATCTTCAAAAATTAAATTCATTTCTTAATTGTACTTTACTTGGTGTATTTTGCTTTTTAATCATATTAGCCCTTTCATGGTAACCGTGGTACATGTACTACTGTTCTATTGGGTAAATTAATAACATTTAGCCGTGTTTCTGTTGATAGAAGCAGGCAAAATTATTATTTTTAAACAACTGCTTTCACGTCATATTTTACCAAAAATAACCCTTGCCCTGCAAAAGAGTTATAGCACAGTTATGGTGAAGGAACTAGTCTATTTTAATAGATATTATTAATTAGAAATTTCTTGAGCTAACCATGTAATGGAGTTACTGGCTGCATAAAACACAATACATGCTGTTCCAAGTATAAAGATTGCCTTCTTTATCGAGTCAAGGACTTTGGTTACTCTGTTCCTATCATGGGGGTCTGCTGGGGGAATGGGACTGTCCACAGAATGCATACATACATGCCAACTTTCCCGATTTAGGCGGGATCCTCCCGATTTTACCCTTTCATCCCGCCTTCCCGATCGGGAAAGCAAAATTGCCCTTATTTCCCGATTTGAAAAAAAAATCACCAAAATTCCCGATTTTAAGTTTCCCTACCCCTGAATTTTGACAATCGGGATAACAATGTCAGACTTGTTTATTCAATGCACACAGATATGTTTCATTGTTTATTTAACCAGATGTTAATTAGGCCTAGACACAGGAAATCACTTCACGCTTGAACGCTCGCATTTGTCCACTGGTGCAAGAAGCTTATAGCTTGGGGTAATTAGGGGATTATCTTGTTAGTTTTAAAGGGTATGCAAGGTGAAACACATAGATTAACTAGATAGTTGTTTGTCATTTTATTAAAAATATAAATTAAAGACAATAAAATGCAAATCAAACAATAAAAACGGAATCCAAAGAGATCGTTTTTTGAAAACGAAAGTAGAAAACTAACAAAGCATAGCTGCTGATTTTATCAACCTATAATGAAAAATATTGTAAAGTTTGCCAGTTAAAATATTATTTAAAAAATTAAGATGAAACAATCAAGTGTATGTCAATTAGAATTTCTTTTCCCTCCCTTCTCCCAAAAGTAATAGGTAGATCTATGTGCATGACTTAAGGAAATACACACATGGCATCATCAAGCCTGACAAATTTCATGACTGTAAAAAAAAAAATAATTGTGTTTTGGATAGGTGGTATAAATTTCTGTAAATTTAATATCTTATTAGAATTTCTAATTAATTGAAAATTATAAATAAAAAATGTTTCTAGAAACAGGACTTTACAGTATCAATACCTCATTTATTTTTAGCCTTTGAAAAAAAATGATTTTAAAGTTGTACAAATTTCAATTTTTCATTAAATTCTGTCCTGGTAGAAAAAAAGTTGTTTATATATGTAACTAAATACCCCTTCTTTTAGTGAGAGAGGCACCAGTATTTTAGCAAAAATATTTCAATTTTGGAAAGAAAAACATTTTTGTGGTAAATTAATCCTTGAGTTTTATTGATAAGTGATATCAATATAATAAATAAAAAAAAAATCATTTCATAATCATTTAATTTCACGACAAAATGTCGCGAATTTAAAGCTTTGAAAATTGTCGTCACGCGCTAAATCCCCCATGGGAATTTTCAAAAGTTGGCATGTATGTGCATATTCCTTCAAATACCTGAAAACTCACCAAAGAAAAGAGTTATATATATGCTATAATCTATAAAGTAATAAATTATTCTCGTAAATTGTAACAGCACAGTCGTTATTTAACATTTTGTCTTTGGTGAAGGTTATGCAATAAATCTGTATATGACAAATGTAGTTAGTTGTCTCAAATTTATATATTACTTCCGAAAGGAGTATTATTTCGTTTAATTCTTTTCAAAAAGTTCTTGCCTTTTTCCTTGCTGTTTGCCCCTCGATGACCCAAAGCTAGCTTTTCCGTGTTACAGTTTGTTAACAGTCAATTACAGGAGATCAAATCCGTTGTTTATGTTTGTCAGCTGTCAAAAAAATCGAATCCCGATCCCGATTCATTTCTAGGTTTAAACATGCAAATGTTTTCCTTTATATAAAACTACTGAAGGCAAGCGTTTTTATAACTGTATAAATACAGGTATGGGGTCAAAAGGTCATAGATGTGCGTTTGGATAAACGTTCGACGTAATTTCTCTGTGACGTCATAAAGGGTCGACGCGCGTTTAGTGGATTACATACATGCCGTTGGGTTTGAAAAATTAACGCATTTCACACGTTAAAAGAACCAATAAAGCAAATATAAAGTATGAATAAGTCACAAATGTAAATATAAGTAATAAGGTATCATTTTTTTAGTTTTATTGAGATGTAAAACGGGTTGACACATGATCAAATCTTCCATAAAGCCCTTCGGGCTTTATGGGATTTGATCACGTGACC
Organism: Saccostrea glomerata; assembly: GCA_003671525.1. Lineage (NCBI taxonomy): Eukaryota > Metazoa > Mollusca > Bivalvia > Ostreida > Ostreidae > Saccostrea > Saccostrea glomerata. The sequence goes on from PRKT01000069.1 coordinate 1,362,815, forward strand.
AACCCGTTTTACATCTCAATAAAACTCAAAAAATGATACCTTATTTCTTAAATATATATAAAAAAAAAAAAACTATTCCAACTTAGATTGTCATCTCTAACAAAAATGAAATGAAAAAAGATACGCTTGTTTATATTATAATTTTTTTTTACAATATTTGCAATTGAAGATGAATTTCATTTTCTTGATGATTTTTTTTCAAGGAATATTAAATATCAAATACATGAAATACGTCTTATACTAAAAAGGTAAGCTTTTCTAAAAAAAAAAAAAAAAAAAAAAAAACAGTGTCTAGAACTGCTGAAAATAACACATGAGTTCAAATATTTCAAAAATGCCATATATTTTGAAATAAATAATTACATAATAATTCTACAGGGCATGTGATTGTATAATTTATGCATACCTCATATTCTATATTAGAAATTGGATCATCACATGCATTTAAACAATATTCTAGTCTGGAATATTGTTTAAATGCATGTGTTGATTCAATTTCTTATATGTCGTGCCTTTGCCAATTGTGTTTGCGCCAATAAATATTTGTTATTTGTATATCTTTTATTCTCTAAACAAATCGTATATATACACTTTTACACAAATATTTTATTTCCAGATACATTATGTGTACTTTTTGACTGTGTATGTGACATTTCTACAGCGCAGTGTACATACGATTATTTAAGAATCCAAATAAAAGGTATATACTAGAACATGTAATTCACTTAAAACTCTAGTTTCTGCCACTGTGTTGTTTTTAACCCCTCCCCAATTCCCTTCACACTCATGGTTGTAGTCATCACGTTAAAAATCATGAATATTTTAATGAATGAAATATATGGAGATGATGAACAAAATATTCAAACTCAAGGGTCCATCAAACAAAACGAATCAAGAGCAGAGCAAACACGGGCCTCTTAAACATCAGTTGTAGGATCAGTGCCATGGAGGAGTAAGCATCCCCTGCCGACCGATTACGTGCGCCTTGTCATGAAATAAAAATATCCGTCGACAATTCGGAATGATTCAACAATTAGTACTGATGAAAAACATTAGTCAGCATCTGAATTAATGATAGATTGTATTTTCTGACAAGGTCATTTTATCGACCAAAAAACTTACGAAGTGATGACTTTAACCAAGACTGTTGATTTTCTTGTTTCATCAACATGTTTTTTAATTAATCTCCCATTTTTAAAGCTGATCATACAAAGAGAAGCTCTTGCGTAACGAATCAACTGATAGATATTCATAAACCCAATATTCCCTGTCGTATTGACATTTTATTCATGTCGTCGTAACAAATCATCTGAGAGATAACAAGCAAATTCGAAGAATTGTGGTCCCCCGCTTTCGGTGTCTTTGTAGCTGAGATGTCATTTTTATGACATATTGTGTCAAATATGAACGCCCTATCATATGTCATTTACAAATTATCTCTGCAGTTGATTTTTTTTTTAATCATGTCAATCATGAAGGTCAAGATCAAAGGGTCAGAAATCATAGCATGCTCGGAAATATCTTTGTCACAGGTAATGCACATGCCAAATATGAAAGCCTTATCTCTTCTCAATATAAGAAACAAGATGTGTTTGTGAAACACTGATGACTCCCGTATGGTAATATATTCTAATATCAACAAACTCCATAAATCAAATAAAACTGTTAAAAATGATGAAAAAAAATTCTTTTTGTTAACTGTGTACGTATTTGGTTAATAACAATGTTATGCCTATAATCACAGTTGCAAAAGTCAGCGGTAAAAAACAAACGTCGCTATTGTGACGTCACATAACGCTGCTTTGACGTAGAACGACATAGGTCCCCCCTTAAAATGCAAATTAAATATATTACCCAGAATAGGGTCTTCTCACAAGAAATACGATTTTGAAATATGAAATCCCTAGCACCACCTGTTCAAAAGTTATGGCCAAAGATAAATCTTTGAAAGGTAGGTCAAGCTCCAAGGTTAAAGGGTCTAAGTTGTTGGTTTCTTTAAAAAGGTTCTGTCACAAGTAATACATATGTGAAGGATGAAAACCCTAACCCTAACCGCTCAAAGTTGAAGCCAAGGTGAAAGTTTTTTAAAAGTAGGTCCAACTCAGGTCAAGGTCATTTTTGATATCCAATGAAAGGTCCTGTCACAAGGATTAAATGTGTGAAGTATGAAAGCATTAGCCCTAACACTTTAAAAGTTATGGTCAATGTTTGTTTTTAAAAGTAGGTTAAACTCCAAGGTCAAAGTTCTTGGTATCCATTGAAAGGACTTCTCACAAATATTACATATGTGAAGTATGAAAGCCCTAGCCCTTACCGTTTAAAAGTTATGGCCAAGGTTTAAGTTTTTTTTATAAGTCTAGATCTGGAAATCTCAAAGGTCAAAAGGTCATAGTTGTTGGCATCCAATGAAAGGTCTTGCCACAAATAATACATATGTGAAATATGAAAGTCCTATTATCTACCGTTCAAAAGTTGTGGCCAAGGTTAAAGTTTTGAAAAAGTGGTAATGATTGAAAATTTTAAGTCATCACCTTAATCATAGAGCTTGGTTGTTAGATTACCATTAACGTCCTTTTCAAGTAAAATATCCAAATATGAAACAGATGTGCCAAACTCTGTGGTATCTTTTCCTTCAAGCTCATGGATTTATCGTATCGACATAAGAATGGAAATAACTATTGTTAATTGACAATACGTCGTCGATATATCTAAATGTCGAGTTGCTGGCCACAGCAAGTGTTATCGTCTTCCTTATAAAAGAATAAATTCTGCTTCATGTGAAATAAAAAAGTGGTGCATTTCCAGGTGCAATTCGTACCCATGAGATTTCCAAAGATTGTTTGAAGACCTTGTCTCTAAAAAACATAGAACTCAAGCATCTTTTTTTTATATAAAACATCTTTTATTTTTGAATGTTTCATTCTTTTAGCCTGAAGCCATGATCTTAGCTTTATCTCTCTTTTTCACAATGTGTCTAAGTAAAAGAATAATCAGAATCACAGCCGCCACAGACAAAACCGCTCCAATGACGCCACCAGCCACCGCAGAGGTGTTTGAACCGGTCTCTGGAAAAAAGAAAAAAATTAAATATCAGAAATCGTAGTGGTGTTCGAACCGGTCTCTGTTAAAATAAAATTATAATAAAGATATAAATTTTCAGAAACTGGATTGATGTTCTCTGTGTCTCTGTTAAAATGAGTCAGGAATATTAAAAGACAATTTCTTATGAGAACCAATCGAATTGAACAATTAGGAGTTTTAAGTACAAAATGCACTTTGGTTAATTAAATAAAATATTATCTATATTCATAATTTTCAGATATCTACATTTTAGAAACAGAGTTTGAAGAAAAGATCCAGTTCTTCACTGAATGTAATTTCTAAATGTCTTCCACTTTAACTAATCATACCTTCTATGTTTGCTCTTATTCCCTGTAGCTGACTCTGTGTGTTGTTTGATGGCGATTCTATACTTTCATAAGAAATTCTGAATCCTCTCTTTGATGTGCTGTCGTCTGTTGTGAATCTGATAAATAACTCTGGCCCAGTACTGGAGATGTTTCCAAGCGTACCATTACAGCAGGTAGACTCGATGTAAAGGTATTCAGTGGTGTTTCCAGTAATATTCACTGAATACAAGAAAAAGAAGAGTTCGTTATTATCTAACTGTAATTGTATGAATCTAAACATAAGTTACTATATCAAAAATACAATTATTTAACAGCAACAAGAAATAAGCTCATGCCCAACTAGATATCTATTGTGTCGATGATAGAATCATCATGCATGTTTTCTTATGAAAATGACGTGTTGTCCATCTATGAATGATAATTAGATTGTATCTTATATGAATGAAAATTAAAATTCAAACAATTCTAGAAAATAAAATATCATCGATTTTTGGTAACAGTAACGTATCATAATCCCTCAAGTTATAACGATTCATAAATACTGTAACAGACAACAATATACCATATTTAATAACGCAATCGAAAGATGATTCACGTTTTAACTTAAAAGTACACAATTTGATTTGTCCATAGTTATTATGACTAACAATGTAAAATAAGAAAATTTATCTAACAAAAGATTGAGAGTAAAATGGACAAACCAAATTCTGTTCAGTACCATTATAGAAAACTAGGAGGTCCCATTCCCAGCTACACAGGGTTTGTCCTTTTTTGCTGACAGCCTCGATTTCACACTCCAGTAGACTGGTAACTATAGTTCTGTTTTCTCCCGTAGACTTTAGCAGCCATTCACCGGTATAGTTGCTACAAAAACAGTTCGATGTATTATATTTTATTACGCTTAGTTTTTTTTTTCTTTTTGTTGTATTTACTTGTGTTTTTTTTTCTTTTCGTATAAAAATAACATAATAAACGAAACTTTATTGATGCAACAGATAACTATTTAAAGAAGGAGAAAATTAATGTTACTTTGTTCCTGTAGAAATTTGACGGGTAATGTTAAAAAAAAACTCTACCACTGGACATTTTTATCAATTCTCCCCAATACAACTTTACATGGTTGCTGGTTCCTTACTTCGGATAATTCTCTGTGCCGTATGTCGAGTGGGAAGTAAACTGTTTCGGGGTCAGTTCAGCAGGCAATGTAATCAACAGGACGCATTCTGTAATGTGGATTTAAACACTTATCTACCAAAACTAAAAGAAACCAAATAAAAAAAGAAACAAACAAATAAAGGAACAAAAATGAAATAAGTTAAGCGTAAGACAACTATCGTAAAATATAAAGGGTGACTTGAGGGAATTTTTTTCGGTAACATGACAGTAAGGGACGAAAATAAATTTTGTTTAAAATGACTTAAAATCTTTGAAATCTTTCTTCGGTGATACTAGTATCAGGAAAAGTAGGTTAGAAAAAAATATTAACTTGTTTAAAAGTTGACTTTAATTTATTGAAAAAGACGTTAATGGTAATCTAACAACCAAGCTCTGTGATAAATGTGATGACTTTAAGTTTTCAATTGTCAACTTCCCTAACGTATGCAGCAATATACCTTCATCACCTGCATACGGAGTTTATATATCTCAGTTGATTCGATACGCAAGAACATGCTCTACGTATGAACAATTTCTAAAACGAGGTAATTTATTGACAAACAAGTTGATTAAATAAGAATATCAGCAGTCTCGTTTAAAGTCATCATTTCGTAAGATCTATGGTCGATACAATGACCTAGCTATAGTCAGCAGATACAATTTATCATTGAGTCAATTGCTGACTGACGTTTTTCATACTAATTGTTAGTCCATTATTTATACACTGAATTGACGAAGGATGTTTCCGTTATTTCGCGATCTTGACAAGGAGCACACGGCGGGTGTGACCGGTCGGCAGGGAATGCTCATTCCTCCAAGACGCCCGATCCCACCTTTCATGTTTTGAAAGTCCGTGTTTGCTTTGCTCCTATTTTGTATTTTTTTAAAATGGATTTTTGATCTTGAATACTGTTCGTTATATCATATGTTTCATTCAAAATTAAGAAAGAGTTTGAAATGAACTTTGATTTTGTATAAATACAGGCATATTTTAGAGAGAAAATTTCTTTATATTTAGATTTTATTTTTATTATATTAAATTTTCTTGAAACATTTTTAGAATTATCCGGTATCTAAATCTTTTCATAAAATATCTAGTGAGGAAAAAAAACATTAGACTTAGCAAAATATTTTACACAGCATAATGACTTACCGTAAATAGAATCTAAGAGAACGATTAGGTAAAATATTTCATTACAGTAATACCCCATTATTCTCCAGGCGGTGGCTCATCGTTCACCGCAAGTGAGTGCTGGTCGCAGTCAAACAATAATGAAATATTAATTCCTTAAATGGTTTTATATTGGTAAATGACCGAACTGCTTGATAGGTCATACAGTCTCCATGTCAATAAATTTCTTATCCATGGAAACATGCAAAACTGTTGTGACATTTCTACAGATTTTGATATTAACTTCGTAATTTTGATATTAACTTCGTATCATCAAAATCAATTTTTATGTAGTGATGAATTGTTTTTTTATTACTGTAAGTGCAGAGTTTCACATTCAGACTTTTGGCGTTTGTTTAAGGATTATATGTTCCTTCTGTGTTAAAAACAAATTTTTAACAAGTAGATCTGTTGTTCTTGATCATTTCGATATTTTTTAATATTAATTTGATATTATTTCACATTCATTTTATTTTTACAGGAGGTACATATTTTGATATATCGGTTCGTCCATTATGTTTAAAACACTTCAAAGAGTTGATTGTTCCTTTCTTACAGGTCTGCACTGTATACTGTTTCTCAGAAACAAAAGCGCAGATGAGACAGGCGTCTGACACTTGAATTCATCATTGTTAACTTTACCTCTTGTTTGGATTTTTCTTTATTTCTAAAGAAAGCGCCCTATCATATAAATCTACAAGTTTTCGTATTAGTAAAATTGTATTTTCTATTTTTAAGAAACCATAAGGCCTATCTGAACCAAATTTTCATGGACGATGTAGCAAGGAATGAACACTAAAACTTGATTCAGATGCTGGATTTAAATTACATTTTACTGGCTGAGTGACTAGTTTAAAGTTTTGGATAAGTCAATTCCGAAGTACTAGTGGCCATAATCTATAAAAGAGCTCATATCTTTACTCCTCACAATAATACAAGAATTTACTACTGTGAGAAGAATCATTCTCAGACGTGAATTCTTAAACTTTAAACAACCTTTAGAAAATTAAAAAACAACATTTTTTTAAAGTCAGTTACACAAAAATACGATCTTTCTATACACTTTATACTACCATTCCTGATTATAAATTAAAACATGTAATTTTTTGTAATATCATAAACAACTTCTTCAATTGAAACGTATCTTGGAAATTTTCATATCTTGTGATTGGCCATAAACAAAATGACTTTGTTAAACATCACTCAATCCACAAAAAGTACTCTAAAGTTACTATTTTAAGGATGCTGGAGTTCCCCATTGACAAATCTATGTTGTTTTTGGAGATTATGTCTTCAATCTAAGTGTTGTGCTCCTTTATTAACCGACCTCTTTTTATATTCCTATGAAGCAGAATTTATTTATGTTCTCTTAAAGAAATATTGAGATTACATAACGAACAGGATTCAAGCCACTAGTGGTGGTGGGAGCAGCTAAGATTCATCATTTCGCAAGTCCTATGGTGAATACAATGACCTTGTCAGCAAATACAATCTCTAACCTTTTAATAAATCAAAAGCTGAGGAATGTTTTCATACTTTTTAGGCCATATTTTTACAGATTTTTCTGTTTATCCCGATCATGACAAGGAACACACGGCGTGAAAGACTGGTCGGCCTGAGAACTTATCTTACCTTTGATATTGTTTTAAGGTCAGATGAGACGTTCCTCAAAATTGGTTTTGTATATCTTCGTAATGTATGAAAAATATTCAAAATTTTAATAACATTCCGATTTCTAAACCAGTTTCTAAACGTTTTTCAAAAATCCAAACACTTTAACATTTGAAATTGGAAAATTATTTTTCTTCCCCTAAGGATTATATAAGAAAACCTACCCCTGGTATCTTGCAGAAATGCCTGGTAAGGTACCTCAATTTTTTGTGAGTAAACATGTTTAAGTAGCATTACTTCAATGACAAACTCTTAGAAAATTCTATCTATTATTAAGGAACGTCTCGTCTGTCCTTAAAAGCGCTGTCGCTCTGCTCCTTAATATTTTTATTGATTGAATGGATTTTGAGCTTGAAAACTTCGTTATCTGTATATTTCATTGTTTCACTTCTACTTCTATGTTGCCGTGTTATAAAAACTTCAAGATAAAAGTTGAATAATACTTTTACTTGTATATATTTACATGGTAGTCACTCTGATGAGTCTCGATGTCAAAACTGATGTACATAATATGTAGGTTTCTTTTAATGTTATCAAAAGAAAATATATTTGATAATGATGGTCTAAGGTTTTTGTTAAAGAAAAAAGTTTAATCAGAAAAACAAATACCCCACATTTGGTCTCGAAATTCTTGTTTCAAATAATTTTTTGAGAAAGCCTTGATCCTCAGATTAAAGAAAGATGTTTTTTAATTAAATTTTTACAGCTTAAAGCATTTGCATGGAAGTCATGATATGCTTATTTAAAGAGAATATTCATTTTGAAATAATATATTTATACTATTTGCAAATAAAATGAAATCTACTAAGAACTTCTTATACATTACTGGCACCAGAATTGCCCTGATTAACCACAGTTTCCTTATAAAAAAAGAAAAAAATCAATTAAGTTTTTTTTTCTTTTATTAGATTTATAACAACATGTCCGCCCTGCGGATGTTATCGAATCAATGATAACTTATTTGTATTTGATAATACTTATTACAACCTGATACATCTAATACTTTGATTATAAATATAAGGCATGTTTTAATGATAGTGTATGGCTGTCACACAGTTTTCTGTTTGTGCAATATATATGTCTCATCACAATTATAATTTTATTTTCATACAGATGTTTTGTCTCTAGATAAACTTGTAGATTAAAAATATTCTTAATGCAGAAGTTATATCTAAATTCATTTCAATCCTGCTCTTGACAAAAGCTTTCGAGTTCAACAAATAACATAAATGTAAAACAGGAGATAGTAAATAAAATGATTAATAAGTTAAATACATATAAGAGTATGTCCGACGATGTTTGCCATTTCATGCATTCCTTTCTAAAACGCTAAGCCTTCCAAACAAAGTATTTGTTGATTCACAAAATGTGATATATGACAAAAAAATGGCGATAATTTGTAGGTAAGGCTTATGTATAAAATCAATATATGAAGAATATCTTCAATACACTGGAATTCCTTTGCGGAATTACATTACTTTTTGTCAAAGTTTAAATATATTTTTGGCACAAATAAACATTTTGGACGGAACTTTGAACACAATTGATTTCTTGCATCAGAATCGTAGATATTGCGTCAGTACCGACTAACCTCTCCTGGGTAGCTCGGTAAACTGTCCGTCCGACCCGCTTCTGGATTAGGGTCACTGAAAGAATACGGTGGTGGAGGGGAAGAGGAATTAGTGGGACTGTCAATAGAAGGGGGAGGGCCAGAGCTGTAGGGTGGGGGAGACAAGACCCGTAAGGATATAATGTCATCCTCCGTGGGTAGGGAACCTACACTCCTCCCGATATGGTGGTGTGTGAAAATCGAATTTGTCCTGCTTATTGGTTGATGGCTCCTCTGTCGGTTATCAAATGGTTCTACTGTCTGGGTAGTATTATTTCTACATGGACAACCACAGCGTTTTGTAGATAGACATACACACAAGACAATAAAAAATATCACAGAACATAACACCGCGCCCCCAATGCCCGCAAAGATGGCCACTTTGTTTGTTTTCTTTTTCGGTGGTTCTTCAGTAGTTGTTTGATAGGGCATTGTAAAGTTAGGACCTGTAAATAAAAGTTTAAATATTTTCTTACTAATATCTGAAATGAAATGAACTCTTGAAATCTAGTGTTCTTCTCAATTCAGATATAGCACCTACCTGCGACATAGGAAAAATTCATTCCTTTCGTCTCTACACTGCCGTCCGAGACAAACACCACATCCAGAACATTCCTGGCACTAATAACCTCAGGTTCCTGGGACCCACAGAACTTCTTCAAGCTCTTACTACCTGTAATTCACGATTGTTTTTTTTATTCGGAAAAATAAATACTTGTCATCTATAGATGGTAAATTGTAGCATCATTTTCCTCAAGGAAGTTTTGAAAGATTATGTTCTTACACTGGCCACCCCTTAATCTTTTACGCCAATGTACCTGTGTTCTCTCTTACAAAAAGTTTTAAAAGAAATCTTACAGACGTTCATAAATCTTGAACCTAATTTAAAGAGCAATAATCTGAACAATCATTATAACGATGATAGATTTTATGAAATGCTGACGTTAAACGAGGTTGTAGAAATCCTTGCAACATCAACTTACTTATCAGTAGTTTGATTGATGTTAAAAATTAATTTCTTTTAACCATTCTCGTAAGTATTTAATCAGTTGAAAGATAAAGACAAATGAAAGCGATAGTGGAATATAACTATATAAATAAGTTGACTGCTAAAAAGCTTTGGTCATCTCGTCAGCATACAGCTGAGTTGTCAGCTAATTTAACATTTGAATATTAGAAGAGCTCCGAAGTCTTTTTTACCCTTAAACTATTTTTTTTTCTTTTTCTTTTTTTTTTTTTTTACATTTTTTAAAACTATTTTGTTGCTGTCCTCATATACTAAGATAGACTGCATGTACATATTTCACAGAAGTTCGGAATTATCTCATATTAAGGGACAAATTAACCATCAGATATAACTTATTTTTTAGATATGATATCTTAAGTTGTCAACTATCATTCGGCAAAGAAAATTTTCATAAATTTTAGTTTCAAAATTTGATCATTTTTCTATATCTTTAAATGGGACTCTTCTTTTAAAGGAGATAAAAATAGTATGAAAATGGCCACAACCACCCAGCCCCTTTAAATATGTTAAAGCGATAAATATACAGGATTTTGTAGTTTATCTGTAGTGTTTTTATAGTTTTACATTCGAATTTCACTCATAATATCGAGTCGACATAAGAATGGACATAACTATTGTAAGAAAGAAATGGAGATAACGAACAGTATTTAATCTCCAAGTCCATAAAACAATACAAAATAGGAGCAGAGCAAACACGGACCTTCGAAACATCAAAGATGGGAGCAAGTGCCCTGGAGGAGTGAGCATCCCCTGCTGACCAGTCACACCCGCCGTTTGCTCGTTGTCATGATCGGGAAATAACGGGAAAATCCGTCGTCAATTCAGTGTATAAATAATGGACTAACAATTAGTATGAAAAACGTCAGTCAGCATTTGACTCAATGATAAATTGTATTTGTTGACAAGGTCATTGTATTGACCATAGAACTTACGAAATGATGACTTTAAACGAGACTGTTGATATACTTGTTTCATCAACTTGCTTGTCAATAATTTACCTCGATTTAGAGATTGTTCATACGTAGAGCATGCTCTTGCGTATCAAATCAGCTGAGATTTATACACTCCGTATGCAGGTGATGAAGGTATATTGCTGCATAAGTAAGGGAAGTTGACGATAGAAAAGTTAAAGTCGTCACGTTTATCATATAGCTTGGTTGTTAGATTACCGTTAACGTATTTTTCAAGTAAAATATCCAAGTATGAAACAGATGTGTCAGACTCTGTAAATGATTTTCCAAAAGTCGTCGATATATCTGAATGTTGAGTTGAGGGCCACAGCAAGTGTTTCTCCTTATCCTACAAACGTGTTTTTTTAATATATAAAGTATGACTAATTAAAGGGAACAATGCTTATTGTAATCCCAACAGATTGTTGGAACGCTTGGTCTTTAAAAGCATAGATATTGACAAAAAGAAGCTTAAACATCCTTTTTTAATTATAAACTTGAGAGTACTTTTGTATAGAATCAGAGTTATTTTTAAAACGTAATTTTGCGCATGAAAAGATAAGAAAATTTTTTAACTCTACTTTTATCAAAGGTTCACATATCTATGGTATCAAAAACCCGAGTCTTTCATTTAACCTGGGAAATGATGTATAAAAAGTGCATGTTGAAAGGTCTGATTTAGATTTTTGGCAAAATTTTAGACATTTTATGAATTTAGATTTGCTGAAAGTTCTATAGATTTATAATATTAATTTTTGAGGATATCTATTTAATTAATATCATTTCCAAGTTCCTTTTTTATTCATATGCACTTTTCTATGATAATAAAATGCTATTTTTAAATTATCCGAACGGATCTTTAAAGTGCACAGTGCACAAAAGTGCAGTTTTTTAAATTAAAAAAAAAATCAAAATTTTCTGATTTTTTAAGCATTTTTTCTTTACAGCAGTTGTGTGGAGTAAAAATTTGAGCTTGGTATATTATCTATTGAGTCCGGCAATTTATCTTTGTAATAAAAAAAGGTTCGGAATATTCAGTATAGGTAAAGCAGATCAGTCATTATATATTTTTTTTACCATTCTCGCGTTGACTTCGTGCCATCGCACAGGCACATATTAGATAATGTGCAATGTTTTTAACTGTTTGTAAAAATCATTCCAGTTTTTAATAATGATGGCATTAGTCTATGAATCCTATAGGAGAGAATACTGCTTAACGGGTTGCTTTACCTTCGAAGACCTCCACGTAATCGCCATTACATTTAGAGCTGGGGAACTCTATAAAGGAATCCTTCACTTTCAGTCTTATTTTAAGTCCAGGTTGAGCCTGAATTCTCCATTTACACTGCTCATTTCTGTGGAGAAAAAGATAAGTATAGTTGATATTAAGGAGAAGTATATATCGGAAGTGTTAAATATTCTGAGAAGCGAGTAGTGTGAAATATTTTATAAATGAATATACATGTATTTTCTTTTTTTTTCAAAAAACTTTTGAAGAGTTTCTTGGCACTATGATGTTAAGGACTGTAAAACTCGTGAAGTAAAGACACTGGATTAAAAAAATATATTGATGAAATTAATATCATTATAGAAGAGAATTGGATTACTTACGGCGGATAATTATTAGGATAGTTGGGTGTGCAGGCGAACTTCCGAAACTGTTCAGCATCTAATATCACTGGTATTGGTGGGCATCGTTGTTGACAAATTACTGGGAAAAAATACAAAAATGAAAATACGATAAGGCATGGGATCTAATGACAGATATACTTATCATGCATTTATTTATATCAAAAGCGTTTTTGATCAAATAGAGTGAATGACTAGTTTCTTCGAGAAAAGCAAGTAAGTCTTCATTTCGATTTCGTGAAACTTAAATCAAGAAAACTGGAAAACAATAAGCTATAAAAACATTTAGATAAAATAAGACCAAAATACTTCTTTTCCATTGAATACTAGAGTATTCAAGGGAGTAGGATATTATATATAGGTAAACAAATAATTTCTTACCTATTTTTATGTTAAATGCCATTAATATCCAAGTAACAAGAGTTAGGTATCGTCTTTTATTTGAGCATCCATCGGCCATAACACGTCTGTAAAACAAAACATATTGGTGATCTTAATTAAAACAAAACGACGTGTATCAATTACTTGTAGGATATAATTCAATATAATAAAAAAAAAAGGGTAGGTGAAGTGTTTAAATACCGTAATATACTTTTTTTTTTTTTTTAAAAAGACATATCGTTCTTTATGTTAATTGTCATCAACTCTATCGTATTTTTATTATATATCACTGTTTATTAATGCTCTAAAAAAAAAAGGAAAAAGATTTTAGTCAGGAAAACAATTTGAAACGTACAGACCGAAATAATGTGATTTACAAGTCTGGCATGAAAAAATGCAATGTTTAAGTTCTTTTTTTACAATTCTTAAACTCTAAGGTTTTATCGTATATTTTATGTAGAGGTATTTTCAGACAGAAGAATCCACGACCCCGAAAAGGATTATGCATATTTGTGAAGTAGTATTCAATTTTATGGGCCATGTTTTAATGCGAGGATCCCAAGCATTGGTTAGACATATATAAAAGTGCATTTGTCTATCAACAAAAAATAAAAAATAAAAATCAAATCTTAAAGCAATACGAGCTGCATTTTTGACAATCTTATTTTGCTGTTTAAGTGTATTATTATGATAAATATTTTTGTAATTTAATCCTTCTTTATCAATTAGACTACAATAAAGAACTTCACTGTTTCAGAAGAAAGACATTTGTACAATCAAGTATATAAGATTATTTAAGAAATCATTATAGTACAGGAATAATGTAACTTTGCTTCAATTACAGCTTATAAAAAGTTCTTCCATTGCAAATATAAGTAACAAAAGTTTATAAATATTCTTTTTCTGTGTCCTTGAAATAGTGAATTACAATTTTGCAACAAAAATTTCCGACACCAAAGTTGCAGTTCATATTGCTTAAAGATAGGCAGTATAACGGCATATTTTATGAAGGAAATTACTTTAAGCTTTTTTTCATGATTGGCAAAGACACTTTTTTTTAAGATATAGAACAATTATTGGTAGTCACGATTTAAACCTACATATGTCTGACTATAGAAATCAGGTTGTAATCAATATCATTCGGCTCTATTTACTCAATCCACACATACTTAAAACTCAAAAGAATTAAAATCTCTTCCTCGTGTTTAAAACACGATCACATATGCATATGATTAGCACATGTCATTATAGTTTTGCGTCCCACTTCTTAAACCATATTTGATTGATATGTTGTAAAATAGCAGATCAGTATCAGTTCCAAGGCATGTAAATAACATGCATAGAGACCCTATAGTACATGAGGTCCCACTTCCTAGAAATAGCATATTTAAAAAATTAACTTATATAAACAACGATTATGCTAGAAACACATTGATTTAAACTCAATTTTTTGGTAGAAATTGACATCGTATTAAAAATATAGCATAAATTACTATTAGGATAGCTAGTGCGAGATTTCAATTCGATCTTTCTTTTTTCTGTTTATTATTTTAAATGTTATGAAGTATTTAACTATGACAAATACACCTCACGTTTTAGCTTTCACGTTTATAGTATTTTAAAGCTCCCCATAAAAAGCTGAAGTATTTATATCCTACATAAGTCTACCTGGCTTGAACAGTTAATTCTCACCTGGCTTCACCATTTAGAATTCTTTGGATGATTTATCCCTCTGGACCAGTCATGTTCCCCAGTAGTAACGTATCTTCAGGAAGTCCTGGTTCTGGTTTTCAGTCCTCGTTCCAGTGAACAAGAAAACTCGGTTTACCTTGCCGATGACCCGGAGATTTTTTAGAGTTCCGGGTGAACAACTCTTCTGCGCATATTCAGAAATCTGATCTGTCATGGAGGTTTAAAATTTAAATGTCTGCTTTTGTTCGATATTTGTGTACCCTTGACGAAATATGTAGAATAAAATCGATATCAAACGCTTAAGTCGTTTCTTTAAGATAAAAGAGAATGCTTTTCCGGATGCTAACCTCTGTAATCGGTGTTGCAGTTGTGTTGTCATCTTCATCAATACAGGAGAGATGCTGGCAGTATTAGAGTTCGAGACATTGATTCTAGACCAATAATACCATGGTGTCTCCTAGACCAATAATACCATGGTGTCTCTGTTTGTATTATTTCGCTAGATGCCTCTATTATTTAGTTCAGTACTCTAGTACTTAAAACGTGCATGATACAGTCTATAAATTGACTGCATTCAGGCCAGAATTTTCTTGATATTATTGAAAATATATTCTTACAATGAAAGTATGTAAAAGTCTAAAAGCAGGGTTATATATACTTTACCATCTAAGTAAAATTTTAGCAAGACATTTCATAAGCGATTTAGCCCTAGAAACTGGTGAATAATTTTTGCAAGAAGTAAGTGTAGCAATTTTACAATACATTGCAAGGTAGCCTTAACTCTTCAGTGCTAAATGAATTATTAGCGGTATACAATTTTAACGATCTCAATACATTCGCCAATTATGCCGAACTTGAAATCTACTTACATGTAGTATATAAAATAGATCATCATTCAAATGTTGTTGGCTTAATTTAAGCAATCACAAAGATGTTGTAATATTATACAACTAAAAAACACCAACAAAATTTTTGACTCAATGAATCTTAACTAAAAATATTCATACCAGAAATGTTGTTTGAAAAATTTAAATATTTCACAAGAATACTTTGTGGACATTACGGATATACAGATATAAGTCTTAAATTTTTATATTTAACATTTAAAATACTATTTATGTTTGCTATTTGAAAATAATTTAGCATTTAGCATGCCTGGTCTTCTAGAAATATTGAAATAAAGTACAGTATTCAAGCTCAAAAGTCAATTTAGACAAAACAAATCGGAAAAAGGGCAAACACGGACTTCTAAATCATTAGAGCTGGGATCAGATGCCAAAGAGATTTATTCATCCATTGCCAACAGGTCACATTCGCCGTGTGCTCCTTGTCATGATCGAGAGAACGGGAAAATTGTAGACGCTTAAGAGCGTAAAAAATGGCCTACCAATAGGAATGAAACCTTCAGTCAGCGTTTGGTTTAATATAGATTGCATTTGCTGACAAGGTCATAATATCGACCATAAATTGCAAAATGATGACTTTAAAGGAGTCTTGTTAATTTACTTTTTTATCAATATCTTGCCTCGTTTTATAGAAATTTTTCGTAGGCACAGCATGCTCTTGCGTATCGAATCAACAGGAAAATATGGGGAAAAACAATATTCAGATGATAAGGATATATTGCTTCACACAAAAGGGAAGTTCATGATTAAAAAATTAAAGTCATTATGGTTATCATTATGTTTTTTTTCTGTCAGATAATCGTAAATATCTTTTTCTTGAAAACATACATGTATTTTAATATGAAACAGCTGTGTCAGACTTCTTAATATCTTTTATTTTAAGTTCTTTGGGATATACCCACCAGTCGACATATGAATGGAAGTAACTATTGTCAATTGATAGCACGTCGTCGATATACCTGTATGTCGAGCTGAAGACTACAGTACAGCAAGTATATGTGGGTCGTGGGGTTTGGGTTTAAATAGATTTTGCTTCATATGAATACAAATATAAGTCTGTTAGTAACGGGACGAAATTGATACCCATGAGAATTCCAATAGATTGTTTGAAGACCTGGTCTCCGAAAACTGCATATACGAGGGGTGATCAAAAAGTTAGCAAACTAATTAAATAAATTCCATACAAGAACGAATATTTGGTCTTAATGTTGATTATATTTTAAACTAATCCTCCCCGATTTTAATGCACATCAACCACCGTTCTGCGCATGCGCGAATCGCGTGATATTGGCGGTCACGTTACCCCCTCCGTAGCGTTCTGTCACAAAAGTTTTTTATGAGTTTTATATTTCTTTCCATGTGAGTTAATTTTAATGACAAGAACAGTTCATTTGTCAGAAATGGTCATAGCTCGGCAACAGAAAGGGTGGATAATAATATCCTTTCCAAAAATAAGCATGGCGACCATTAAAACACAAATCTTCTGTCTCAGGAGAGACCTTTATTCAAGGTGGATAGAGAATGGGTGCAACCTTTTTATCATATCTAATATGCTTAAAATCTAAAGTAAACGATATCTTAGTTATTTAATACTTATATCATTGTTCAAATATTTAACTATTTTTCAAAGTGCTAATTGGAGGTCTTTGATAGCAAATTGCTTAATTAAAAAAACATATTTTTTCAAACTTGCTTTCACTGGGTAAGATGACAAGTATCATTTTTAACAATCAGCCTTCCTTCACTAAAACGATTAATCCAATCATTAATTGAATTTATAGGAACTCATTTATCTCAATAAACTGTGTAAAAATTATTATATGATACTGTAGAGGGATTTCTAAGATATACAATAAATTATACAGTCGTTTGTTGAACGAGTTCGACAGAGACAACCATTTTTCGTCACGTGACCTAATAGTGACGTCATTTTCACATTGTGACGTCACAAACGAGAAGAAAAACTTTATTCAGCATATGCTATTTATAGAACTTGTGTATGACTATGTTTGTACCGAATTTCATTCTAATCTGAATTGTGGTTTTGTAGATATAGAGATAGTTTGCGAACTTTTTGATCACCCCTCGTATATTATCAATCAGAAACTTAAACTTCTTTTGATATCAATTTCAGAGTACTCCTGTGTTCAATCAAAATGTTTTTAAAAATGAATTTTCCAAATGACCGGTGACAAGAGTAAAATTAAAAAAGAGTTCCTTTTGAAACTGTTTTTGATGTCAAAAAGCATGGACTTTATTTATTGTGGGGAATAATCGTATAACGTGTTGAAAAATCTTATGTTTTTTTATGTTATTAATTATGGTGCAAAAAAGTTTGAAGTATTAGTATCCATATCTTATTTTCACCACTTCTTTGATATACTGTTGCACATTTCTCCTTCAATATTTTAGAGAGAAGCAAAGCGAGAGGCTTGTTAAACATTTACTGGAACCCGCTATACTAGTATATCTTTATTTGTAAAGAATTTAAAGAAAGTTGAGGATTTCGGTATCGGTATATTACTCAAATTCATTTTGATTAATTGGAATATTTAAAATATTTAAAACTGACACATCATTTTGTAGAAATTTTTCCTTAGAAAGAGCGCTATTATCTTAGATTACAATCTGTGACTTTTAATCCCAGTTCTTCTAAACTACAATTAAAATACTGAGTAATGAGCCTTACAAACAAAGACAATGTCATTTCCTTCTTCGTCAGCTGGGACCAGTACTTACAGATCATCTAATATATCTAGATCTTTTTCCTTTCTGAATTATTAAAATCAGAAACTGGTTTTCACATTACCCCTCTATCGCTTAAAGGGTTAACTTCTTCTTATTCTTTGAAAAAATACAAAATATTGCACTAAAGCTTAATCATTTCTTGGATAATATCACTATGTTATCATATATATTATTGACAACTTGATCAATAGTACAAAATGGAGACTACTATAGTAAGTATGATTAAACCATTCTGAGATAGTTGTTTTAGCTTTGGATATTAGATGAGCTCTAAACAAGGAACTTGTCACAATTCTTAAACAAAGTTTGTAATGCGATAACAAAGTGGGAAAATAAAGCGTACACAAACATTTATTTGCATGTATATTGGCTTATTTACGCTAAAAACAAGTTAATAACATAAAAAAAATCCATATATTCGTCATTAAGCCAATTACATGAATTATGTATGCTGCCATACTTATAATCATTGCTCTTGAGTAACTTGTCATCACTATTACTGAACATGTAGCTTCTATCATCTATCTATTCCTCTAACTGTACATACATGTCTGTGATTTGATAATTTAAAAAAAAAATTGCAATGGCTTCTAGCGATCTAAGTATCACCGAAACAGAATTGCAGAAATTTCAGAATTTTTAAAAAAGATGCTGGTAAAAATGAAAATTTTAGTATCTAATGAACTCTTGAATAGTTTTAGAAACAAGTATTGTGGGTTTTTTTCTTTTTCCACTTAAAAAACAGTTTGATTTCGGTGTGTGTGATTTTATGACCTCATAAAAAATTCGAAACCGAAGCAATCTTTTTTGTTCTATTTAAAAATATCAGCATTAAACAAAAAAAAAAAACGTTTTGAAAATAGTCTTCTAGCTTTGCTATAAAATCAAAAATGTCAGAGAGAATGGCTATCATGTTTCTTTATGGGTATTTGAATAGAAAAGCTACCTCTACAATACAACCATTTTGTTTCCATTCAAGTGAAATAGGGTATATATAGTCTGTATTCGTGATATTTGGTCACGAGAGTATATGGGTAATCGTTCGAGATTATAACCCCATACAAAGACTTATATGTACAAAGTCTGAATTAGGTATTTAAAAACCCTGAACCTATAGAAATGATCCAACAGTCATGGCCAGAAGACTTCAATCTCCATTATTACATATGTTCTAAATTTAATCAATTTGTAATTTACATATACGATAAGAATAAAATAGATATATTACTACTTCTCTCAAAGTAATATTTCTTTATTTTTATTTTTTTTTTGGGGGGGGGGGGTCAGAAAATATCTTTTCATGCAAAGATTCAGGATTATTCATATAAATGCACAGAAAATTAATTCATTATTCTATGCAAAAAAATCATATGATATTGTCTTTCACTTATTATGATTTTTTTTCATTGCCACTGAATTAATTAATTGATTTGTCATATGTCTTCTGACAATTAAACATTGTTGTTTAGGGAACATCAGATAAGGAAAGGTAACTCGAAAATCAATATTTTGCAGAAAAGATCCATTAGTATAATTCTTGCTTCCGAATATGGATTATGATACAGTATTTCAAGTGATTTCTAGGCAACAACATAAATATTTACTTATTCTAATCGAAGAAGGAATGTATGTTCTGAAAAATTAATTTGCCATGCATTACGTCTGGCATCTCTTGGTTTACGAACAAAATATACCAGCTGTACCTTATGTAAAAAAAATATAACGAGCAATAATCAATTTCAAGTACAAATTTGAATCATGAAGGGGGCAAAACATGGACCACTGTGGGATCAGGTGCCTGGAGGGAATAAACGTAACTTGTTGATTGGTCACTCCGGTCCTGGGACCCGTTTTACAAAAGAACTTACGACTAAGACCAAAATTAATTCCGCTCATTACATTCTATTTTATATTTATTTGAAAATGGTTTTAATATGTTTAAAAAAGAAATTGTCGAGTTGTGTTTATGCTGGATATTTCAAACAGAATAATGAATTTTGCAAAATTAACTAATCTCTTTTGGTTTTAGTGCTAAGTTCTTTTTGTAAAACGGGCCCCTGAGTCCTATGTACTGACCAGGGAAACCGGGTAGCGCTGTCAAAGAATTTATAATTTAAAACAATGGTCTAACAAATGTTAGGAACACGTGTCAGACAAATTGCTTCTGAACAAATTTTCATGTAGGGGAATACAAATAGGTTTGCTAATAAAGAAGTGCCATTACATATCTATAGGGCTCATCGGGATTCATTCAGATTGTTGGATGAGCTGATCTCCACATTCAACATAGATATTGTTGATGAGAAACGCCGACTTTTTTAAAAATTAATTTCAGTATCAATATAAACTTTATGTTAAATCATGTAAGCTCTTGAAAGTATTTTTTAATATTTCGTGAGATACGATTGCAGGAAGAGTAGAAATCTGTATTTTTTTATGATATCAATGATTGAAAATTTTCAAATTTAAAATTTACCGAAAGTTCTCAGTTTGTTGATTATTTAGTATCAACACCTGATTTACACTGCTCCTTGAATTCGTTGGAGTATATAAGATATCACTGTTGCACCTTATTTACTCAGTTACTGTCGAGCAAACATTTTATTTAACCAGAGTCTGTTAAAGCATATATTTACAATGAAATTCGCAACAGATGGGATTTAGGAAGATTGTTTTTTAAAGCAGATGCTGCGTTTTCAATAAAATGGAACTCGTAAATTTACTTACTTCGTCATTGGTCATTTACTAAATTATTTTGTTTAAAAACATTCTGATTGTACACACAAGTACTCTGAAGTTGGTTTTAAAAATATGCTTAAGTTTCTCATTGCCAATTCATATGTGGTTTTTAGAGCAGGTCATCGAAGACTCTATTTGAATTCCTATGAGTACCAACTGCACCGCGCTATTAGCAAATTTATTTTGCATTCAGAATTTCTCCAAAATCTTATACGTGAAAAGGAGAAAACACTTGCTGTGACCATCAGCTCAATATTAGATATATCATCGACTTATTGTCAATTAACAATAGTCATGTCCATTCACATGTCGATACGATATATATTGGTGAGCTTGAAATAAGCACAGGCTCTGAAACACCTGTTTAAATATTTGGATATTTTACTTGAATAAGACATACATGATTATGGTAATCTTACAACCACGCTTTATGATAAACGTGATAACTTTAATTTTTCAATTGTCAATTCCCTTACTTATGCAGTAATATACATTCATCATCTTCAAACGGGGTTTATATCTCTCAGTTGATTCGATACGCAAGAGCATGCTCTACATATGTACAATTTCTAAAACGAGGTAAATTATTGACAAACAAGTTCATGACCGCTGTCGCTCTGCTCCTTAATATTTTTATTGATTGAATGGATTTTGAGCTTGAAAACTTCGTTATCTGTATATTTCATTGTTTCACTTCTACTTCTATGTTGCCGTGTTATAAAAACTTCAAGATAAAAGTTGAATAATACTTTTACTTGTATATATTTACATGGTAGTCACTCTGATGAGTCTCGATGTCAAAACTGATGTACATAATATGTAGGTTTCTTTTAATGTTATCAAAAGAAAATATATTTGATAATGATGGCTCTAAGGTTTTTGTTAAAGAAAAAAGTTTAATCAGAAAAACAAATACCCCACATTTGGTCTCGAAATTCTTATTTCAAATAATTTTTTGAGAAAGCCTTGATCCTCAGATTAAAGAAAGATGTTTTTTAATTAAATATTTCCAGCTTAATTTAAAGCATTTGCATGGAAGTCATGATATGCTTATTTAAAGAGAATATTCATTTTGAAATAATATATTTATACTATTTGCAAATAAAATGAAATCTACTAAGAACTTCTTATACATTACTGGCACCAGAATTGCCCTGATTAACCACAGTTTCCTTATAAAAAAAGAAAAAAATCAATTAAGTTTTTTTTTCTTTTATTAGATTTATAACAACATGTCCGCCCTGCGGATGTTATCGAATCAATGATAACTTATTTGTATTTGATAATACTTATTACAACCTGATACATCTAATACTTTGATTATAAATATAAGGCATGTTTTAATGATAGTGTATGGCTGTCACACAGTTTTCTGTTTGTGCAATATATATGTCTCATCACAATTATAATTTTATTTTCATACAGATGTTTTGTCTCTAGATAAACTTGTAGATTAAAAATATTCTTAATGCAAAAGTTATATCTAAATTCATTTCAATCCTGCTCTTGACAAAAGCTTTCGAGTTCAACAAATAACATAAATGTAAAACAGGAGATAGTAAATAAAATGATTAATAAGTTAAATACATATAAGAGTATGTCCGACGATGTTTGCCATTTCATGCATTCCTTTCTAAAACGCTAAGCCTTCCAAACAAAGTATTTGTTGATTCACAAAATGTGATATATGACAAAAAAATGGCGATAATTTGTAGGTAAGGCTTATGTATAAAATCAATATATGAAGAATATCTTCAATACACTGGAATTCCTTTGCGGAATTACATTACTTTTTGTCAAAGTTTAAATATATTTTTGGCACAAATAAACATTTTGGACGGAACTTTGAACACAATTGATTTCTTGCATCAGAATCGTAGATATTGCGTCAGTACCGACTAACCTCTCCTGGGTAGCTCGGTAAACTGTCCGTCCGACCCGCTTCTGGATTAGGGTCACTGAAAGAATACGGTGGTGGAGGGGAAGACCTTATCTGCCGCGCTATAGGCATTCTGCCCGCCTTATACGCCCATCTTCTTTATGATTACAGAAAATATATGCATTCATAATACCGGTATATATTTGAAACATATTCCTCAATTATTACTTAGAGAATTGTAAAAAAAAAACTCTCTTACGAAAAGCAAAGTAGTATATTGATATAAAAACTATCACCTGTTATTCTTTGTCACGTGATATCGCGGGTGTCCTATTCGCGCAATTCGATAAATGTTTTGAAAGCGTATACGATGCATGCCTTTGAGTAGTAGATTGTTCCCTTTTTTGAATTGAGACTGAATAGATCACGCTTATAAAGATAAAGTTGACTCTATGGCTCACTGTCGCCCATACTGTAATACCAATGTGCTTTAGCTCACCTGTATCCCCTGATTGAACAGAAAACACCCCACACAATACCAAGAGGAAATAACCAGGTGTCTTCATGCTAAAATTAAAACATTGATTTAAAAATATTTTATGTATGGTAATAGTACATCTTTCGGCACGTAAAAGTATGCTAAAAAAGATTATTGACAGCAAGTCGTTCTCAGGAAGGTCTCTCAAACTCAGTGTAAAGTTCATTAATTTCCAACAAATCTGCAAGGATTTGAAAACTATTTAGAGTTGCAAAGAACATTTCTCGTAAATGTATCTATTCTGAATTTCAATTCATTTTTCTTT
The DNA here is from genome assembly GCA_003671525.1 of Saccostrea glomerata. Classification (NCBI taxonomy): domain Eukaryota; kingdom Metazoa; phylum Mollusca; class Bivalvia; order Ostreida; family Ostreidae; genus Saccostrea; species Saccostrea glomerata. Next base: position 1,386,584 of record PRKT01000069.1, read on the forward strand.
AACCTCCTAAAGCCTACCTAGCGTTTTTTCCCTATCCGAGTTCTTCTAAATCCTTTTTCTTCCCTATTTGTTATAAACTAAAATCAAACAAGAAGTGCATATACTGTATGATAATTTGTTAAAAAGTTATGCACTTGTAACATCCGCCTGAGTAAGAAATCGGAAAGGGCGAGCTAGTATTCCCTGTACTTCTTTGAACAATGATTGTATTTTAGTTGACGTCTCATTCGAGATTTTTTCACTCATGCATATAGAGAGACATCGCCATATACCAATCAAGTACTTCAAATCGAGATCTTTGCTCGGCACTCAGGGCCATAGTAAAAAATTAAGGGTTCTTTATCGTTCAGTGCTTCGGGCCCTTAATTTTAAGGTCTCTTCGGAATTACCTCCATCCTTCACTTCAAAGTTTTGAGCTCTTGGCGAAGGAATAGTTGCTGTCTATTTCTTATTGACTTAGGTTACTCGAGGCCGAGGTTCTAACCAATGTATATGATTAACGTTACATTCGTTTTATAATATAGTTTATGTGTTAACATGAATCCCTAGATACAACGGACACAAATAATAATATAGTCAATACACTGTGTATAGATTTTATTAACAAAGTCAGCTTTAAAATGATGTATATGGCACGCCAAATTCACAAAAATGAGATAAACCTAGTTTCACAATCTCAGTGCCCATCCACTGTATATTGAAACGGGTAGATCCTGTAAACCCTCTATTCCTAGAGAAAAACGTTTATGTTATTCATGTTAGTTGTTTGTTGAGGACGAAAAATATTTGTTCTTTATTGTCCAAAATATGACCAATTTAGATGCAATTATAATGATATATTTAATGTAAACACATAATATTATATTAGTGAAAACCCCATTAGAAAAATTGTCAATCCTAAAAATATTTCAACTGCTAGAGGGATATGTTGTTTCTTGAAAAAGTGCTTTGACACCAGAAAAGAAAGTCAAAATGAATGTTAATATTGAGAAATACACAATTTTTTTCACCTCATATTTCTCATTTTGTATATGCATGTATTAATTGTGTTAATTAACTTAATTTGTGTTATTTATTAATGTTCATGACTGTATGCCGACATAATAATTGTCAATAAAGTGAATTGAATTGAATTTATTTTGATTTTTTTTCTAGGAAAAGGTTCGGCCTCAAGGTCCCATTCAAACATTCATATACATAGAAATAAAGGTTAAACTGCCTTGAGCGACCTTCCCGTCTTCGCCTTGAAAGCTCCTTTATGCGTCATGCTGACTTTCTTCCTGTTATTCAATGAAAGACAACAAAACATTTTCCTGTTGTTTATCATGTGTACATTTAAAGCTCAAAGAACATTGTTCTCATTTACTTCAGTTAAATTTTTATCTTCAAAGGGATAAGATAACCCTGACTAAAATTAAATTTGGGAAAGCACTCTGCTCTGAGGAAGAACTGTATACCTAGCTATAGGACATATACATGCATTATTAGGCTACAATGATTAGGCATAGTCAACGAAGTACACTTTCTTTCATCTGTTTGAAATCTGACTGCATAGAAATCTAACACTGGCTAATTTTGGTAAAAGTGTCTTGGTTTGTGATGAACGTCTCCCAGAAATCGTCTGGATCTTCAAAGTCACCGAGTATCCACTGGGTCCTAATCACTCCCTCCGCGGCGTAAAATACGCCCGTCCAGCTAGTCACGGACTTGGCATCTTGGTACTGGTTTTTCCAAGCCACTGACCACCCTACCATGTAGTCATTGTCATTGACCTGTGTATACCTCCCCATCAAGTCATACTCCTTCGAAGCCTGCCCCACGGCGCTGGTATACTTGCCCGAGATGGTTCCGTCTTTGCAAGTAATTTCCATCTCCGACTTGAGCTGATTTTTCCACTTACCAGACAAGGCACACTGATCGCCGTTTAGTTTTTGTTTTTGGCAATAATCAGTTTCTAAATTAAAAAAAAAATAACACTGCCAATAATCTTTGCAATATCAAATAAATAAAAATAACCCTTTAATGGATCTTTTTTTCAATGCTGTGAGAGGGAGGTTTATTAAATTGAAGGCAATCTTTGATTTATGGGAGTCATCAATGCACACGGCTATGTTGAATTCTTAGAAAACGGCAATTTCATTTTTTTTTCCTGCAATTTCTTTAATAGAAAACATTCATTCAGAAAAATTCAACTTCTAATGGAAAATCATTGATACAATTGTAATACATGTATTATTCACTTTCTGGATTATAGTAATCTTAATCTTCTAATGACATCGAAGAAGATGGGCGTATAAGGCGGGCAGAATGCCTATAGCATCAGATATTAAGAAATCACACTTGATATGTAAATTGAGTATTTAAATTTACATCTCATTCAGTAATGCGTCGGGCCTCCGAACTGATTAAGTAAAATTTGACAATCGTATTTATGGGGAAATGATCAATGAGTTAAGAATGACAGGTGTTGACAATGAGTAAAAGTGATATAGTGAACAATTAATGAAATGCTTTGATGACATGGACATATACGCTCTACCTCTTTGGTAGCCGACAAGTGTCACTCAGTAATTAAATTATCAGTTAGTAACTAAGCATAAGAAATATTGGTAATCCAATTTGTGAAACAAAATAATTTCAGAATATTAGAAATAATATTAAATAAAAACTAAATATAAACATTTAGAGTCCAATATGAATTTAAAGTAAAACAGTCAATTTCACGGTGATATTATCATTGACTAATATAATTTCAACATAATTTCAGCAGAAAAAATTAACATTTGCAGGAAAATTTGATTTTATAGCATAATATGCTTTTCTAGCACGTTCTGATAGCTGTTCAGCAGCAAATTTCATTTTTCCATCAGATCTAAACACAACACCCAAATATTTATATTTATTTGTTATGTTTATCATTTTATGATTGTAATAAAATCTAAACGATGCTCCATCAACAGATTTTCTTGAAAAAAACATAACGTTTTTTCCATATTAACACACAATTTCCAGTCTGAACAATATTTTCCTAAAAAGTGCTATCATAGTCACTGCTGCTTCATTTGATTACAAGATTTACATGTACTGACATTACAGCAACTTGTAAATTATATGTAGTTAGCTCTATTTTTCAAATATATTTAAAAACTTGAAATTCAGTTTTGAAATACCTAAAAATGTGCCTGAATTTGATTATGTAGATTATTAAGGGTGCATGATTTTAATTAACAAGAACACGCCAAACAAAATTGCTGGTAGTGACCGAGTTAAAATTTAGATCTTTACATACGAACTTCATACACTTGCAGTAGAAACCCTTGAAAGATAATTTTTAATTCAATTACTAAACAAGTTATTGACACTGGTACATAAATTTTTATGTTACAAATTCTAAAAAAGAAATGCCATTCTTGATTAAGTATTTTACATGTAAATGTGAATTCAAGTTTGATAGCTGCAATTGATATTATTGTTACAAAGTTCAAAAGTACTAGTATGTCATTTTCAGGCAAAGATGGCAAATTGCATTTGATTGACATCGATGATGGTTTTTTTTTATTGTATCTTAAAATCCAGCAAATTTTATGCATTATGGGATCACATGGAGGAGTTATACTTGTTTGTGCTAGCAAAAAAATAATATGTCTGTACTGGGATGTAATCATAAATGTAAGTAGTATTTATTGGTTTCAAAACTCAGTCGACAAATGTGAAACATCCAATAACATAATACCAGGGGCCTATATGTAAATTAAACTATAAATTATACATGTATCTTTATTAGGCATTTATTAGTCCCTCTGATATTCATAAAGTAAGCATTGACTGTTTAGATTCATATGGCATTATATGGCATGTTCGCTATACTGTGTAGATTCATATGACATGTTCACTATACATATATATTGAAATAATGTTTATCTCATATATAATGTATTGAAATTTATCTAGTCTAATAAATATTTTACATATGATTTGTCTAATATTTTTCTGAAGGTATATATTCCTTATTCCTGGTTATATTGAAGATTAAATTGCTTTGAATTAGTGCTGTGTGTGTAAAGAAAGTATTTGATAATTTTCTGTACATTGCAACAGGAAAATTAATGTATTTTATAAAATTATCAACCGTAACTTATTCCTAAGAATAAAATGACAGAGTAAATTCGAAATGAATATTTCAAATATTATTAGTACAAATTATCATTAAATAAAATGTATAACTGGAAGAATTGAATGTATATATATGTGTCACAGTTACACCAAATTGCCATACTTTTTGGGTTAAAAATCTTTCTTATAGATTTTAAAACCACTCTGTAAAATGAAGATTTCAGAAACTGTAGAGTAAATTCGTGCTAAATTTGTTCTAAAATTAGCATGAATACCATATCTTTTTTACCTCGTAAAATAATCTTCAAAATCTGAATATTCATCCAACAAAAATCTAAATATTTGACATTATATGATCCATTGTAAAAATTGAGATGAAAATTGATGTAAATTTATGAAAACTGAGAATTTGAAAGAAATATTCGAGGAAATTCGGATTAAATGTTTTTATTGAATATTGAAGACTTCATGATTTTTTTTCCACGGCACCATCTCAATTCATGTTAGTTAGTGACCAAAAATAAGTTACAACTTCTAATTTTATTGAGCAAGATATTTTTTCTGTCAGCAAAATTTATTCCTGTGCATAAATTCCAAAATTTCTCTGTGTAAAAGTACTATTTTTACGACTGACTTTCAAATGACCTTGACTGAAAATCAAGGCTGATTACACCGGTTTGTATGGATGTTAAATAAGTGTACACAGTCTGAATACTGAGTATTCAGAAAATCAAGATTCTGCAATTATAAGAAATATGAGAAGAATCCATCCTTAACATTAGCGTCTTATTCACGAAAAAATATTCAAAAATGAAACAGGTACGTCAGACTCTGTGGTATCTACTACAATCAGTGCATGAACTACACTAGGCATGTCACCTGCACAGATTTCTTGATCAGTGTTCCATCAATGAAACGTACAAAGACGTTCGCATCATCAATGCAATAATTAATCTTTTTAATCCTACTTTAAATAATTATTTAATCCCCGTACTAACAACCAAAAGAAAGCATTTTATTGTTTAATTAATACGTCTTTCTCAAGCAAATCGGACTCAATCTTATGATAAAACCTTGACCCTATGTCCTTTTTGTTTTATGCCTGTAAATGTTCCAATATTCAGAGGATTAGCAATAAAAATTTAAAAAAAAAAAGATTTAAAAAAATAGAGCATTCTAATCTTTAAAATATAAACATTTTAAAAACTAAATGTAAACTTTATTTTTAAACGAATATCTTTCATGCACTTTACACGCATTAACTAATACTTCCAATAGAGAACATTTCAGATTCTGCGTAACTGAGATACACACTACCCTGAATTCTAACGATATTTCTGACATGAAGAAGAAAATCGCCAGTAACTATAAAATACAAGTACATGTACAATTTACTGTAAACAAACAGTGAGTCGTAATGTTAATGCTACAAAGTGCGCGTTTCCGCCAATTCTTTTGATAATTGTTTGGAATGCTTTATTTGCCTGGTTTTCATGTGAGTTTTTCTAAAGTTATAGCAATCATAGATCTTGCTAAAATTGGATGCAATCGTTGCAATTGGCATGGCTAATAATATCAAACCAAAGATAGACGTTAACACGCCTACAAAGTACCCGGCGGTTGTTTTCGGAAAGAAGTCGCCATATCCAACCGTCGTCATAGTAACGATTACCCACCAGATGTCAAGAATATGTTGGGGAAAGTTTCTGGATTATAAAACTCCGCCCAGAACATCCAGGATCCGAAAATAAACGCGAATGTTATCAGAACTGTTACAAACAGACAAAATTCATTTAGGCTCTTTTGAAGTGATAACTTTTGCATTTTCATCTCGGAGCAAGATTCGATGACTCGAAAAATACGAAATACACGAAGAGAATAGAAAATTTGCATTAATGTTGAGAATACAAAGGAAAAGTTGTTAATAGACTCTTCTTAATCAATCAGATATTCTAGAGCTACGAAGGTAAATATGCATCGACTGTGAAACCATGTTTATCTCATTTTTATGAATTTGGCGTGCCATAGATACTGTCAATCAGAAATTTGAGTATCTTTTAATATCAACTTAAGAGTGTTTTTTTTATACAAAGTAATTTTGCAAATGACCATTGACAATGTAAGTAAATTTACGAATTCCATTTTTATTGAAATACGGCTGTCAATGATGTCAGAAAGCCTGGACTATAATTTATCGTTGGGAATAATTGTATATATATGAAGTTGAAAAGACTTAATTTTTTGTGTTGTTGATTTTGTGAAAATGTTGCGATTTCAAATGTTACAACAGTTTCTTGGACTTTTTTTAGTATCTATAGGGTGAATTCACCATGCATCGGATACCCTTGTACTTCAACAAGTTCTAGTGATATCGCTACCGACGGAAAAATTATCAAAATGGGGTTTAACATTTAGTTTGTGATTAAAATATCAATTTGGGACACAAATAAATGCCCTTTATTGAGAAAATATCCTCAAAAATCAAGTTTTTATGAATAACTCAAAATTCACCATGGATCGGACATTGTTTATACCATGCATCGGACAGACGGCATTTTGACCGGAAAACTATCATACCTTTATCAAAGTGCTTTAAAATGCTTGATATGGATATATTTTTATCTTTTATCGAAGAAATAATCCTCAATTTAAATTTAATTGACGATATCGTTGCACAAATGTAGAACAATTCAAGAGACCTCTCTCTGTCTTAGAAATGCTTTAAAATGCTTATAATGCGGTAATTCGCGCCTTTTTTTCATGGTTTATCATACTCTGATTTGTAGAAATAATTGAGTCAAATTCCAGGCGTCATATATCGATAACTTGTATTTTGACTGAAAATATAGAGTTTTTATTTTCTTTTTCCGCAAAAGACAGCTATCAGCTGGGTTCTGTATGAAAATGGTAGTGCTTACCTTTGCATCGGAAAGTGTCCGATGCATGGTTCATTTGTGTCCGATGTACGGAGAAATGAACATACTAGTGAAAACCAGCTCTGAAAAGAATTATACGAACATTGAAGTGAAATTTCTTTAAAATTTATGTTAAATTACCAATCTTTGACTTTATTCACCAAAGTCTGACTCGTTCCGTTGAAGTTGAATTTTAAGAACGATAACTCTAAAAATCGCAAAATCATAAATTTCTGGTTATTCCCCTTTGATGATGTTAAATATGACGTAACTTCAAGGCCATTCTCGGGGTATTTTTATCACAACATGATAACAAGAAAATATTGATGTAACCATCAATTGTCGCCCGGGAAATATATAAAGAAAACAACGAAAATGAATCTTGATCAACAAATCGCTTCGATATGTGTAAAAAGGCATGCGTATAATTGATGGAGACGATAGTCGCAAATATTTTTTAAAAAATTGTCTTCGGATAAAAACCAATCAAAAACGATACCATTTTAAACTTTATCAATTCCTCAAGTAAATGTTGGCTGCATAAAATATATATTGAAGTTAGACACATTCATCATTTATATTTAAAAATGTATTAATTTTCAATTCTAGAATATAAAATAAAATACACGCACTGTGCAGAGTACGTTTTTATCCGAGAAGTAAAATTCTATGTTCTAAAAAAAGGGATCTGTCGTTGTTTCGATAGTAAATTATAAGTAACTTTATATATTAAATATGAAAAACATGTATATTTTTAAGATTCACTTTATGGAAGTAAATATATTATGTATCTCGTAATTTATAAACGGAAAGAACATTTTGATTAACAATCTTTTCAATGTTTAGAAAACCTTTAATTCTACATCACTACTCCCACCCCAATCCCCATACACCAACACTTAAACTTATATGTATAGAGCAGCCCGGTCCTCCACCTGATACGAACAGAGTTACAGCTCTGAACCGACAAAAAAGTTAACGGGGTTACAGCTCTCAATGCTGTCTGTGGTATTACCATTATACCATGTACTATCGGGGTTAGCGTTCAGAACAGTAACACCAGACCCAATACGGAAAGCCTCGTTCCCTTTCGCACAGAACGCATTTGCGCGGATTGTTACAAAAATAAATCATTTTTCAAAAATGTATTATTCTTTAATAAAAAAGAAAAGAACACATATCATTCGTAATATTACTCTATTCATACCTTATATTTCTCTTTTAATTATTTTAGTCTACTAAATTTCAAATACAACTTCTGTTTGATTTTTTAAAAGTTTTTTTTCACCCCCCCCCCCTCTTTCCCTTTATCCACGTACAATATATATATACTTAAATTAGTAAAATATAATGTGCATCAACCACATTATCAATATTAATTTAAAGCTAATTAACTCTGGATTTACGATCATAATTGTATTCATTATAGATCCATATATTGCACTGATTTTATATGACCTATACCTAACATTTAGACTATAATTGTATTTAAAACATCAAGCAGATATTATTTATTTAAACATGTTAAATAAAAATGTATTGTAGTATTGTACATGTATATACAGTATTTTTTGAAAGTCCTTGATATGTTTATGTTCAGATAGGTATCTAGGTTATATTAATTAAAATTACAAAGGACTGTTCAGCATATGGTTTATAGTTTTGACATTGATAGACATAATAAAAATAAACCAGGACGTTTACGTCATGTAGAGAAAAAAAAACCCACAGATGTAGCTATCAACGATTAACATAATTATCTCCGCATGATATTAACACTTCCTAATGAAATACCCACATATTAGGTGTAATTTATACTCTGTAAGAAAACAAATCTGTTTAATGTCTGTTATCGTACCCATTTGTGAAGTCACGTGATAAGATGGAGCTTCAGAACGGTCACGTGGATGGACACCAGTATCATATCATGAGACAAAGGCGCAGGCATAATACAGTCTTTTTTACAACATCCGTCCACTGTCCAGTAGAAGGTAAGAATGTTTATAACAAATGATTGAAAAGGGGGGCTTGTTTTCATCGTTCTCATCTTCCCTAATAGGTATTGAATCAAGGAAAGTTCACACCACGCATTTCAAAACTAAGTCCATCTAAATAATCTTTTAACATGTTTTACCGGGAAAAAAGTCTTGGCATCTTTTATCGTTATATCGGAAGAAAATAGAACTACTTTACTGTAATACATTGAAAAAAATTATGACAGTACTCCTTTGTTCATTTGAATAAATACCCACCAAATTTAGGGGGGGGGGGGCAATACATCATGATCATGAGATAGGCCTAGTAGGCCTGTAGAATGTTTACATTTGCTAGTCTCTACATACTAGTGATTTTACTGTTTTAAGGAAGGGAAATATATAATAAGTTATGAAACTTTTTAATGATGCTCTGAAGGGGGGGTTATACATTAGGTGAAGGAAGGTGTGGAAGTACGTAAACAATTCTTCAGATGCATTGGCGGATCCAGAGGGGGGGGGGGGTCCGGGGGTTGGAACCCCCCCCCCCCTCCACCTTTATTTTTTGCTAAGTTGAGGGAGAGAGAGAGGCAGACAGACAGAATAAACATTTTCTGAGAATAAATATTTATTTTATACATTTAACTTATGTATTGAAAAGATAGATTCTCAAACATTTAGTTTCCTTCATTCACCTTTACTATTATAATTTTTTTTGAAAGAACGGTAGAAAATATTCTACTTATTTTTATTTATCTTATATATGATTTGTAACATGCGAAATTTAATCTGATATTAGATTGCCCTGATCTTTATTTGCATGTGTTGGCTATCTAATGTTTTTGATTATATCTTTTGAAGGAACTAAAATGTAACTCTTTATTATGCCCCCCTTCGAAGAAGGGAGGGCATATTGCTTTGCTGCTGTCTGTCGGTCCGTCGGTCTGTCGGTCCGTCGGTCTGTCGGTCCATTCAGTTTCCGTTCATTTTCTTCATAACCGTTGCACATACTGAAATGAAATTTGGTATACAGATATATCACATGAATATCTAGGTTAAGTTCTGTTTTGGGTATGATCGCACCATTTTTGACAGAGTTATGCCCCTTGGATTTTGAAAAAAATTTAATTATTTGCAGTTTCCGTTCATTTTCTTTGCAACCGTTGCACATACTGAGATGAAATTTAATATACAGATTAATCAGATGAAAAGCTAGGTCAAGTTCTGTTTTTGGTACAATCGTGCCATTTTTGACAGAGTTATGCTCCCTTGGACTTAAAAAAAAATTCCAATTTGGGGGGAGGGGGGCATAAGTGTTTTACAAACATCTCTTGTTTTAAACTTCAACTGCACCCCACCCCAAAAAGGTTTTTTAAATTCTAAAAGAAAATTCTTTGTAATCTTCGAAAATGCTGTGAATCCATTCAATTTTCAGGCTTCAGTAGTTTTTGAACTGTGTTTCCTATTTTATTCAGACTGAGGGTACCTTTTCAAATGAAAAAAGGGACCTTAAACAAAGATATAATTTACCACAACTTAAGATCTTTCCATATTTTTGTGTGAATCTTTGCTTGAGAGTGGTTGGGGGGGGGGGGGGGGGGGG
>PRKT01000069.1:1397258-1430912 GCA_003671525.1 Saccostrea glomerata
GGGGGGGGGGGGGGGGGGGGGGGGGGGGGGGGGGGGGGGGGGGGGGGGGGGGGGAGGACATAACCCTGGAACCCCTCTTTTCAAAAATGGCTGGATCCACCCCTGAAATGAATGAAGTGCACTATAATTTGATCAAATTTAAAGTCCTTAGATAAAGAAACAATAAATATGCATATCACTGAATGCATGGCTTGTAGAAATAATGCCTACTTTTGCAGAAATATTCTGACCTCCATGTATATGCTCTCTAGAACTGCGCAACTACTGTAAATAATTTAGCATAGCCTAAAAAAAATCCAAACAAATATGCAAAGTGTGCATTTAATGTTCTCACTACTACAGTTTTTTAAGAAAATGTCTCAACAGTCTATCATTTACACTGTTCAATGGTAATTTTGAGTTCAAAACAATCATTGTCATATTTTGATAAAATTATGTCAGTATTTTAGTGTATTAATTAATTAGGCCATTTCAAGTTTTTTCTCTGTTTAGCGTCCACTCATCTTTCAAAAACCTACCTACCTATTCGCAAAAAACACACAAGCCAAAACATAAAACACAAGCTTAAAAGTCGTAAAAATGACGCCCTTTAAATGATTTGATCTAACTAAACTGCTTTAATGGAAGAAATATCTATTCTTAAGCAAAAACAACGGATTAAATGCTTACAATACACCCAATATAACTTAAAGTACAGAATTATTTGGAGAAATTTACAAATTCAAAAATTTCGACTAAATTTATCAATTTCAGGACTCCTGTTGTTGTGTGTTTTTTCTCATATGGGGTGTCAAAAACCAAGGCGCACGCGGACGCTAAACATAGAAAAAACTTGGAATGGCTTTATGTTCAGATGGCACATGTTGGTATTTTTCATTTTCATTGTTCAGATATGCCACTTAAAAGCAAAGATGCCACTAAGAAGTAAAAAATATTCACAAAAAATTAAAGTAATTAAATACAAGGAAGAGGGAAAAGAAATTGAAATTGTGAAGTCTGAGCCAAAATGTTCAGTTTCCAAGAAACCAAAGAAAATTGCCACAGAGGAACTGTTGGATCAGCCATCAACTTCAATTGTGCAGGAAGGTAACTGAATAAAAAGATTAAATCAATTAATTTTACAATACATACTCTTCATAGCAATAAGAACTTTTACCACCACATTTCATTTTTAGTTATAGAACAAGATTTTTTTTCATGGTAATACATGTATTAAATGATTTTCATGATTATGAACTTTAAGCCAAAGTCAAACTTTGGGAATCAAGTGAGGAGGAAAATATGGTGATACCTTTCCTGAAAAAATTCAGGACCAAGATGTTAGACTTGAGCACATGTTGAGCTTCAGTGATTACAAGTTTTCTTATTTACTTTAAATTTCATTGTCTATTATGGGTTCTTGAAAGATTTTCTAATTTCTTAAAAAAAAAAAAAAACAGAAAGAATTTGCAGCAAATTTATCAGTTATAAACATGTGAACCAATTCGTGATTTAGGGTAATACAAACTTTATGATATTTTATAAATTTTATTTTGAAAAATAGATGTAAGGACCTATGCATCCAGAAAAACAAAAGAACGCGAAGGATGGGAAACAGTGCAGCCTCCAATGCTAAGGGCTAGAATTGAGGAAATGTGCCCATCAACATGGGAATGTTGTTTTTGTGGCCAGGAGACAATGCACATCATCTGCTGTCCAGACTGTGGTCCAACAGCATACTACTGTGAAACGTGCTGCACAAAACTCCACAGTGTAGTGCTTTTTCACAAGCCATGTGTTTGGAAAGTAAGTAATAATCAGCTGGTCATCTTTGTAAAAATTGTTTGCCCTCTTCCAACCACCTGACTAAAAACAACCCAATTCTAAACTTTTTTTGACCTCAAGGAAACAATTATTTCTTTTATTCATTAATAATCATTTTAACTTCACATTTGCAAGGCAAGAAATATTAATTTTGCTCATTTAATACTGTATACCTACCTACTTTTTAATCTCCAATTGAGAGAGGGCAAACATACAAGTTTTGGGCCTCATTTACCTTATTTTCACAGTTATATGAACTTCATTAAAGTGAACATTAATTTTTATAAAAATTAAAAAATAATGTTTATGGATATCCCTTATGATTTATATGCATTTTTATTTTGAATTCTGTTTCTTTTTAATTTATAGAATGACATGTATGTCCCCTATGAATGTTCATCAGAAACATGCATAGTAAGGGAAGATCATAAGGAATGTCCAACCATCTACACCAAAATCCTTGCTGTGATAAGCCTATCAGGTAAGTACATTTCTAATTGTTGTAGTTTATAATATAAGTCTCTAAATGTTTTTATGCCCCCCTTTTTGAAGAAGGGAGGGCATATTGCTTTGCTGCTGTTTGTAGGTTGATCTGTCTGTCTGTTGGTCCATCATCAGTTCTTTTCAGAGATTGTACATAATGGAATGAAAGAGTTAGGTTCAATTTATGCATAAAATGGCCCTGTACTTATATCAATTAAGTAGCTATCACCCTCTTTCCCATTTTTATATATCAAAATAAAGTAGACACTGGGTGCTTTAATTTTCTGACAAACGATTTCTTTTTGAGAATCTTGATATTGGAAAATAGGCTTTGAGAAATTTTAATGTGCAGAAAACATGCGTACTGTATTTGACTACCTTCAGCAAAGAATTAAAATATGAGCTAAGCCCACCATCCAAAAAATAAAAATGTCTTTTGATCTCCAGAAACCGATCTTTCATTATGTATTTGCATATTTGTTGTGCTCTATATAAAATATAGAAAAAATACTTCAACTTTAGGCCATTTTCAAAGAAATTTACAGGATATGAGGAAAATGACACAATTTATGACATCATAATGCATTGACTAGAGGGAAAATTATGTCATGTTTAATTGATACATGGTCACCAACACTTCAAGTGATAAGTACTGCATTTGCAACCTAACCTAAGCAGTTTTCATTTTTCAGAAAGTCTCAGGGCCAAATAAGGTCCAAAGTGGCTCTTGCTCTTTGATATACAGAACCATAGATTTACAGTGTATCTTAAGAATTTCTAGGTCAAGCTCTATTTGGTGCGATTTGGGCATTTTTGACAGAGTTATGCCCCTTGGACTTAGAAAAATTCCAATCATTTGGGGGAGAGGGCATAAGTCTTTTACAAACATATCTTCTTTTTTTTTTATTTTTTGATTGAATGTAAGAAAGAACAAATTTTTGTGTTTTAAATGGCAGTTTTGAATTACCCGGTAAGGGGATTTATTTCTCCATGGTTCCTTTTGAATCAATTCCTGAATAAAAGAGAACTGGTTATAGAGAGCTAATTGTTCCTTCTGTATAGTATTTATTAGGTTTATAGCCCCTCAAACCCCCTGTCTTTCTATGCAATCTTTTCCAAGCTGTACTTGAATGAAATTTGTACATTTTATTTTAGGTTATCATCTCCATCTATTACCTGATTACAGATTAAAATTTATTTAATATGTCTTGACCCTAAGATGTATAGGATAGGATCACAAAAGAAGGACTCAAGCATTTAAATTTCAGATTTTATTTGAAACATATTGTATTTGTACTTAAAATAGCAGGCTTCTTTTTTTAGCGACTTCGGTGCAGACAATGATGCGCTAATTCATGAATACCACTAAGAAATAATATATAAGTAGAAAATATGTACGGCACAAACATGTGTAGCGCCAATTCATTATTACGCTAACAACTCCATATCCATTGTTTGTGCTAATTAAATTTTGAATACGCTTAATTATGTACGCATATAGTATTATGTAATAATATTTTTAAAGTAAAAGTAAAAATTAAGAAGTATGAAAAACATGTCGACAAAAATGTCAGTATTTTAGGCTTTTGAGCTCCCATATGTATACACTCTCATGTATGTCACTTTCATTAACAGTTTTCCTTGGAAAATTTGTAAACAATATGAATTTTTTCAATAATGTATTCAAAAAAAGAACTCCGAAAATAACATTAATATTGAATGCTCTAATTGAATTTCAGGACATCAGCAAAACATAAATATGCAATTTTGCAAGTGTGAGACGGAGTCTGTCACTTTGGTCAGGTACAGACTTTGGCCATCTTCTCCTGAAACTCCCCGTGTTGCATTTGATTTTAAATTAATGGAATTAGCTGTGGTTCTTCAGCTTGAGGGGTGCTTATCTTTAAAAGCCTTCTGTGATGCCATCATTCAATCTCAAAATGGATTTCCTGTTATGGTGCGGCCTGATGAGGTAATTGTTATATATATATATATATATATATGATAAATTATATTAAATTTTACTTCCGTTGCTTTATAGAAGATCCTATTTAAGAGAGGATTGACAGGAGATGCATTGCAATAATGATTATGATGCTTAGTTGTCTTCTATGTATCATTATTTATTGCAATGTTGATAAATGGCAATTTGTAACAAAGATTCTGTGAAAGTCTTATAAATTTTATTTAGTGGTATAAGAATTTAGAGTTTCTGATAAGAGGTGGGTAGCCTAAGGCATAACAGACAGACGGACTTCCTGATCACTATGTACCCTCCCACTTTTCAAACAGGGGGTATAATAATTATAACATTTAAAAGAGTTATTTATGCCTGCATCAACATGATCAGTATAAGTTTATAGGAATCTTTTTAAGAGGAGTAACAATTCAAACAAACAGTTAGATTTATATATTTTATTCACATGTTTATTAACTTTTTTTAATGGACATGCATGCAGCCTTATAGAGTTGAAGATTTTCATTAAAGTTGAAGGTCACAGTAGGCAATTAAATTAGACTGACGAATTAATTTTATTGTATCACTATCATGAAGATTACATGTATATTCTGAAATTTCCGTATGACAGAAACTGGATGACATCTGATTAAACTGCCATTTAAATACAACTAAACACAATTAAATTGTATATCATCATCATCATCATCATCATCACTGGCTTTATACAATCTCTATATACCCAGAGTTATTGTTCCACTTGTACCTCTGTCATTGGCTAAAAAGTTCAGCATCAGTAAAACCACATATCTTTTGAAGTGCATATTTTCATTGCCAAAAGCTTACAGTAAATATTTCATGTACTATGTTTCTGTACCTACAGGTGAAAGATATATACAGAAGTCTTGTTGGGGATTCTTTCAATGAATATCGTTTCCATAGATCACAGTTTAACAACAGAGAAATGTATGATGAAAACCATATTGAAAATGCCAATGAATGTCCTATCTGTTGTGAGGTATGTTTGTGAAAATAATAAACGTGAAACTAGATACCTGTTACTTTTTTTCCATATCAGATTGAGTTTGTTTTTATTTAAAGTACATTGAAATATCTACTGGTAACTTCAGTGGGAGACCTGGGTATATATATCATGTGTTTTGATAAAAATTGTTTGAAATATATATAGTATTTTGATTTTTTATGTAAAAATATTTGCAAAAGATATCTATACACTTGAGCACTTTGAAAAATGAAACTTATTCATTGCTTTTTTAACAAAGAATGTTAGAAGAAAAATGTGATAGTATTCACATTTTTGTATTTGCAAGATTTCAGAGTTCTTTACATAGAATTCAGATTACAAGTTTCACTGAGGCTGCATTTCATTTCCAGAACTTCTTCTTTATTTTCAACTTTTCATTCATACATTTTAAAGTTTTCACCTCCAATATTTTTCATGCAGTACTTTATGACAATTGGAACAGGATTGAAGATTTTACTTATAAAAAAAAATATGTAAAGCAATATGAGCTGCAACTTTGTATGATGTTGCAAAATTGAAATGAAGTATTCAACAACAGAAAAAATAAAGTTTTTAAACTGCTGTTGTTCTAATTTGCAATGAATGAAGTATTTATAAGCTTTGAAAGAAGCAAAATTACAACATTTTCGTCCTGCACAATATTGATATGTTATTTAAAACTATGAATTTGATTGTACAAAATCTTATGTTATAGCATTTTGAAGCTTTACTTCTGTCTTATTGATTGAAAAGTTTTTAAATTACGTACAAATTAGTCATAAAAAACTTGTATGAAATGAAATGCAGCGTTCACTGTATATCTATCAGTGGACAGAGGAGGGATTCATTTGTCCATGAGTTGGAAGTATTTTATCAAATTTTTTTTTATTTAGAGAATTATTGTACGATATGAATTTTCAGACTGAAGTAACTAAAATCCTTTCCTTGGATGGTAACTTTGGTCTTGTACATAAGAAATCATCAGGAGAGGGAAGTGGCATACCCAGAAGAAAAGAAAGATTTTTCATGGACCAAGACAAAGTCGACGCATTTGTGTCAACGTATGGTCTAGATACCAAAAAGCAAAGCATTGTAATTAAGTGTCTTATTTTATTAACATGATTAAGGTATTCAATGTATAATGAAGGGATATTGAGAGATTTTGAATAAAAACACATTGCTAAATAACGATAAAAGTGAAAGGAACCAAATTTACAAGTCTGATTAAATGTAGGGAGAAGGTCATTTTGTGCATTAAAAAGTTTTTAAAGTGTTATCTGTTCTTGATGAAAAGAAGAAAATTTGCAATTTCTCAAAATTTATTTTATTAAGTGTTTATTATTCACATTAATTCAAGGCAGGCATATAACTAGTGAGCATTGACTTACATACATCTTGTTTTAATGTATTGTTATTTTTCAGAATTGCTCAGATTTTCAAGCAGGAAATATCATCCGTTCTAAAAAGAAGACTGATAAATTAGACATCACTGGTTTATTTGGTTCTGTGTGCCAACATGATGTCCCACAGATTTTTTTAAATCTAAAACATGGTGAAAGGTAATAAATTGAAAAATTCAATTAAAATAAGAATCGACTTTATTTATTTGGGTGTACTTCATTTGTTATCAGTCTAGCTGCAACAATATTAATGAAAATAACAAAAGTGCGGTTTTGTATAGAGGTGGTAATTATTTTGACCATGTAAATATATTTAATTGTTATAATTGACAATGAAGTCATAAAATTTCATTTGAATCATTGTAGCATAAGTTGTGGTATAATAAGATTCTGCTGAATTTATTTAGATTGGCATATTCAGTGCACCTCCTACAACACTTGGTTGACAATTCTGAGCCGGATGAAAGACCAGGAACTATTATGTACGACATAGCATGTAGCCTTAAAAGACACATGCAGGTATACATGATTAAAATCAGTATACTGTATATGCAGGGTTATTTTCGCTCCATAATTGTTATTTTTGCCCTTTAGCAGTTGCAAACAGTTTGCCCCATTTTATTTTTTCCCCATCATAGTTCTGTTAAAAATATTATGTTCAACTTGTTTTCTTTGAATTTGCCCCATTTTCAATTCACCCAACCATCAAGAGGGCAAAAAGGGGGGAATTTAGCCTGGACAAAAATTTCCCTGTATACAGTATTTAAGTAATTAAATTTATTAGAAATATTTTTGACTTAGCTGTCTCATTACAATTCTGTTTTTATTTATTATTACTGTATTTTTTGTTAAACAGAAAGAAAAGAAAGACCTACAGGCAAATTTCAAGTTTGTTGTGCCAGTTTTTCACAGTTATGCACATAATATGGCATGCCAGGTATGCTCTTTAAAATTCATAATATTGAAGTTTTGTTTTCTAATGCAGCTGTCTAAATTCTTTTCTATTTAGTTTTTATGCCTCTGCCATAAAAGGGCCAAATATAGAGTGTTACCCAGTTCTGTCATCATTGACTTTACTTTCATCTTCTTGGCAAAAGTTACACACATTCAATTCAAATTTCAAAATTAAATCATAGAAACAGGAAGTTTGAATTTGGCCATGGTCTGATGGTTTTTGACAGAGTTTTCCCTCTTGAAAATTTTCAGTTTCCCCTCTCTTACTTTGATAGGGATGTATTTTTTAGGTAAAAATTGCCTAGATGTGTTGACAATTCACCAGAAAATACAAGTCATGTTTGAATTTGGTCCTGGTCTCTTGATTTTTGACAGTTATCCACCTCAAACTTGTACAAGATTTATGAATTAACCATTTCTAATGAGTATGGCATTCGAAATTTTGGCTATCTGCAGGGGGCATGGGTGATGTTCCAACACATATAGATCTCAATTATTGTGTAATATCTTATGTAAAAAAACCATTTTTTAATTAAGTGATCAAATGATTGATATTATTTTTGATTTGGAAATACATGTAGCAAGTTGAAAGGAGCATAGTTGATTACTGGAATGAATGAGGTAGTTGAAATCATGAAAAATATTTATTGATATGATTTCACTGAAATCTTCAAGTGTAAGAATCCATCCATTGTTTAACTTGTTTGTAAGAATTCAGCTGCAATTTTTACTTTGTTTAATTTCTTATTTGCTTTGAATATGAATGTTCTGCAGCATAAACCTGCTGTCAACAAAACACACTACCAGTAACTTGCATATCAATTATCAAAATAATATATGTTGATAATCTGTTTATTTCTTTAGTTTTTTTTTTTGTAAATACAATGTATAGAGTCTATTGATAATCGGATAATATTTTCTAGTTAGAATCATCCCCAATTTAATTTTATTGTTTTGAAAACCAAAATTAAATTTTGCCAAATTAAATGTAATGTATTGATCCAAAATTACTTTCAGCTTGAATATGGGCAAAGGTTCGTGGAAGGAACTGGACTAAATGACGGAGAGGGTGTAGAGAGATTGTGGTCCTACCTCAGAAAATTCAGTTCCATCACAAAAGAAATGACCGTGTCAAATAGACAACATTTGATAGTGGATGCACTTGAACATTATTCTAATAGAATAAAAGAAAAATTAGGTACATTTTTATTTTACGTACATAATAGTATTTTTAATTCCTCCATTTCTTTGGAATTATAGTTTGATAGATTTTTAGAAGTACTAGCTGTGCTGTATAACTTATTTATTAGTAAAAATTTATTATGTATTTGACACACTGTTATTTTATCATTTTTATATTTTGAATTTTAAAATAACCTTTAGGTGAGCGATTGAAGGCCATGCTGGAGAAAGCCAAAAAAATACAACAAGAAACCAGAGATGTGTACACTGCTGTTGAAGCCAAACATGATGGTATGTTATAAATTTTTGAAATTTGTTTACGGTTAAAAAAAAATAAATAACAAGGATGATGCATGGAGAGACCACAATTTATTTATTTCATAATATCAGAAATGTTTATCTCTTGAAGGTAGTGCCTCAGAATGGTTTTTACTCTGGAAAGATTTAACAAAAAGTGGAAGGCAAGTTTCTGGTAAGATTGAATGCTACTGAGTAATGAGCTCAATTAAAGTACAGATATAAAATATTTACTACTTTGAAATAGAATTTTCCTGATTGTCTTGAAATCTTTTTTTCTCTTTTCATGACTTAATTATTAGAATCATGCATGCATGTAGTTTTATACTCTTTGCATATGTGTATGGTACTCATATAAGCAATTAATGCTGAATTCCATGTCAATTTCTTACAGTCACCTTAACACCAGATGAAAGATACTGTTGGCTTTCCAATCAGATTGTTACACAGAGGTAAGTAGAATTACATCAAAGTCTACAAATGGTAATTTCTAGGAATAGTCATTTTTGGGTGAATTAAATGGAAAGTGTAATTATTTTGTCGTGGTAGTTAAAAGAATTGATTTAGAGTTTTAAAAGTTGAGTAATTTTTAACATAGTAGCATTATCTAGAGAACTCGACAGGTTCTGTATCATAGATACAAATTTGGGGGTAGATGAGTGCGTAGCACGAGTCTCCACCCCCAAATTTGTATCTACGATACAGAACCTGTCGAGTTCTCTAAATGATTTGTGACACGATCAGTCAAAAATAGCTCTGCCCGCTTTATAATTTTGCAGCATCCAAACTCGTGACAGAGTTCTGTAAATGAGGCCCCGACGTGGGGTACGCAATCGAGTATATATATTTCCACTGAAAATGTAAAATTATATACAGGGCTAATACAGAATGGAAGTAGCTCTGCCCACCACAGTCCCGTTCTGTATTGCTAATACAAAACAGTAATCTTCAAAGAAAAACACGGGTATCGTGTCACAATATAAGATAAAGTGAGAGCTAAAATTTTATGAATGGGTTGTATTGAATTACAATCTATAAATATACAGTTAAACTTAAGTATCTCAAACACTGAAATCTTAAATACATTGCATGTATGTGCATGGAGGTGATTTGGAAATCCTGACCAATAATCCTTTCAGTATTTGAACCCTGATATCTTCAATTCAGTTTTATCTCAGTCTCATATTATTACAAGGTTGATTGTATTTGAAATTAAAGAAAAATTCTCTGTGTATGTATTCTTTTCAGATATACAGTACATGTATTTTGATATGAAACATTTTGATATTTATATTATTTGCAGGACAATGTTAGCTGATTCCCATGATGAGGATGAAAAAATACTGCTGAAAGGTCATATTCAAAAGTAAGTTTGTGTGTATATTATTTTTGAGTACTGGAATGTCTTTTGGATATTGATAATCTACCTTTTTTTATTCAGTTACTCATTTAAAATGCTTCCCCTCATAGTAATACTAAATTGAAGTTGAAACTAGAGGTACTGTGAGCAATGAGCTCACTAAATGATACCCCGCCTCCCATAATGTCCATGTTTTGCTATTAATTGTTGTAACTCGTTGGTATCTAATGTTATCTAGTAGGCGCCATATATGACATCATAGGTAAGAGTATAATGGCAATGTCCATGTTTTGCTATGGGAAACCTAAAATATGTAACGGATCAAAAAGTAAAATAGGAGGTGCACAATGGCAATATGTAATAAAGATTCTGTGAAAGTTTCATTGAATTTCACTTGGTGGAATAAAAGGAGTTGCAGATAAGAGATAAGTACCCCAAAGCATAACAGACAGATGGATGGACATTCCAATTACGATACACCCTCCCACTTTTCAAGCGGGGGCATAATAATTAAGATGTTTTAATCAGATGGCTTACTACAGAAGTGGTTATTTTAGTATGCATGGTGAAAATTATCAGTCATTTTGCATTATCTTTATTAAACTACATACACTGTAAGATAGCTCCAGGTCCCATGCCTATGGTTGGAAGAAAACCTCTCTTTTAAATTTTTCATATTTATTAATTGTCAAGTGCACCTTACTGGCTTAGTAACACTCTACTGCATGAGTCTAAGAGCTTACATGTCATGAAACTATTTATCTATGTGAGAATCAATGCTGTTTGTAGTACATGTATAAGTATCATATAAGGAATGTACTTGTTTGCAATATGTTACACTTTTCAATGATCTTATTATTTCCTTATAATGGAGTTTGGGAATATAGTTACATGTACACTAGTATGTTGGTTAGTTTATTCTTTGAGGGATATGGAGGACATATTTTTATCCGGATTGATATGTTAAATGCTTTCTTGATTTAATGAATGAAATGTTTTGCAGTGCCCTTGTTCCTAATTAAAATGAAATCATAGTTTTTAACGTAATTGCTGATCATGGTCACTTGAAATGTTTTATGGTTAAGTTTCATTTTATCAAAGAAACATCATTTTTAGAGCGCTGTCTCAACCATCTTTTTTATGTTCGAACTTCAATTTTCTTCTTGATTTTTTTTTTTTTTTTTTTTTTTTTTTTTTGAATTTGAATATATTTTAAAGTTGTTCACACTTGTGACATGTTGAGATAAAAAGGTTTAACTAGTAAACTAGTATAGAAAGGAAACTGGTAGCCTCCTTTTCAGCTTAATTTTGCATGTTTTTTTTTTCAACATAGCCATATTTACTTTAATGAAAAGGATCTTCATTGTAAATAAAGTGGCTAGTAAAGGAACACATAAATAGCAGAATAAACAGCATGTTGATAAGATTGTAAAACTCTATTGATTTTAAGACTTGATTAATTTATTCTTTTGCAGAACTGAAAGTGAACTGAAAAAAGTGAAGAAAACCTTGCAATTAGATGTTCAAAGTTTGGATGCCAGGATGGAAGATCTTTCTGAGTCTGCCAAAAATAAATTAAGGCATGGACATCTTAAGAAACTGCAAATGTTTGCCAATGAAAGGCAGTACATTCTGTCCTTACTGAAGAAATATTTCGGTAAAAAAATGTTTCTTTGAATTCTTTTATTTATTGCTGAATACAGTTGAACATCATAATCTCTAGCCTTTATATCTCAAAATTTATGTATTGTAAAAATTGCGTTTTGACTCCCAATCATTTAAATTATTATTATAATATGATTTTCCTGATTTGTTTCATAATTAGAATTGTTGAGATTTCATACATGCATGTATGGGTACTTTTAATTGGGAGATTTCTTTAAATTCTCACATATTATGTTATCAATTTTAGTGATGACAAGTTTTCAACACATTCTTAGAACTTTTAGAGTGGTATCTACATAAGTGAAAATTTGTAGCTTTAATATTAAAAATCAGCCAATGTAGGGATTATACATCATTTGGAATGTCTAGTTTCATGAGCACTTATTTTAATTATGTTTTATTTACAAACTTAATTCATTCTGACGAAACAAAACATCTGAAAAGTTGAAACAGAAACACCAATGGCAGTGTACAAGTATTTTTTATGCATCCTAAAAATCTTGACAAATTTCAAAAACATGTACTGTATGTCAAAGTATATGCACAATTACACATATGCATACAAGTTTAAGATCTCAGTCTCTCTATCATCTCAGTGTTTTGCATATTTTTTTATAGTAATTTATGTACAGTAAAACTCGTTTAGTATAAACACAGATATTGCGAATTTATGGATATAGTGAAGTTATCTTGGATCCCCAGCTACTTAATTTGAATTAGTTTCTTATACGGTAATAACAAATTCAGGATATAGCAAAGTAATTTCATACTAGGTCCCAGTGACTTCATTATAACCAATTTTTTCTGTACGCAGTTGAGCATAAATGCAACTTTGAATTTTCTAATGTTCTTATATGATTTGTACAGATGGACAAGAAATGACAAAAAGAATTTCGAAGCAGTTGTCTTCAAACAGTGAGAGAATAAAGAAGAGTCTCAAAGAATTTAATACCAACTTCAGTGAAAGTTTTTCCCTCGCTGAAGTCAGCACACCAACTGCTGCTATTTACAAGGATTTAGAAACAACAGCCATCCTTACTGATGACCAAGTCAAGGCTTGTCAGGCATACTCCCTCCACCAGCATGCCATTGAACAGGAGCAAATGACCAAAACAGAAATTAAAGCTTTGCTCAATTATGTTGATGATACTAACCAAAAATTATTAAATCTCATTGTTGAAGCCGAACAAGAAAATAGGTATCAAATTGGGCGGAAGCACATGCTTATGATGTTTAAGCTGAAGGCAGAAGAACTTTGGATCAGATATTTATTATCATTATCTGAGTTTTCTGTCAAAAGCGCTGAGAGTCAAATTCATTCCTTCATTGATATGCCTCTACAGACAGAGTTTGTTGATATAGATTGTATATTTGGTGAAGTGTCTGACTTGTCTGAATCCGATGAGAGTGACACTGAATGAAATAATTATTATTTTGTCCAACCCTACTCAACTCCACAAAGTTATTTTGAGGGTGTATTATAATCATCAAGTCTATCTATTTTTCTATTTCTCCATACATACTGTTAACATTTTTTTGGAAAATTAGATGAGGTATTTATTTTTTTAAGAAATTCGGTATTTTATTATTTTTAATGAAGTGAGCCAAAACAATTGTATGCTTGGGTGTTTTGGTGCACTGGTATGCTTTTAGTCACTAAAAGGTATTTTGCTGTACATATTTACAAGATTCCTTGTTTGTTTTAAGCGGTTGCTGAATATGTACATTTTCAATGGATTTCATGTGGAAAAAAACAAAAAATGAAAATATATGTGCAAAACATTCAGTGGTACAAATGAATTAGCTTTAGCCAAAGTAACAGGTGTTTTGTAGTACACTATTTTCCACTTGTATGTTGATTTCCCATCCCCCCGTGTTTTTCATTTTTTTTTGGTCCAGATATATAATAAGTTTGCATTTTCTAGAGGCTATATAATAAGTTCCATTTTTCATCAGTTTGATCAAATGATACCATATTTTGAAAATTTATTGTCCTTGGGAAATTAATTTTTTTCCACAAATGTTCAGCATGAACTGTTAGGTTTTTTCTTCATTTTTTCTGTAATATTTCCATATTATTTGAATTTCAAGTAATGTATTAAAAAACTGGATTTCAACAATGGAATTTGACATCTATTTCAAACATTTAAGGGGTATGTAAACAAAACTTTTGTGGAGGCTAACATGTTATGGTTATGTTAGGTTCATAATATGTACAATGTTTGATGTTGTTTGACTATTTTACAGTTTTGGATTGAAGTTGGTTATACATGTAGTTGTATTGTTGGCCTGCTTTTCACTTCACCTTTTTAATTTGTTCAGAATGAATTTGTTATACTGTTTATAAACTGCAATTAATGAAAATTATTTGACCTTTTAGTGAAAATATATGCTTTGAAACTTAGATATACTTTAATATTTTGAATATTGTAGACATGAATTGAAACTTTTGAATTGTTGTGTTTTAAATACATGTACTCCATTGCATGATCATTCTTATGAATATTTATAATAAATAATCAGTACTGTTATTGTTCAATTATTTGAAGTGTGGGTGGTTTGTTTCATATTGAGCCACCATATGACAGTTTTGTGGAAGGTAAAAAATTTCAATTGCAAGAAAATTCAAAGGTCAAGAGGCAATAAACATTACCTAGAGAAAGTATGCATCTATAAAAACAATTGTGAAAATTAAAAACTTAGACACCGACCATTAAAAAGGTTATAGACAAGGCCATCTTTACTAAATTGTTTGAGTGCCCTCTCCTGACTGACTAAAAAAATTGACTCACTCTAAACTTCTTAACCTTCAAGAAATGATTTTATATGAATTCAGGAAAACATTTCTTTTGAAAAATTCAGCATGCTTCTTAAGATTTTCTAAGAAAAAAAAATATTCTCACCTACCTGTCAACCCCAATTTTTATCCTAGGTCAGGAGAGGTCAAGCTAACATTATTTAAAAGTTGGCCACAGTTTTTTTCTATGCAGATCGAATGCTAAGGTCAAATGTCCAAGGATCAAATTAAAGATACGCAGGATAATGCTTAGTTATTAAAAATATACATAAGAGATTTCCCTAGCACTAACTGTTCAAAAGTAATGACCAAGGTTGAAGGGTATGTCAAAGGTCAGGGATGGTGTGCAAAGGAAGGACATGTAACTGGGAACAAGTCTGTGAAATATGAGGTCAAGAGATAAAGAATGTTGGTACCAAAAGAATCTTCAGAAAGAATAAATAATTGTGTAAAATATGAAAGCAACTTCTCCAAATAATTACAAGTGAGGATAAGAATGAATATTTGTATGATCTAGTTGTGCATAATATGCCAATTAACCCTAATTGACTTGAAATAAGCAAATGCAGCCGCATAAAATTAAGATTTGTCATATGCGGCTGAATTTAAACGTTTTTCACAAAATACTTGTAATATCATGCTCATGAAACCCACTTGACCAGAAATGATCAAATACAGCCGCATAGAAATAAATTTTTGTCATATGCGGCTGAAATTAAACTTTTTTCCACAAAATACTTGGAATATCATGCTCATGAAACCCATTTGACCAGAAATGATCAAATGCAGCCGCATAGAAATAAATTTTTGTCAAATGCGGCTGAAATTCAACTTTTCCCACAAAAAACTTGGAATATCATGCTCATGAAACCAACTTGACCAGAAATGATCAAATACAGCCGCATAAAATAAATTTTTGTCATATGCGGCTGACATTAAACTTTTTTCACAAAAAACTTGGAATATCATGCTCACGAAACCCAATTGACACGAATTGAGCAAATGCAGCCGCATAGAAATAAATTCTTGTCATATGCGGCTGAAATTAAACTTTTTTCACAAAATACTTGGAATATCATGCTCATGAAACCCATTTGACCAGAAATGATCAAATGCAGCCGCATAGAAATAAATTTTTGTCAAATGCGGCTGAAATTAAACTTTTCCCACAAAGAACTTGGAATATCATGCTCATGAAACCAACTTGACCAGAAATGATCAAATACAGCCGCATAAAATAAATTTTTGTCATATGCGGCTGACATTAAACTTTTTTCACAAAAAACTTGGAATATCATGCTCACGAAACCCAATTGACACGAATTGAGCAAATGCAGCCGCATAGAAATAAATTCTTGTCATATGCGGCTGAAATTAAACTTTTTTCACAAAATACTTGGAATATCATGCTCATGAAACCCATTTGACCAGAAATGATCAAATGCAGCCGCATAGAAATAAATTTTTGTCAAATGCGGCTGAAATTAAACTTTTCCCACAAAGAACTTGGAATATCATGCTCATGAAACCAACTTGACCAGAAATGATCAAATACAGCCGCATAAAATAAATTTTTGTCATATGCGGCTGACATTAAACTTTTTTCACAAAAAACTTGGAATATCATGCTCACGAAACCCAATTGACACGAATTGAGCAAATGCAGCCGCATAGAAATAAATTCTTGTCATATGCGGCTGAAATTAAACTTTTTTCACAAAATACTTGGAATATCATGCTCATGAAACCCATTTGACCAGAAATGATCAAATGCAGCCGCATAGAAATAAATTTTTGTCAAATGCGGCTGAAATTAAACTTTTCCCACAAAGAACTTGGAATATCATGCTCATGAAACCAACTTGACCAGAAATGATCAAATACAGCCGCATAAAATAAATTTTTGTCATATGCGGCTGACATTAAACTTTTTTCACAAAAAACTTGGAATATCATGCTCACGAAACCCAATTGACACGAATTGAGCAAATGCAGCCGCATAGAAATAAATTCTTGTCATATGCGGCTGAAATTAAACTTTTTTCACAAAATACTTGGAATATCATGCTCATGAAACCCATTTGACCAGAAATGATCAAATGCAGCCGCATAGAAATAAATTTTTGTCAAATGCGGCTGAAATTAAACTTTTCCCACAAAGAACTTGGAATATCATGCTCATGAAACCAACTTGACCAGAAATGATCAAATACAGCCGCATAAAATAAATTTTTGTCATATGCGGCTGACATTAAACTTTTTTCACAAAATACTTGGAATATTATGCCCATGAAACCAAATTGACATGAAATGATCAAATGCAGCCGCATAGAAAGAAACTATTGTCATATGCGACTGAAATTAAACTTTTTTCACAAAATACTTGGAATATCATGCTCATGAACCCCACTTGACACACATTGAGCAAATGCAGCCGCATAGAATTTTGACATATGCGGCTGAAATTAAACTTTTTTCTCAAAATACTTGTAATATCATGCCCATGAACCCCAATTGACATGAAATGGGAAATGCAGCCGCATAAAAATTAAATAAGACCAAATGTAGGTGAAAATAAACCTTTTCAAAAAATTTGTCTATTATGCGTATGAAATTATTTTGACGTATGTCCTTGATATTTGCAGTATGTGGTGGATGAAAATGTACACTGTACATTTGTACGAAATAGTAATATTGGAAAGAATGTTTTTCTTTCATTATCGAGCCATATTTCTGGAAGTTTGCAAAAGGATTGGAGTCTGAAGTCAATTAGAGTGGTTGAGTATGAAAACGTAACGATACAGATTACTTTAATTAGAAAAGCTCCCTTTTTCTCTTACATGTAATACCAGGACTTGTTTCATCCAAAATAGTAACTACTCAGCAACAGGGTATTTCCAAACTAGTGTAGAATTTACGGTTTTCTTCACCGATAACCATATCTTTTTTTTAAGTAAATATCCAATATATGTCAATATCAACCTCTCTTTGCCATAAAAATTCAAGCAAGTAAATAAGTATATGTTTAAAACAATATTTACGGACTTCAATGTTAAAAAAGAATAACCAATATTTATAGAAGAAGAAGTAAATTTTATTTATAGTTGGATTATACTCATATATACATAATACAAAAAACAAAAACAAAAAAAAATAGCCTAATTAGAGCTCTATCACCAACTGGTATCTTAAAACTCTTAGCACAATTAAAATGTACATAATTATACATAACAAATATAAACACAAATAAAAAAAATAACACACACATATGTAGACAAGTAATACACAAATGAAATATAAAAAAAAAGTTAAAGACAATTACCAATATAGTAAAATCATGACCTAAAACTAGCAAATAGGAAGCAGTATAAGGGAATTAAGTGTTAGGTATGACACAGAAAAAGTCTAAAGTCTGCAAGAACTGTACTTCCAATAATTTTTTTCCCCAAGTTTATGTAGTTTAAAGTAAAAAACATGAACCAGTATTTAAACATAGTAAGGACAATGAATCAGCTAAATTTTACTTTCAAACTGATTCCATAAAATCAGTCAAAACTACAGACCCTTTGAAAGTTGTCCACTGTTGTGTACTAAATAACTGCATTTAACTGCACACCACTCAAAGCAAAACACCACCAATGTAGCAAATACTAGAATGAGAACTTAATATGTCTTTTGATATCTTCTACATGTAAGACAATGATAAAACACAGAGTATTCTCAACTCTTCCTTGTTAAAGTTAGTACTATGAATCCACTATACATGTAGGGATGGAATTAACCAAAGTCATCTCCAAGTATATAAACCTTTTTCATCACAAATCACAATCAATGGAAAATTTGGGTTAATTAAAGTATATCTTTAAAAGTTTTAGGTTAACAAATGTGCAATGAGGCATTTGCTAAATAGTAAAAAAGAATATGTAAAATACTTTTGTTATTGTTTAACATTAAGATCAATTATCCTTTCTTTCAAAATAACTAGAGAATCAAAGACAACATAGTACAGTTAACTGGTTTTACAACTAACCAGTTAAAAAAAATCAATGCAAGTTCATCATTTTTTGCAGTATGCATGTGTACTTTTTAAAACATCATAATATTTATTTCAAAATAAAGTTGTAAACAAGTTTATATCTGTTCCAGTAAAAGTTACTCTGTCAGAAAAATATACAATTAACTGGTTACTAAAATATTATCATCCTTACAAATATATTCACTTCCCAGAAATATTCAGACTTTGATAAATTCCTCAATAAGATGTGTGGGAATGTTTCTTTCTGGTTCCCACGTGGGATCTTCATATCCTTCCCACTTAACAAGAAATTCTGTTTTTCCATTTCTTTTCCTCTTCTGCAATAGTTCCTCTACATAGTAGAATTCTGGTTCATTATCTGTAATTATCAATTTAAAGTAGCAATTAACGGAATATACCAAGAAATATATCATTAAATTTTACAAATAAAAGAATAAAAACTTCAATTGGAAATGAAGTGGATTGGTCACCAGATCAGGTTGTATGAAAGCTGAAGGCCTTCTCAGAAGAAATGATGTACCGACCCACTTTGTTTCCCAGTGAATTTATTAGAATTTGTTATTCATTACTTATATATACATTTGAGATGTACATTCAAATATAATGGAGTATAAATATTGCACTGATTGTGCACCATAGATATTTACAAAATTACACAGTTGTAATTCAACTTGAAAAGCAGTTACACTTAGAATTCAACAGACAGAGCATTCTGTTTTAAAAGAAATATTTTGTTAAAGGCAACTTGTGAGATTAATAAAAGTGAGCATATACGCAACTTGTAGAAATTTTGATTTTGTGAAAATCTGTATGAATAGCATCCTAATATTGTTGAGCAGAACAAGTCTTTTTATGTTGATATGTGACATGTGAGTAATTTTCAAGGTCATGTAATGACCTATGATCTGAGGAAAAAAACTTCAAACAGGTATGAAGGTATTTGCTCTCTGCATGTTTATATAATAGATATACCACAAATGTATATAAAACATATACAACTTATTAAAATTTTTCTATATTCAATTATGAAATATATTTTTCAATTTCTTGTCACCAAAGTTATGTTTTAAAAAATATCCTATTTTGAATTTATATACATACCATCAGATGCTATTTTCTTCTCTGTTGCCTTTGAATTCTTACCTATAAAGAAATGTAGCAATATAGTTTTCAGTAAGCCCAAATTAACAAGAGTTAATTCCCATTGGCAACCATATTGGGGATCAACATGCTCATATTACTTCATAATCATTATTCAACCAATTGAAATGAAACTTTTTATTCTGGTAATTGTGTGGTAGGAGCTCTGGCATTGTTTTCCTAAAAATATATATTTTTTAGGACCTTCTTTGTTAAATAATTTTACTTCATAAGGTCCCCCCCCAGTATTTTGCTACACCCTAGCTCTTAAATTTGGTAAGACAAGGAGGAAAAATTACCAGGTTTACCACAATGATGGCAGCCATTAGGGGGAAAACCAGAAAGAAAAAAAAACGTCATATGAAAACTATCTCTAATTCCATTAGATTAATATTCCAAATGAAAACTAAAGAAATATCAATTAACTTTGTTTGCAAAAAAAGATCTTTATCCTTATTTGGATAACTCTGTCAAAAATATTTGACTTAATTGACCAAATTCCAACTTGACCTGTATTTTATTAATGAAATACAACAAAAGTTTGAGAGGGTAAACTGAACTTTTTTTTTTAGATCAAGAGGAAAAGCTATGTTTAAAAAACATTGGACTATGATCAAATTTGAACTTGACTTGCATATTCCTATGACATATCCTTAGGTAAAATTTGAGTTGAATGTGTGCAACTGATGCCTAGATCATAAACAGAAAGTCATTGATGACACAATGACAGGACAGGTTAACACTCATGATAAGCCCCTGTCTATTTTATGGTGAGAGAATCATATTATAATACAATAGATTTTCCCAAAAAAGAACCACCATATTTTAGAATATGAGTTAGGATTAATTATAGTTCATTTTCAAAGACCTTTAATCATCCTTGTTTCAAGCTTCAACAGGTTGGGTACAGTTCCTTTTTGGGGAAAGTATTTCTATAAATGGAATTATTCCTCTTTTAAAACAAAATTACTTTAATTACTTTGAATATTTTTTACTTTTGGTATATTTCATATTAATTTATTTTTATAATTATATAATAAATTTATTAATCATTTTCATTTTACTTGGTTATATTTATAAAAAGAATGTTTGCTCATGTAATATATGATGCATCGGTATGAATTCATCTCTGAAAACAAGCACTACAGCCCATGGGCCTCTAAATGTGACTTTTTATTGAAAAAGATTTTACTCCTTATGATTCAAATAAAAGAGAATGATTGGCCCTGAAAAGAAGAGAAGACAAAGGGGGTCACATAAAACATGTATTATCAGTAAATACATGTGCCAAATGTGCTTACAAAACTAAAATTTACCATCATGATGCATGAATTAAGGTCATTGACAAGGCAGGGTTTCTTGAGAAATAAAGGTTTATTAATACATACATAGGTTTTTGCATTTATAAAAGCAGTCATTGAGAGTGCATGATCTCCCATTTAGAATTCTCAAGGCGGTGGAAATAAATAAAGTGATTACAGAGTTAAACAAAAGCCCATGCATTTTTTAACGAATAGAATCAACTATAATGCAAGAAAAAAAGCAGTGATAGCTTTGTTATACATTGTGTAAACTAAAAGGGCAGACAGTCAACAGGTCGTCATTTACCATAGTTATTATAATAATGCTGGGAAGGGCAAAGATGCGACATGTGCTAAAAAAGTTGTAAAAGTTAGACTGGTAAGAACAGTTTTATAGGTCATGTGAAGGAGGCAACGTTTAGTAACTAGGAATAAAAAATTTAATAAATCCATGCAATGCAAATATATTTATGACAATTTGTTTCCAATTTTGAATAATATGAGGGCTGTTTGGAAATTATTGAGACAATTACATTTCTCCACAAAGGACGAAGATAATATCAGGAAAATTCATCAACATTTTATAAAGAACGAATGAAACACTTAAGCAAAATTTCTAATTCCTATGATAAAAAGAAAAGTTTCGGTGAAATAATAAACATGCGTATGTCTATCTACCCGGAGCAGCATCACAACGTCATTTTAACTTCACGTCAGCCAGGGATGGTTTCACATGTAAAACGATCGGGAAGCATTTAATCTTTTTCCTTGATTGTTATTATATACATATGACAGTAAAAAAAAAAAATCAAACAGTCTCTTTTCTTAAACCATTCCATAAAACTGTATGTTATTGCTACCCGAGTGTAATATTTTCATTGTGGGAAAAGATTACTTAAAATCATGCAGTGCCGATTTATGCAACGCGGGTCAATGATATTGATACAGTAACGATATTAATACCGTACGTAATAACTGATGGTCGTTCGGAGCTTTTGATTTTACTCTGGTTGAATTAATTGTAAAAAAAAACATGTAATATTACCAAAGAAATAACAAACCCTAACACATTTTTTTTTCTTGTAGTTATTATTTTAGCAGGTCGTTGTGTCTGGAAAAGAGTTCTCCATTGCGCTACACAATATTTTAGGTATCTTCCCTGCTCCACCCTTGACGTCAAAATCCATTTTTTGTTCTTAGCAGATTTCTCTACTCTGATTAAATTTTTTATGATCTCTGTATTCCTGATCAAAATTCTATCAAAGTTGCACAACATGAATTTGAATTAAAGCTGAAAAATTATACACACAGACAAAATTATTTTCGCTTTTATTATAGGTCCACGAAGAGTTAGAACGTCGGTGTTACACATTTTAAATATCTGATTTCGAGACTGCTCAGGGTACCCCCACTGATGACGCAGTTATATACCACTGTACAGAAAATATTCAATATTTGTAAAATATTTTTAGCTTTTATTAATTTTTAATGTATGTTAAATGTATATGCAAATTTTCACCCAAAGACGTTCATTTAGCAAAATATACAAAATGTCTCAATAATTTTCGAACAACCCTCGTAATTAGATGTTAAGGGAAGTAACTCAAAATTAACGAACAGTGCTGGAATTATGTCCTGTTTCTATATTTTGCATTTTCAGCCAAAATATAAACATGTCATTGGATATAAGGATACAACAATGTATTTTCTTCAAAACTCTTATCAGTTAAATGGGTTTTAGAGAAATCATATGGTTAAAAATCATGTAGGTCCTTTTAATCAACATTTTACATAGGATTAAGGCATTGAGAAAAACAAAAATCAAAAACAAACAAGACCCATAAAGGAATTAGAAAATGGTCAAAAATTTGCTTGACAATAAAATACATATAATCTTATATTTAAATACCTTTGCTTTTTCCTTTTCGTTTGGTCATTTTCCTCATTTCTTTCTTAATTTTTTTCTCTGAATATAAAACAAAATATATATTATTTGAAGTTGATACTAATTTTTTTAGTCCTCTGAAACAGCTATTGAAAAAAAAAATTGTAGTAGAAATAGGTGAATATTCAAATACATTAAATTAAAAGTTTTTACCATTCGGCTCTACAAATACAACACTGGAAACAAGGTTCCTTTCCTCCACTGATACATCAGTACCTTTAAAATAGACAAAATATAAATAAAAAAAAGGAGGCTCAAGAGGTTAATTGGTCTCCTAAGCACAATTATACAACAGCGTGCAAAAATCAAGGTGATTCAAGTTTCTAAAGACTGATAAAAACTGACATATAAATACGTTGCAAAGAGCAGGTCAGAATGATAGAGATCAACAAAATAATTATAATAAAGTTATAAAACCATTAAACAAATTTTAAGGTACCATAGCTCTATCTACTTTTTTTTTTTTTTTTTTTTTACATATACCCCAATTGTCACTATCATGATGCAAACTAAAACAAAAGCTTCAACACCTTTTTTATGAACACACCTTGTTCCATCTTAATTTGGCTTATCCTTATTCTTGGAAGAAAATTTAATTTACAATGATTATGCATTTTAAAACCTTGTCTATAGTGCTCAATCTGCCACTAAAACCCGAACCCCCAAACCCCTACTCAAGCACATGAAATTAATAATTTTGGAAGAAACACCCTTGCTCTTCATTATCATGCATCATGTTTTTAAGTTATCCAGAAACAATGAATATTGTAAAAGAATGCATTTTCACTGAACAATCACCTAAGGTCTTTTTTTTTAAGATGTAAGATTTTATAGTTTTAGTGCCACCCCTCAGGCCACAGTTGGACAGGCACAATGAAAGTCAATTTCCACGACTGAAGTGGATAAAATTACAAATAAAACAATTAACAATTAAGAGCTGCAGGATACCTAGTTCTGATGTCACTCCAAGTATACCAATAAGGTCATTTCCAGCATCCTCTATCTCTGAAGTGGCGTGTTGTGCTGAAATACATTTTTTCAAATATTAATATGCATGTACCTTATTATCACATTACAGTCACATGACAGTCACCGTGGATAACCCTCCCCCTACCTAACGTTCAACAGATGGTTGTTGAAGCAAATGCTGCACAAACAATAATATCCAGTATTTTTTTTAAAATGCAAATTAAAGCTGAACATAATAAATAGACACCAATATCAGCATTGTGCCATTTGTAACTCAGGATTTTTTAACGTTGTCACAATGAAATGATTTTGCACCACCTTGATTGCTATGCAGCAATGTTAGCAAACAACGTATAGACAAAATCATACATTTCTATTAGTGTTGTCAATGAGTACCCAGTTAACTGCTAAACAAATATTATGTGAGTATTGGGTAGTAAAACTGCTTCTCAATTATTCCCAGATTAAAAAAAATTAATATCTTAATGTTGAAATCAGAAAGAAAAGTAATTTTGTTCATAAAATTCCCAATTTTATTGACTTTTTTTTAAACAATAGACTCCATGTAATGTTGTAAATCAAAGTTCAGGCAAATTAAACTGTAATTTCAACATATTTGTTCAGACTTGTAATGGAATATTTCTCAGAAAATAATAAAGTTTTATTTAATCTACATTCAATAGTGAATTGATTGGAGTGAAGTTAACTCTCATTTGCATTAGGAAAGTGATTAACAATGTATAGAGTGTTTTTTATTGAGGTGATTTTAGCCAGAGTTATTCCCCATGGCTGCCATATATTGTAGGTCCACATTTCCGGATCCTTTCATTATTCTACCAAGTTCAAATTGTTATACTGGTTAATGAGGTAAATATAACCTATTTTTCTTATGAATATACATTTGGTAAAGTCTCTTTTAATTCATAATTTTTGGACTCTAAATATTTTCTCCGGGCTGGTGCATATCTTTCTTGCTTGTATATTTAAAATTGGTTGCTCAAAGAGGAAGTTCATTACTTTAATTTAATTTTACATTCAGAATCCCCCCAAAGTATTTCTAGATTGTAGTCTTCATAAAAAAAATCTACCTGTTTATTCTGTTTAAATCCTTATTAATATATGCTCTACCTGTGAAACCTTAATTGTTACCTATTTAATACTTATTTTTATTTCCTCACAGAATATTGGTAATGACATATGTCCTGATCAAAATATGTATGTTTTGTGGCAGCTATTTTCCTTAATCATTGCCTCACAATTATTACTGAAAATCAAACTGTGCAAAAGAAGTCCTACTGAAAATATTGTATAAAAAACAGTGTGAGTTGACATGTGAGCAGCATTAAAGTTAGAAAATTAGTTTTGTTTAGTTTTAGTTTTGTTTTGTCAAGCTGTTTAACAGACATTTGTGTAATTGCTCACATTACATCTATGTCTATCCCTGCTATTTACCCTATGTTTTGTAACAATTTAATGATTACAACCAAAAACATCTATAAGAGAGGAAAATACATTATAGTGAAAGCTTTATAAGACTATCAATCAGAATGGGATATATATATATATATACATACATGATGATGAAGGCAATGGTTCCAATGATGATGACCTAGCAGAGGAGGTAGATGGTTCCTGTGATAGTGACTCTGTAGGTTCCGCTGACTGTGGATATCTTGATAATAGGGAAAAAATTCTAAATAATTGCATGAATTAGAAATTTTAATGTAATACACTTAAAAAAAGCTAAATTTGTCTTTTTGAATTGTAACTAAATTTCAAGCATTGGGCATACATATGTATAACAACAAAACATTCATTACAAACACATGTACAAAATGAAAGTATGTCACCAAAATGATCATACAAGTATTGACATTTCATCCAAATTAAGTCAAAACCAAACTTTTTGTAAAGTTTAAAATTCAAAAACCCTTACCAACTTTCCTAAAGGAGGAATTACAGTGTATTATATATAAATATATTCCTTCTATTAGTAGGAGTTTTTAACAGTTAAGCAGTCTTTTTGCAGTAAAAATGTTTATGCCCCTTGGTAGTTATGTTCTCAATGAAGGAATATTTAATAAGTAGACCAATTGCTCATCAAAACCTCATTTATCCTTAATCAAAATTAGGAAAAGGCCATAAAATGTGTAACCCTGGCTCTTAAAGGCAGGGATTAATCTAGGTTTTTGGGGAAAGTACTCTTTCTTGAGAAATTGGGAAAATCATCCGGGGTCTGGGAAGTTGGGAACCACTCAAGCGAGTGCAAGACAAGCCCTGCTTAGGGGGCCAATTGATACCTTGTTACTTATATTTACATTTGTGACTTATTCATACTTTATATTTGCCTGATTCTGACTTTTAACTTGTGAAATGCATTATTTTTCAAACCCAACGGCATGTATGTACTCCACTGAACGCGCGTCGACCCTTTATGACGTCACTGAGAAATTACGTCGAACGTTTATCCATACGCACATCTTGACCTCTTGACCCCGTACCGGTATTTATACAGTTATAGATAGGCATTGCTTTCAGTAGTGTTATATAAAGGAAAACATTTGCAAATGTAAATATGACCAATTAAAGCACATAAAGTAGCAAAGTAAAACCATATTTCTCATATAGTGAAAAAATTCACTTTAAATTTACAGTTTTTATGAAGGAAAAAAATATTTGAGGCTATTTTTTATGTAAGGGAAATATTTTACTCATCAAAAGGGAAAAATTAGATCTTCAGGGAAAATTTTCTCAAGGGGAAAAACACCGAATATCGGTAGTAAAAATGTTGTAGATTAATCCCTGCTTAAAGGTTTCTGCCATTTAATATTTTATATTTACATTTGCTGATGTTTTTCTTTACATAACCACAATAATTTGGATTATCCTTCGGGCATTATAGAATTTGATCACATGACCCGCTCGGACTTCATGTCATATTCCCATGAAACTCTAAAAATGATATCTTAATTCTTAATTAGAAGTATAAAAAACTTTTGGTCATATATGACTACTATTCATACCTTATTGATATGCTGGGACAAGATAATAATAATTGCAGCTTTTCTTCTCCATAGTGTGATGGAGGGTGCAAAGGCAAAACAGCCTGGGGAAGTCCCTCCACCACAATATCCCCTTTCCGCACCATCTTGTAGGGAAAGCACCCTGCTTTGTCTGAAGCTTTTCCTGTAAAAACAATTATACTTAATTTTCCAGAGTATCATTCATAAATCATTAGTGTTCAACAGTTTATAATAAAACAGGGGCAGGTAGAGCATAATATAATACACATGTACATCCCTTTTGAGAATGTTTAAAATTAATCATATTTTTAGTAACTTAATATACAAAATTTTATGCATGACTATTTTAAAATATCCACATATTTTTGGAGCTCAACTTATATTGAGACTCAAAACATTGCGATACATTTTGAACTTAATAATGATGATAAGTTTTAGAACTTCAACTTTTTCCCTATTCAAACCATTGGTATAGACGGTTGAGCACTTGCTCTGTGATTGCAAGGTTATAAGTTCGAATCTTAGCCGCGACTGACCTAAGTCGATAAAAAATAGGTAGTGACTGTTCCTTCTCCATGCAATCAGCACCTTGAAGTGAACTTTAATTATGAGCCCTTCGAATGAGACCTTTAAAATTGAGGTCCCATGTCACATCAAGTGTTGCCACGATAAAGATCCCTCACTGCTCAATGGGATATTGAATGCCAAGTAAAGGTCAAAATTTAAAGCTCTTCACTGGTATATGGTAATGTCTCTATATGAGTGAAAAAAAGTCTCAAATGGGACAATTATAACAACATGCAATCAATCAATCAATCTTTAAACCATTGAAGTTTTAAAATTTAATTTTCATGACAATATTATTGATTGATCATTTAATGATGTAGTTAGTAACACACATTTTGACAGGGCCAGTGCTTGATGTAACCATCTACATTAATTCTTGTCAAGTGACATAACTGATCTATAATAAATGATATTTTAATTAAACTATTTTTTTTCCACATAATTTTCTGGTTGAAACAAGTCCACTGTGTATAGTGCTTTCTAGAATTGAGATAATATTATAAGAAAAAAATTAACTTTCATTTATGAGTCATATGGAATTTATTTAAGGAATCACTTTCTAGTTTTGAGAGTATGCCAGGGCATCAACAAAAGTGGGAAACATGGGATAATTTGCATAACGGGCGAAGCCCGTTATGCTAAAATTATCCCATGTTTCCCACTATTGTTGATGTCCCTGGCATACTCTCATAACTAGACAGTGACTCCTTATATTTCCATTTCATTGTGAAATAAAATTGTAGACTTAGACATTAAAACTGTACACTAATAGATTTAAATTACACGAGGACTTCCATGCCAATTTCAATAGTCCTCGCACAATGACGTCAAAACACAAAGGCAGCCGCACGAGATTTACATGCATATGTATTTGGCTTTCTAAGCGTCAGATACAGAGACAGATGCGCACAAGATTTGCATGCGTATTAGGCCTCCTTAGCTGCTGACCTATCGACCTGCCTAATTTACATTCCGACAGAATTATCAAGAAATAAATTCCCCCAACTTTCAAACAGTTATCACAGAGAAAAAAATTAGAAATGGAAATATTTAGATTTAAGTCATAAAGCTGGAATAAAACTCAATTTTTCTTCATGGATAAGTGATACTTTCTGACCATGACAAAACGAAAATTGGAAATTACAGTCTCCCTAAAAAGAACTCAAAAGGTAGCTAAGGGACAAAGGTGTTTTTTAAAAAAAAAAACTTAAAACCATATTTGACCAATACAAATCAATAAAAAAAAACCAAGATATATTATATACTTGTATGATTGTAACAGTTAACAAATAATTCAACACAATATGCAAGTTGGTGTACTTGAAATGCTAATAAAATGTATACGGTACTTACTGTATAATTCGTTCATGTGTACTTGAACTGTTTTTCGCAGCTCATTGACATTGGATTTCTCTTGAGTAGAATAATCTGTAAGAAAAGAAATAAAGATATATTAAAAATAAGAATGACTTCATTTTGATTCTAATTTTATAAAAAAAAAATATATATAGATATTCAGACAAGGCAAAAACAATTTTCAATGACAAAACAAAATAAAAACTATATTTTATGGACTGTAAACTACAGTTAACAACATTAATCTATATTTTACTTCTGTAAACCATAGTTAAAGTGATAATCTATGTTTCAGAACCGAAAACTATAATACTTAACACTATAAAAACAATCATTTGCGATTGCAATACATAGATAATCTGATAAATAGTTTCACGATTTGTAAACTATGGTTTACAACTCTTAACTATAGTTAACATTATGTTAAATATAGTTTCATGATTTTGTGAAAGTATTATTAACAACTTTGAACTATAGTTCATGATTGTAAATTATAGTTTATAGATGTGAATCTATGTTAAAAGTATGTTTTAAATAACAAAATCTATTGTTAACGTTTTATTACAGACAGATAAACTTAAAATAGCATTTGTAAACTATAGTTTACAACTGTTAAATATAGTTTTACAGATGAAAACCATAGTTTATGGTTTGTAGACTCTAGTTTACAGTCGATAAACCTAGTTTATCAACTGTGAAACTATGTTTAGCTCATTTTTGTGAATTTGGCGTGCCATATACTGGGGCACATAATCCTTATCCATTAATTATTACAAAAATTGGCATAAAAACAAGCATTAATATATAAACTAACCTTGGTTACAAAATCTGCTGAAATTTGGCTCAATATCCTCACGATCAAGGAATTCTCTACCCCTCCCTGTTCCAACACTGTGGACAGTATTATTTTCTGCCACCAAAGCAAAATTTGGCAAACCCATATTTTCCAATCGCCTACTCTACAAATATAAATCAATTAAAATATTAAAATTCATTTTAATGAAAAGAAGGCTCATATAAAAGTAAAAAAACAGCATTTTTTTTTTTCTAAATGACAGCATGCAAAAACCGTTACTTAAAATTTTCATGATAAATAACACAAAAACTGATAGCATTCAACAAACAAGAGGCCAAGGGGCCACATCGCTCACCTGAGCAACTAGCTATTGGTAGGTAAACTAAAGGCAAAAATCCGTTCTGACAGTATTGAAAAGTTGGTTCAGAGGGGAGGATATATGTACAAACTCAAATCTATACTTATTTTGATGCTTTCATATTGATGATCAATCATGCATTTGTTGTTCTTGTGAAAAATTTGAATGATTTTTCCTATGGGAAAAATTGCTACATAAAACCTTGATCACCCATTGTGGCCTCACTCCACCAAGGGGAATAATGATTTAAAATGATTTATGTAGTCCTTCTTTAAACTTTAATCAACACCCATTATGACCCCACCCTTGCCCCAGGGGTCATAATTTGAACAACTTGAATCTACACTACCTGAGGGTACTTTCTTTTAAGTATTGCTTTGCTGTTCTTCAGAAGAAGATTTTTAAAGATTTTTATTCTATGTATTGCTATGCTAAACTTTGATACCCCATAAATGTGGCCCCAACAAACCCCTGGGGGTAATTATTTGTACATACTTGAATCAACACTAGCATAGGATACTTCTATATAACTTTGACCAATCATGACTTTGCTGTTCTTGAAAAAAGAAGAAGATTTGAAAAGATTTTTCCTATATGTATTCATATGTTAAACTTTGACAACCCATTGTGGCCACGTCCTACTCCTAGGGGTCTTGATTTAAACAGAATTGAAATTTTTGGGCTTAACCCTCTAGCATAATAAAAATTTAACTAATTGATTTTGTGATAATAATGTTTACCAACTACATACAGACATGTATTTACAAAACATTCAATTAAATGTACTGGTACTTTGCAATTCCGGCTCAGTAATTCTAGTGCAGAAGATTTTAAAGAGATTTCCTATATATTTCAATGTAAAAATTGAATTCCTTATTCTACTCCCACCACCCTCACTCCCAGGGGTCATAATCTTAACAATTTAGAGTCTGCATTACCCCTTGATGCTTTCACATAAATTTCTGCATTTCAGGACCATTTGTTCTTGAGAAGAAGATTTTTAAAGATATTTTTCCTATATATTTAAAATTCCTAATCGTGGCCCCATCCTATCCCCAAAGGATCATAATTTGAACAATTTCAAATCTGCACAACCTATGGATTCTAACCGTAAGTTTAAACTTTTTGGACCTGTGGTTCTTCATCAGAAGATGTTTTAATGATTTCACCCTATTTTTTGGTTTTCTTGATTACCTTCCCTTGTAAGAGAGTTAGGCCCTTTATTTAAACAACTCAAACTCCTTTTTAAGTTAAATTACTTTGTATCAAGTTTGGTTGAAATTGGCATAATGGCTTGAGAAGAAGTTGAAAATATGAAAAGTTCACAGAAAGATGAATGCCAGACAAAATGTAATCAAAAAAGCTCACTTGAGCTAAAAATCAAAAATTTCTGCCTAATATATTGATATCAAAATATAAGGTATTTACAGTCCACTCAAGTTGCTTTAGGAGAGTTCTTATTGTCCTCTTCTGACTAGTGGGATCATCCTCACCACTTCCCCCCTCTTC
Source organism: Saccostrea glomerata (assembly GCA_003671525.1). Lineage (NCBI taxonomy): Eukaryota > Metazoa > Mollusca > Bivalvia > Ostreida > Ostreidae > Saccostrea > Saccostrea glomerata. Next base: position 1,429,181 of record PRKT01000069.1, read on the forward strand.
TGCCATCTCCCTCGCCATCTTCGCGTACCTCTCTTTCTCCTTCTCTCCAACTGCTTCCCACTCAATTTTCCAGACTGATGGGTTAAAGCCTGGATGATCTGCAAATTTGTGTATTTTTCAAGTGAAATGGAATATACACTGTATACTGTAGACATATTACATTTAGCAGTATACTAGTATTCTATCTGGCTATTTTGACGGAGAGCAGAGTCCGCTAAATCAAGTACATTGTTAAGTGTCCTGTATATCATGATTAAAATTAAATATGTTTAAGTTTATCTATACATGATTGGTTATTGAATTAAAAAATTGCATGATTCTTTCATTTTCAGTGTGAATTATAATTCATTGGAAAAATTTAGAAAAAGGTTTGTGGAAGTCCAACCTTACCTTTGGAGTATTCCTTACAAAATAAGGAATAAGCTGTTGGCCTTACTGCTGGAAGCGTCTTTCTTTCAACTACTTTTCCTCGTCCGCTTTTACTTTTGTTGTAATTTCCCAACCAATTCTGAAAAAAGATACATACATATATTAACATGTATACAAATCTTTATAAATACATGTATATGAAACAAGAGGCACACGGGTATTATAGGTTACCTATATATCAGATAACAACATTCCAGCAATTGAATTTGGTTCATGTTTTAAAGCAAAAGCCAAGAAATTCACAATTTTGAAAGAGGCACCATTATTGTTTATCATAATTATACACATAGCATTCTTACTTTGGTTACTTAATACTCAGAGTAACAAAGAGAAAATGCATTTCCACTTTATCTTTATAACCAGTTGTGCACCCCACACCACAAGAATCACTGACCCTGGGGCCACAAAAATTATAGAAATGTTATCATAAATTTTAATTCATCTTAAATGGTTGCTTAATACCAAAAAGCAGATTTCAAAGCATTAATTTATTTTTAGACTAAGAACCTACATCCCCCCTCCCACCAGTACCCTGACCCAGAGGCCCTGAAATTAATCATTCTGGAAGAAGCATCTTTCCTCATCATTAATATATGTTATTATCACTGAACAATACCCATGAGCAAAGGAAAAGATTTTCAAAGAATTCATGCATTTCTCAATATATAATTATAATCATTAGAGCCCCGTCCTAACACCAGAACCCCTGACCAAGGGGCCCTGAAATTCACAAATTAGAAAGAAGCATCCCTTGACCTTGATTGTCATAACTATGTACATAGTTCATTGGTTTAATACCCAGGAGCAGAGGAAAAGATTTTTAAAGAACTTATGTAATTTCACTATGTTATCAATAGAGCCCTGTCTTAACACTAGAACCCCCGACCAAAGGCCATGAAATTCACATTTTGGAAGAGGCAGCCTTATTCAACGTAACGATGAACTTGGTTACTAGTGTATATAATCCCCAGTAGCAGATAAGAAGATTTTCAAACAATAATTCATATTTACTATATAATCTATCTAGTCCCACCCTAGCACTATAACCCCTGACCCGGGGGCCATGAATTTCACAATTTTGGAAGAGGACTCAATACTGATTACAATTAGCCAACAGTTTTAATAACTGCTTCATGTCCATAGATGCTTCGTGCCAAAATTGGTCGAAATTGGTTGAGCGGTTGCAGAGAAGAAGCTAAAAATGTTCAAATGTCAATGCACGTCGGACGATGACGCACGAAAACAGATAGCAATGGGTCAGCTGCATTTACTCGCCACTATGAAAGTAGTACATGTAACGGGG
>PRKT01000069.1:1432729-1449118 GCA_003671525.1 Saccostrea glomerata
AAAAAAAAAAAAAAAAAAAAAAAAAGGCTGCATGTGAAAAATACTGGTACGAATTAACAGTTCAATCTTCATATGTCTGTAGTCCGAGGCTTTCCGTATTGGGTCTGAAGTTACTGTTCTGAACGCTAACCCCGATAGTACATGGTATAATGGTAATACCACAGACAGCATTGAGAGCTGTAACCCCGTTAACTTTTTTGTCGGTTCAGAGCTGTAACTCTGTTCGCATCGGGTGGGTCCTCCGGGCTGCAATAACAATCGGTATCATTCACTAAATTCTCTTTCAACTTAAGAGTTCCATGTATTTATTTGTTTCTGTCTTAAAGCTGAAGATTTAAATTTTTTAATGATACCGATTGTTATATAATTCAAATTCATTTAAGTTGTTTGGGATATTAAAAATATTCAAAACTGTCATATGATTTTGAAGAATTTTCTCCTCAATCGCTTGATATTCGAGATTTTATCAAACATCTGATACATTTGATTTATTCTGACACAGTGTCAAGTTCTTTTTCGTGTCTGGTCAATGACCTGACGTAATCTTTCTGAAACAGAACGTCTATTGAAAGATAGTGTTACTTTCAATGTTGGCGTTTTTAAATTGAATGATTTCAGGTCTTCATTGTTTACTACATATATATTTACATTTGCAAATGTTTTCCTTTGTACGAGGGTTGATCCAAAAGTAATGCCACAGTGTCCATATCTTTTATATTTGGCGTCATATTATCAAATATTATAAACCAAAAGATGCACAAATATAAATTTAATTAAACTTTAATTTTTCATTCAATAATGTTTGACTGAATTTATTTGATAGATGTTTAAAACATATAAGATAGGGGGTGTCGCCGCGTCAAAACCGAACGTCACAAATTAAAGTGTACTTTTTTAGTATAAAAAAGACAAACACTTAAAAAGCATCTTTTAAAAGCGCCTAAACGCAAAATACTTTAAAAGACAAAAAAATACATCATTTTCTACTCTTAAATTGAAAATTATATGACATCACTGCTATTTTTTATGAAAAACATCGTTGATTTATTCGGTGCATTGAAAAAAGGAAATGTCAAAATGGACAAAAAAGCCAAAACAAACTGTAATGCATTTTTGCTTCAAAATGGAGAAATCGCAAGTAGAGACATTTAAGTTGATTCACCAGACTTTCGGAGGAAAGAATGTAAATAAGAGACTTGTTTAGATGGTTTCAGCAATTTTCGGTGGGTGATGGGTCATTAAATGCTCAGCAGATTACAAGAAAACCGAAAGATGGGAGGGCGGATGGAAATGTTCAATGGTGTGTGACGTTGTCAGAAAGACAGACGGATAGAGCGATATGTGAAATTTTAAGTTGGTCTTTTACTATTGTTCAATGAATTTTGACAGAATTATGAAAAGAGTGAGTGAACGATGGGTACTAAGGGTAAGGAAAAGAAATTTGTGAACATGTTCGGGGATATCAAATCTCAAATATTTTAAATGAAACGAAGGGAAGCGTTTAAATGTATGACGGCGCTGTGGCAACGCACTTTGAAAAAATTACGCACTATGAAAAAAAATTTCAAAGTGCGTTAAATTTTGGGACCAGGTTAACGCACTTTGAAAAAATAATTTTTTTTCAAAGTGCGTTAATATCAACCATATTAACGCACTTTGAAAAAAAAATTCTTCATGGCTTAGTCAATATTCCTACAAATCTTAGGTATGATAAATTATCATTTGAACCTGATTTGATACTTTTTGTCCCCCGCTTGAAAGTGGGAGATATTAATTTGGGTCTATCTGTCAGTCCGTCCGTCTAGCTGTCCGTCCATCCGTCTTTCTGTAACGCTTTCGTTTCCACACGATATCTCGCCAACCCTTTGAACATTTGCAATGAAATTTAGCATTACAGAATCCCTGTGGCCTTAGGAAGACCCCTTTTGAATTTGGAGTCAAAAAGTCAACATTCAATGTCGTAAAGAACTACGAACGATAGTATTGTTCTTCCGCCTATCTCTTAGTCAATTCTCAAAAGTTAACATATTGGAATGATCCTAAAAAAATCTATAGATATTTATATGAATTTTCATAAAACCTTACTTATTTGGGATACCAAAGAGAAATAACTCTATAATTTTGGCAAAACTTGTGTTTTTAAATACCTGGAGTTTAACAGAGAGATTATCAGATATGGTATCAAATTAAAACATCGAAAAGCAGACAGGTACTGTAGATTCCTAAATATAAGCGAGGAATTAATTTCTGCGTAATTTCGCGAGAAGTATCACCAGCGAAAAAAATATTACTCGCTTTTATTTTTCTGGTGCTTAAATCTATGTAAAATCTGGCCATTAACCGTTCAATCGCAAATTATAATTCTAGCGATTTGACGTTTGAGAGCCAGTTCGCGATAAAAACACTCGCGAAAAATAAGGAATTTACAGCTAGTAATTAATATTCTGATTTTCCTGAAAATGAACATAAATACACTTTGAGATTTAAAAGAACAAAATTTCGATTTACTACAGACTTCCTTGTACAGTGCTTATACTGTATTTAGAATACTCTTTTTTTAAATATCATTGACACTTAAGGTAACGAGTTATAAAAATAGATATATCTGGGTGGGAATGATAAAGAGTTGAGCTGATAGACCTTAATTCAGTCAGTCTTTTCTTCGTTTTCTGTTTCTTGGTTTTCTTCAATCCATCAGTTTTTAGAAAGAAACACATCAAAGTAAGGGCATCGCAAAGCGGAGCATTCCTTCCCAAAAAAGCATGTTCAGTAAATCCGATACAAATTACGTCAATTCCACACAGAAAAAACTAACATAGTTACACATAAAGTAATAACACACATAATCACATCACTATATCCCATCATACGTTGCGAGGGGATAACACTGTTGTCTTTTTCTAAAATATAAGTCTAATTCCTTTTATTTCAGGAATTTTTTTCAAAGTGCGTTAAATGTTTATATGGTGTAAAATTATGATGTACAGTTTTAACGCACTTTGAAAAAAATTTTCAAAGTGCGTAATTTTTCAAAGTGCGTTGTAACACGGCGCGTATCCGTCATATGACGTTATTTAGCTGCGGCGACTACCATAATCGCACGTTGTATATAATCCGATATTTTGAAAAGTATAAAACATGTTGAATTGAAATTTTCAGGTCTGATTTGAAATAAGTGTAGCTTTCATTATTTTTAATTTTGTTGTTTTACGTTGACGGATAGCGATTTTATCGAAGTTGTGACATTACTTTTGGATCAACCCTCGTATAACACTACTGACAGCAAGCGTTTTTATAACTGTATAGGTACGGGGTCAAGAGGTCATATGTGTTCGTATGAATAAACGTTCGACGTAATTTCTCAGTGACGTCATAAAGGGTCGACGCGCGTTCAGTGGATTACATACATGCCGTTGGGTTTGAAAAATAATGCATTACACACGTTAAAAGTCACAATCAGGCAAATAACAGGACTATATAAGTGTAGGCATCCTCGCAGTGTCAGGGGTCCTATGTCAACACATTGCTGTCGGACCCCTGGCATTGCGAGGATGAGTTGTAGGGTGAAGAAGAACATGAACACGAAGGAGGATTATGTTTCAGGTGTATTTAGGCTCGTTAAGGTTTACTTGTAATTTAAAAGTTTTGAAGCAATAGTCAAACTGAATGTGAATTTGAAAGAAATACAAGGTGTTCAACTTCAAATATAGTGCAGTTAAGAATTGGACCCTTTTGTGATAAAAAAAAATTATATATTCATTATTTATCATTATTCATTCAATACATATAAAATGTGGTGAAATGAAAAAAAAGATAAATGAAGTATCACTAAACATTACAAAGAATTAATAATTTTATTCATGTTTATGGTCTCTGCGTCTTATCCATATCCCTTTGAAAAGTAAAAATTTGTTAAACAGTCTCGTGATTATTTTAACGTCTGTGTAATGAACAATTTTGTACAAAATAAATCATCTAGCTATTTTTCAAATTGTTTATACATAATGAAAGAGGGCGTATAAGGCGTAGACAATCCCCCGCTCTGAGACAATATGTTTCTCAATTTTCAAAATTCATGGAATTTTTTTTTAATTATGCGCTCAGTAATGTCATGATCAAAACATTTTATTACTTAATTATTTTACTGAACGACTTATCGTTTGACAATCTTTATTTCAAAGTTGACAGTTGAGCATAACGCTTAAATGATGGAAACGTAAATGTGAAATCTATTTCATATGTCCCGAAAATGCAATCTGAACCCATTCTATATGAAAATCGAACATTTCTGAAAAAATATACCCTTCAACAAATCTGTTCATTTAAACCACATTATTATACCTCTACTGATTTTTCCCTATATAAAATTAAATGATTAGATCTGAACAATTCCCTAGAAATCGCTGTGAATCGGCTAATCGCCGTGCGTTAGTTTTTATGAGCTAATCCCTCGGTCGAAAGCTAGTCATGCTAATTTGCGGTAATAGCTTTTTATTGTGACGTCATAATAGAGCGACGCAAAAACACAATGCTTCGTGACGTATTTCATGTAACAAAACGCAACAAAATAAGACGTAAACAACAAACAGAATGCAATGATTATATTAGAATTGGGGATTAACTGTCTTCTGATTTGATATTTGCGACAAAAAAATGATTAGTAAATCTGTAAATGAATTTATTTTTTAAAAAGGTGACCTTTACAATTTAAATTTGTATCGGTATAATAAAACAGTTAAAGTATATATCATCTGCGCCTCGGGAAATAGTCCTGGTCTTGGGGAACTGGAATCTTGCTAACTCCCTCAATGATATACTTTAACTGTATACTAACATACTCACAAACTTCGTAGCGTAGTGGTCTTAAAAACATGAGAGAGAAAAAAATTATTAACAAAATATGAAAACAATGAAATACAGAATTAAATGTGCAAAAGATTATATAAACCATATAATTTAAAGAATATAGCTTTCATGAACATTAAGATTGATATATGTCTTTTCTCAGAGCGGGGGATTGTCCTCGCCCTGTATGTCTCCAGTCTTATTAAAACACAGTATTCATGGTATCGGGAACATGTGCTTTCCCTTTCCTATTTCACAGAACCAGATACATGCATCAACATGATAAAAACAATGAAAAAAGAATAATGTGTCTATTTTAATAAAATTTTAACTTTTGATGTTTGTTCAACTTCCTGTCAGTTGTGAATGCTTATCTGTATCATACATTCCCTTCGCGTTCTTTTTCGTTCACTTTTAGTTATATATTACAGGGAAATTTTAAAATAGAAAAACGAAAATTATAATATAAAAAAAGAAGATGGGGAAAATAAACAAATTTGCTCATGACATATTTCAAAAATTTATATATCAAAAGTTAGTCTATATGACGTATTATATTACTCCAAAGAACTTGCATTTTAATGCTGCAAGGGAGGTTATTCAATAATAGGCCTATATTTTTGTCGAATTAAAGTTGTCTTTCTTGTTTCATTTTCGACATTTTCCCCCTTAATCATGGTGTCTTAGATATCTATTCATATTTTCTTATGTTGGCGTAAAAAAAGATTATTAAATGCTTGGTAGTTTACTTTTTGCACCACCCCCCTTCGCACCAACTGGTGACCTACTTTTAAATTAGCACTGGTTCTCTGCCCTTGATTCCAGTCGCTGCCGCTAGGAATTACAAGCACTGGTTCTCTGCCCTTGATTCCAGTCGCTGCCGCTAGGAATTACAAGGACAGGTAACCTCCGCCGCCATGACAGTGGAAAAACTCACTGCTTGCTTCGCGCATAGTACTGCGCATTCCAAAAATAAATCCCATCAATGCTTGCAGAGAAGAATGTTAGGTGGATCCAAATATAAATTAAAGATTTAAATAACAGAGAAAACAAAACGTAGCATATCTTACTTGTTGAATAGAGCAATTGAATACGATTAAATTATTCAAGCAACATAGTAAGGACTTTTTTTAACTGAGTATATCATTAACTTACAATATAATCATAATAATGTCACAATGAACTTTCAAATGTTCCGTAGTGTTAAACATTGTAATCCTCCTATTCGTGGTGCATACCATAACACATGGAGTTAGAGAGACGAGTTATAGCATTCCCCGTAAACTTTAGAACATGAATAATGTTAAAGAACAAGTGTTATAACTAAATCGACGATTTAATTATCATATCAGTGGCAAATGAGTAGGAAAATTAATCATGCAATAGATCTTGATTTGAATTATTTTGGTAGGATATGCATATGGGACCTGTGATAACGCTTTACATTTAATGGTTTTTGAGACAGCACTTCTTTATGGTTTTATAGTTGCTTAAAATCCGTCTACTTTCTTTGTTATCAGCAGTGTAGCATGTGTAGAGTGCAGAGAGAAGGGTTTATTTACTTCATCACTTCTGGATTTACGCTAGTCTAAATATAGATTTTATCATCAGTGCTATTTCCTATGACGCGATAAAATGGCAGTGGTTACCTGTCGTTGGTTTTACAGGGCGCTTGCGCCCGTTTACCAATGTCAGGGTACCAGTCTACTTTTAAATAGGCCAAAAATATTTACTGCGGAACTCTAATATTTTAGGTCGCCATTTTGGATTTGTAATAGAAAGGCTGGGTTGATGCGATTATTTATAATCACCTAGAGTATACATGTTTTCAACATAAAAAGGACATTAAATGCAGATATGAGTTGGGGAACAGAGTTATGGGTAAGTAAAGATGTCTTGATTTATGAAAGAATTCATTAATATTGCGGGACATTGACTGTGATGAGGAAGAGATTGCAGACAACAGTCAAACAACCCCCATCAGCTTATCATTGAAGAGAGGAGTGTAAAACAACGAGGGATATTGTGCTTTGTGTTCAAAGCAAAACAATTTCCTTTATTAAAATCCCCGTAGAGTATAATATTATGGACACAGGTAGAAATTGAGATTTTAATTGAACTTCTTTCTTTGTGATTTGTTTATGTTTGTAATGATTGGCATCTTTCCAGTCTATGATGAGGTGAAGTGCTGTTTCGACTTGAAAGTGTCAGAGTTGGTTAGATACGACAGTCTCCGTGATAGACTGATAAAGATACAATGGGGATGTTAATATTTAGATAGAATAAAATCTCAAAACAATTTTTACCTCTCAGTATACATTCACACACACTTTTGCTATTAAACAGTATATTCTACAATTCTGCAGATTGAAAACATGAAATTTCAGTCATGCATAAAAACACTTGTTCGGTCAAACTATTTTTTTTTATCATTTGTTGATGGTGCGACCATCAGGGCAGGCTCAGTTATATATATTTTATTACTTGATACATAATTTTCGTTTATATCTGCCTCAGAGAGTCCTCAAACAATACTAGACTTGTGGGACCATCTAGACTGTATTGTTGACGTGTGACATGAATCCTCAGTCTGCACCCCCAATCCCCATACAATTACAAATGAACTGCTGCAGTGGAAATCTCAAAAAAAGGAAATATTTCACGAAGTTCCAGTAATCTAGTACATGTACATCTCTGAAATTTCCATTGAACATGTCACTTGTACTTGTTCATAATCTTGAATTTTTCTCTGGTTATCACGAGAATGTGGGTCAAATAGTTGCATCTCAGTTATGGAAAAATGGCTAATTCTTTCATATTTTAGGGTACATTACTTGGATCATTGTGCAGATGCAGTCAGAAATCTCTCCTTGCCCAGGAGTTTTCAGCAGACAATGCTTGATATAATAGAACAAGTCTAGTCATGCAATATAATACTTTGAATTACTTTAAACAAAAATAGAAACACAGCAAGTTACATTAATTTTCCTTCAACACACATTGCTTACAATATCATGTGCATGTTAAGTGGCTAGAAATCAAATTAGAAATTACACTGAATGAAGGAAAATGTTAGATCAGTCTTTAAGTTTATTTTACAAGGAAGTAAACATTTGTACCCACAGCAAGTTACATTAATTTTCCTTCAACACACATTGCTTACAATATCATGTGCATGTTAAGTGGCTAGAAATCAAATTAGAAATTACACTGAATGAAGGAAAATGTTAGATCAGTCTTTAAGTTTATTTTACAAGGAAGTAAACATTTGTACATCCAAGGAAAAGATTCATTGTGCTTTAATAAAAATTTTATTTTTATTAAATGTACCAATCCTACATTGTGACACTTCAGATTTATATCCTGTGTAGTATATCTGATATTATCTAACAGTGTTAACTTGATCATTTGTAAGAATTTAATTCAATTATTGTGATACTTTATTTTATGTAAGCCTATATAGATATTTTAACACCAAAGCAAGGTTTTCAGGATTATTTGTAATAGATAAAACTTACACATTGTTTACAGGAAATAATGTAGTGAGTGAACCCTTTTTTACAACAATTTATGTTAAATTTATGTTTTTAGTCCCTGTCATAATTATGAAACAATTGCAAGAGGAAATTTACTGTGATATTTCTATGACCTACTTCAAGTTAAACTTGAATAAAATTATTGTTAAAGTTTTCAAATTAATAACAAATAAAATAGGCATTTTCCTTATATGAATTTTTATAATGGTAGGATGGTTAATATCACCACAAAATTGACTTCCCATAAAACGCAAGCTTAGTGCACATTTAACGTTTCACAATTACCCAAAGAATCATTGCTTTTATATTAAGGATGTGGCCATTTGTAATTAGCTATGATTCATACACTACAACCAGTCTATTGTTTGCTTTGAAGTTTCATTCATGTTTACAAAGTCTGCAGTATAGCATCAATCATCAGTTTATGACCTTTGACCTCAGATTATCATTTTAGACTAATCAGCTGAGTCATCCATCTCTCTGATCTTTTTTTGTGTTTGGCTGCATCAGCTTCTCTGTCTGATCACAATTTAAAGTGTTTCAAATCTCTGTGCAGACATGTCAGCTATTAAAGCTTCCTTGATATCATTTATCTTATTTGCATGTTTTTGAAATATTTATGTAACACACACATACACATCGTAGAGTGAGGTCCAACATGACCTTACATGCAACACATTGGACATCTGTCAGTTTCTTTATTTGAGCAAGATTCATTATTGCATCACTGGAGTGAACCACAGTCCCATATGTTCTCTGTCTTAAGCATGTCTGTGTAACTGATACTGTGTGTATTGATCAGGGAAACTCAAACAACAATGGTCTGAAATGATGGACACACACACCAATCACAATCACTGAAGCAGAAATGGAGCCCGGTATTGAATGTTATTGGTTGTATTGACCCAGACGCTAGTTTAATGGCCAGGTAATGGCTACATTGATTTTTAAAAGCTTATGGTTTATTGATAGTTAGTTTTGCACTGCTAAGTGTTTTATGAGGATGTCCAAGGTGTATCTCTGTTTACTTCCAAGTTTTAGCTTCAATAGCTGTGTTTCCTCACCCTTGTTGTTTCTCTTCAGGCTAAGGCTGTGTTTGTTTTCATTCCACCCAAGGCAGGAAATCAAGCGTGACCTTTAACCTATGAGGTTGTGAAGAGGTTACAACCCATCGTTATAATGACATTTTGATGGCTTGATTTATCACTGACTGTGTATTGGTATGGATGGTTATATAGGTGGACAGTCTCATTTAGATACAATCCCTTTGTTGTGTAATTATACAGCTCTTTGGATTAGAATTATCTGTTTAATTTCACTTTAATGTAGACATTCACCTCATTCAGTACACATGTACTACACAACAGAGTGTACTTTGGTATTAGTAAATGTATCTTTAATAGACATTGATGATAAACTTTGATAGATAAAAAAGATCTATTTGCAAAAATTGAAATCTTTTAATATGAAGAAACTTCAAAGTAGTGTATACTAGGGCTGTTTTCTGAGTAAATCAAGTAAAGCAGTGATATTGTTTGTTTGTAAAGATATGATAGAATAGAGTTGCTTCCCCTGAGAGGGAATTGTGTGTTAGGACCCTCTGTGTTGACATTTGTTTCAAGCTGTGGGGGACTGTAAACACTAAAACTGATAAGCTTGTTTGATTGGTACAGTTGATTGGCACTGTTGATGTAAACATTTCACCAAGACTTGCACGAATCTTGTCCAGATGAATTATAATATGTCCCAGCATGAACCCTGCATATGGGGTATTCAGTATTGAATATGTACAGTCACTGATTACACGGGTGGTATGGTAGATAGCAATATAATTAGCAATTAGCAAACAATGACAATGAAACATAGATAAACATGTAGACATGTAGGTATTTTCAATGAAATTGGTTTCATTTCATTTTGATTCATATCTATTTCATTTAAATTGCATATCTAAATGCTTATAATTTTTTTTATTGACATGATACAATATTATGCTTTTGAACTTTGATCTTGGTTATATAAGCAATTTGGGACTAAGGAAATATAAAAAAAATTGAAAATAGAGTAGTGTCAGCAATATACATGTATGTATAAAAAATGTATTCATATGACAGAGACTGTTCAGCAAAATCTAACAATTACAGCCCCCTCTGACAATATAAGACATTGCAAAACAAGAACATGAAAATTCAAGAGTCATGAAGGATTTTTCTGCAGGCAGCAAACTTAAGGCTGATTATAACTAAAATATTTGTAATATCTTTGGAATGTGAGATACATGTTCAGACAAAAACAGGGTAATTCATGTTCCGTTTTCTTTTTGAATCATCATGTATATCATAATGTTGAAAAAATTCCAACATGTGTTTCTGTGTTTAAGATAAGGATCAAGTTTATTAACTTAATATTTTTTTCTGTATTTGATAAGAAAAAAATAAGAAAACATTTCCCTCCTTCTCAGTAAGTGAAACCAAATGTTTGTTGGCATTATGACAGATATAAAGTGTATGAAATCAGCATATAATGGACAATTTTATGAATAATTTACTCAGTCAGTAGGTATTTTTACACGGAACCTGACTGGGGGAACAGGAGTAGGGTTTCACAGGTTGTAATATAAGTTTCTATGGTAATGGCAACATAATATGTAAATTCAGCAGGGTTGTGTGATTTGGACGACTCTCAGAGAAATGATAGCTGGTATGACGATGGTGTCACTTTAATATCTCTCTATACACATAAAACACATGTTGTACCAGAAACTTCTAATGACACTGACATAATTAGTACAGAGTGTGGTATTTTGTATCAATCAGACAAAGTCCTTAGGCTTTTCAAGGTCACATCTCGACTTCATGCACTCCTGTCACACATATGTTGTGTAGGGCACTCTTTGAAGACCTCATTAACGTGGCTTAAAGAGTTTGAGGCTTGTATCACATGACTTAATTATACTGGATGACATTTACATGTTCTCTGGTTAAAAACATTGCATGTTCATATTTCAAGTCAAAGTACTACTCGATCATGTTGCTTTCTGAGTTACGGTTCTTGTTTTCAACAAATTTTAGAAGATGAACACCAGTAGTAGTGTATTAATTTGAATTTAATTGTTTTTTATTAATCTTAAATGAAAGAAACAAGTGCACCAGTTTTTAGCCCCTGAAAGATAACTGTCAATTTGCAGATTCAGTTCTAGCTGCCATCACTGATATAAAGAAAATCTGTTTTTTAAAGCTTTCAAACCAAATAGATAGAGCTCAGATAAATTGGTAAATGCACTTCTAAGAAGCTTAGACTTTTATAGTGCAACAAGATACAGAAATCAGAAATCGCTTTACGTCACACTCAACTGTTTTTGTATACATCAGGGAGATTTGGGTTTGTGGCAAAGAAATAGCTTTTTCTTGTCTTCTTCTCTGTTTAAGAAACACATTTTATCATGTTGGAATTTTTGTGGGGAAATGTATGCCAGAAAGATGTCTGTTAGTAACAATTAAGTTTGATTAGCAACATTTCGATAAAACTTAGTAGTTTTTCATTTAATATGCATAATGTAAAGTATTAGTTTGAGCTCTGCATTTACAGAATCTGTCAGTACCTTTTAAATGGCTGGAATTGTGATAGTACTGGCCAAAATTTTTATATAAAAAAAAGGAAAGCATACTCTTACTTTTTACTGTCTGTTTCTAATTATTTTGAAAGCCCTGAGTGAAAGAATTGGGAGGTGATATTTATAGATTTAAAAATAAAATCATCAGAAAATGTGTCTGTATGGTATGATGTTTATATGTAGCCCTCTCATTTGCCATCCCTTCTGAAGGTTAATTCACTGAGTTTACCATCTGTGTCTGATATTTCATCAACTGTATCAAATGTCCTGCATCTGTCTGGGTTGGTATGGTCAGCTGTGATTATCAAAGGGCCCCATGTTACTGTTAGAATCAAAGTTCCCCATACTTAATTTGCTACTGTTAGAATCAAAGGGTCCCATACTTTACATGTAGCTGTTAATAGAATATAAAGGCCCCATCTTTTACATGTGAAGACCCCATCTTTCTAAATATTGGAATTATGGCCCGTATTGGGACTCGGCTTCGCCTCGCCCAATACGGATTTCCATTTCACACCCTGTATGAATCCGTATTAGGTCACTAAATGACTGTGTAACTAATAGTACAGTGAACTAGGTCATGGATAGAGATCAGATATTAAATCATGGGGCACAGGTTAATATCACGATGTACAGTATACTAGCTCAGGGAAAGACATCAGATAAAATATAAGTTCAAAGAGAAAATAGTTAAATATCATACTGAACAGTGTACTAGCTCAGGGATAGATATCAGATATCAAATCACATTTGACAAGTAAATATCACAAAGAAAAATTTTCTAGCTCAGGGATAGGTATCTGACATGATATCAGAGGAAGTAGATAAATATCCCACTGAACAGTGTGCAAGCTTAGGAATATCAGCTACCAAATCACAGGAAACAAGTATATATCACAATTAAAAGTGTACTAGCTCATATTAGTGTTAGTAAAGATATTTAATGCATTATTAAGAATTTAAAAAAAAAATAAATGAAAGACTGAGAGTACATTAACACAATAAATGTTTAACTAATGATATAATCACATATTTTCAGGATTTACAAGAGGGTGCCAAAGTTCAAGATCAACTGAAAGCCTCACATAACCAGTTAGAAAAGGTTTTGCTTTTTATTCTAGCAGTTTTAAATCTATCTATGACAATTTTTCAAAGGATGTGCTTTTTGTATGTAAATTATTGAAATGCACATTTTTCTTTTATTTACTGTAATATGAATTAATGATGAAATAAAAGAATCCAGAAGGCCTGGGGATCTCTTCCTTTATCCCCTCTGTTTCCAGCAGTGGTTAGCCATGCTTAAGTTTTGTCTGATGCTTTGCTTCTTTTAAATATGCAACGCCTTACCATGAGATCCACTGCTATAGATAGATTATAAATGATTGCATCAAAACATTTATTTCTGATTAACCTAATTGGAGAGTGATTTCTTTATTTTGTAGAGTAAAGGAAAATATGAAAAGGCTTTTAAACTGGCAGAAAAGGCCACAGAAGATTACAGAAAAGCCGATGCGGATATTAATTTATCGAGGGCGGAAGTCGAGAAGGTTTGTTTAAAAAATAGTTGATAAGTGATTTATTACTATAGACAGTTCATTCTCACTTAAAGATTTTAAATGTCATATAAATATTGTCTCCACAGAAGAAAAACTGGGTATGACTTCTATTGGAAATCCTTTCAAGTTTATCATTGCATTTAGAACACATGAAATTCTAACACTGCCCTTGATTTTTAAATGAAAACCTAGAAATCCATATCACTTAAGTAACACTGCATTTTCCATATTGCACTAAGAAGCCCTTCATGCCCCCATCCAAATACAATCAAAAAACAGAATATGTACAAATTTGAAATTTTTTTCTTCTAATTTTGGTTTAAAATAACTTTATTATTAAAGTGAAAATTAATTTTTTTAGACAGACTGGTTAAAATCTATATTGAAATATGTATTAAACATGTTATATTTTATTTACACTTAACTTAGTCCACCTGTTATTTTCAAAAATGTATATTGATTTTGGATGAACACCCGGACATTTTTTTAAAAATTTCATTACCATGCAATGGACCTTGCTCATTAGAATTTAGTCTGTATATTCTTTTATGGATAGATCTTCTAAAACCACTTGACTAAGATATTCTAAGTAAAACAAGTCCGGTACCATATAGTTCTCATGCCAAAAATATATAGGCTAATGGCTGAGGCGTTTTTGCTAGAAGGAAATGAATAATAGACAATGATTGTTCATGAGTTCTAATAAGTACAGTTTGATTGGTTACTTCCTTCATAATAGACTCGAAGATCTTGAAAATCATTGTCCCTAGCGAATTTTATATGAGATGAATGAGGAAAGTTGTTTTGGTCCTTGCACGAGTGTTGCACAATGTTCAGCAACATATATGGTACAGAGCACAAATTTACACAAAAATGTGGCACACTTATGACAAGTTATACTTTGCCCTTCTTGTTCATATTGTGGAATGAAGGTTTTGTGTAATGAAGGAAAGGGATGTCTCTCAATAATTACCCTCTGTTACATTAATGTAGTAAGTTGGTGTAACTGACACTATCACTGCAAACCTCATCATATTTAATCCTAGCGGGAAATGCATGACATTTCATGCTCTTGATGCTTCGACAACTGTGCAGGGTTATGTAAACATTTCACTCTCTCACTCCCAAAATATTTTATTTGTATCCCCTTTTATTCAGGTTTGATGAAGGGGTAAAAAGTAAGTCATAAGAAATATTTTAAAATTTACTAAAATTCTGGCCAGTAAAAAAAAAAAAATGGAACCAACGATAGCATCATAGCAAGCAAGATTATTGGCATTTTTATAGTTTGTGACTCAACTCTATACATTAATGTTTTACTGAATCGAAATTATTCTTAATATTTCATTAATCATTTATTTAAATTATTTGTTTTAATTAACAGGATCAGTATGACACCATAGCCACACACACACAGAAGGGCATCGATTTCTGTGAGCGATTCACCCACTTCCTCAAAGACAGGTGTTCTATTGAACTCAAATATGCCAGTGATTTAAAGTAAGTATACAATCCAGCCTAATACCCTGACCCAGGGAACATAAAGCATATGATACATTCAGCACTATTCAAACTTCAATCTATATTGTTACAAATAAACATCTTCCTCATTCAAAACTATAGCTTGGGTTTGTCCACTCAAAACATTCACCAAAGGTTTATAAATTTTTGTTGTTGTATTTCTTTGTTAAATTTCTGTATGTCCAGAAAAATAAGATTCATAACATAATATCTATAAAATGTGTGGCCCATATGAAAATAATTTAATTTTTAGATACACCTACAATCATTGAAGAATTAAATTTTATGTGCATGGCTAGTATTGAGTGCCTGGGATATGAACCTGGATTTCCCAAAGTACTAGCAATGTTTATCATGTTTATGTTCCTGATTGGTTCATATACATATGTAATGTTTGGAGTGATTTGACTTGTAGATGCATGTTATGATGGCCTGTTTATTTTGGTACTTAGTATCTTGTGGTGAATTTAATTGACAGAGCATTGTTGATATTTCTGTTACCTGTGTAGGTCACATAATACATAGTTGTGGATTACCCTTTAATCATGATATAAGCTAATTGAGAGACTAAAACCTTTATTTTCGTTAATCATCCAAGTCATTTTGTCAGTTTTCCTCTTTTTCTGAGCAACATTAGCCAGAAAGACAAATGGATTATTTGGATATTTTTACTAAAGTCCAAGGAATTTTTTTTTGCCCCCCAAAAAAAAAATCAGAATTATATCTTTTTTTTTTATTTTTTGCTTCAAAAATATTAGAGAGGAAAAATGCAATGGACCAGTCTAGGATTCAAACCTGGGCTCCTCAAACATCGAGTCACATGGTCAGGTGCTCTATCGTTTGAGTTTTCTAGCCACCAGCAAATAAAACCCTTCGGACTGCCACATTTTTTCCACATTAAAGGTCTTCTTCCCTGAATTCATCAACCTAGTCTCTTGAAGTCTTCTCTAACAGGTCACTCATCTATCACTACCAGGGATGGCCCAGCACTAAATATAACAGAATTGAAGAAAAATGATTTGATGAAAAGATGGGTTTGATCAATATGTATTGGCCAAATAGCTCAATTAGTAGGGCACCAGACTGGAGATTCACGGAGACTGAGTTTGATTCTCGGTCTGGTCCGCCACATTTTTCCAATTTCCTGTCATACTTGGTTTAATATTATTTCTATATTGTCCTCTGATTGGTTTATTGGCTCCTTATTATTCACAAGCCAGCTGGACTATTTCTGTAACAATTTATATAACGTCACGCATTTGGCTAGTGAGATTTTGTGAAGACTGTTCTTGAATTTACCAGATTTGCCCCCCCCCCC
>PRKT01000069.1:1458972-1477148 GCA_003671525.1 Saccostrea glomerata
GGGGGGGGGGGCACTTCTTACATGGAGAGGATTGAGGAAGGGGGAGGGGGTTATGTTGTTTTTTTTTTAGAAAGGCTTAGCCTTAGGCATCCAGTTTGCAATATATTTTAATTGTAGTTTTAATCAATGTAAACTGAGCTAAAGAGAGCTTATAATAATTTGTTTGGTTTGTAAAGATTTTTTAAAATCGTAGAGCATGACTGTACAAACAATGTCTCAGTGAGTGTGATTATTTCAGTGGTGAGGAGTGGCCAGAGCCTCCAAGGTTTGTCACCAGATACTCAGGGTTTTATCTAATTGTGTGCAGATCCTTACCGCTAAGCATTGACATGAAATCCTTATGAACTACTCAGAATGTATTACATGTATATATATCTGCTTTTATATTGGCAGTATTCCATAATTATCATTGACAAATGTTTGGAGAAATTTTTAAATACTAAAGAGATACTTGATATAAGGTTGCTTGATTTTTTAATGGGAAAAGTGTTAAAAAATTGAAAAATTGTTTTAACAAAAAATGTGCTCAGTGCTAAGACATAGGTATCTGCCACATTCTGTTACCTTTAAATTAGAAGTGCTAGCAATATCTCAGCTATTTGCACATGGTAGCATTTTGATTAGCGTACATTTGGAACACAAAAGGTCGTGGGATTCATTTCTCCATATATTAACCAATACAATAAGAATTAATGGAATGTAGTGTTTGTTCTAATCAATTTTCATCAAATAAATAATATTTTGTTGTTGTTGGATTTTTATTTTTTAAGAATAGATACTAATATCCTAATTATACAAAATTCTGAAAATGGCAGGTTTAGATTTGGCAATTTCTAAGGCAGATTTTTGAAAGCCAGTGAAGGGAGGGGGAGGGGGAAAAATTGCCTGAACAGGTGCTCCCTATGCGTACACAAGGTGTAAATGTGTAGGGACTGGTCCCTTGATTAACACTAACACAGTAACGTTGTACGGTTGTAATGTGGGTTTCTTGTTTTGTTAGCGATGAGGAATTTGAGGAGGAAGGGTGAGTGGGAGATATTGATTTAACTGCATGACAAAAACCATTCAAGGCTAGACTGCATTTAATTAAAACCCTCTTTTAATAATGATCCTATTAATTAAAATTATCATGATTTAATTGGAATTTTTGTAAATGATTTTACATGTGTTTTAATTGAAGATGAGTTCTTATCTGCATTTTCCCAAGTTTTCCCCCCATAATATTGAATAATATTCAATAATTATTTTTCATCATCATTTTTTGCATACCAGTAATTTTTCCAATGCTGTAAAGAGTTTACAACATATGCTATTAGTAGACAACTCTTTAAGGATGTATACAATATCTGCTACAGTTGTACTCTTTATAGATGATAATGATATTATGTTACAGAGCAGTTATAAGGAAGAAACCAGAGAAGTTAATAACTTTCTCTTTACTTTCTGACAATTTCCGCAGCTCTAACATCATTCTTTTTTTTTTCATTTGAATTCATGCCTTGGCATTTTAAAAGTAAACATTAGCTATGAGTTATTTTTGATTAGCAAAAAATGTCAAATTGTGAGGATTTTAATATGTTTCATAAGATATGTTCAAGTCAAAAGTTTCTTAAAAAAAAATAAAATTAAGTAAGAAAGTAAATAGATAAAATTATACTAGTGGATTATATATTAGGTAGTAAATGTCTTTATTGATCACTTTTTTTTGCATCAACAACCTGTTCTGTTCTCCAGCTCAATAAAATTCCACCTTCTCAACTAACCAATCAGCATCATGTTACTGAAATTTTCCACATTTTCCCCATCAGCCACTCCATTGTTCTTCAGGCTTTCATCATTGCATCCATTCATACTGTGTCCTCATACTGCAGCCATCAAAATCACAAAATCATGATCTGTTCAGCAATGCTAGAGAATAACATTTTTGCAGTATCATCTTAAATTCATTTTTTTTTTCTCTCAAGTGTTTATTAAACTTTTTTTTTTCATTCTGTTGTATATGTAAAATATTCATGATGATATTTGTGTGCTAACTCACAATTAAGATATGTACATGATCAGCAACACATGTTTTAAATTAACATTTCAATCTTGATTGGTTGTGATGTGTACATGTTGAAATTTTGTTGGTTGGTGCAATAAAAATTAAATTTTGATTGGTCATTGTAGGGCTATAGATGAGGATGTAGATCACACAGCAGAATTTGATCACCAAGATTTTGATGAAGAGGAAGGATTCCCTGTTATAGGAACATGTAGAGCATTGTATCCTTATGAAGGTAAAGTAACAGAATTTTTTTTACATTGGTAAAAACTTTCATTTAAAAGTTTTTAAAGTCTTAATATGTAGAAAGAACTTATCAGACTAAAAACATTTTTCTCTATTGTTTCCTATTCAGCATTTGCATACAGTGATAAAATTATCATTTTCATACATCAATTTGTCTTTTAATAAACTATTTCAAAAAACTTGATCTTGTTTTATTATAATCAGCTGGTAATGAGGGTTCAGTGGCTATGACTGAGGGAGAAGAAATGTTTGTGTTGGAGCAGGACCAGGGAGACGGATGGACTCGAGTCCGCAAACATGACAATTCCGAGGGGTTCGTTCCCACCTCCTATATCCAGTGTCATTTCTACGATCAGGACGAGGTCTAATGGAGTGGGAGGGAGGGCCTGTCTGGGACCCTGATCTGTGCAATGTAGAGTAGGAGTTTCTTCCTGCTCCTTCTTTTCTGCTATCTGCTGCCTTCATCTGGTGCAGAGAGCATGGAGATCTACAGAATCTCCACACGCTCTCTAATCTCTTAATGGAAACACTTTCAAACTGGTACTTATGTAAACATAGTCAATAGAGGATGGAAAGTATCGAAAAGGAATTGATACATGTACCAATGGAGAAATCAAATACACATATTTACCCTAATAAGCTAGAGGATTATATGGATTTTCTGTCTTTTAGCTGCTTTCACAGAGTTCTGCAGTCTTAATGAAATCGCAATGATTTCAGGTTTGGGCAGATGTGTTATTTTTTCCATGTATTTAGATAAGATGGTCTAGATTTTTCAATTGAATATCTCGAGAGACAATTGTTTATTGGGGTGAACATGAAAACAAGAAATATAAATATACATATACATGTATTGCAATGAATATTTATGAAATCATAAGTTATATTATGATGTAAATATACATGTATGTACCTGTTGAAAAGTTCAAATGCTCAGCTTTTGTAAATGTGTAAATTTAATTTTTCTAGTGAGCTAGCTTGTTATTTTATCCAGTAGATGTTGATTTATAGATGAGGCCAGATTTATTTTAAACAGTGTGACTGTTATTGTATGATAGCAAAATAATTTTCTTTTTTTTAATTTTGAGAATTCAGGTTTCACATTATCTGCTGTGTTCATTATTTGACATTATCTACATCTCTGTGATTTTTTCTTTCTTTCTCTCGCTGCACATGTCTATGATCATTAGCATCTCCTTGTTATTGTTTTAAATGATGTGGCTGTCTGTTGTGGAGTGGATGTTTGTGTTATATGCTTTAGCAATGCAGTGGTCTGTAGCTTATACAGAACACACACTTTTTATACGCCCGTCTTAAGACGGGACGTATTATGTTATAGGCTTCGTGTCCGTCCGTCTGTCCGTCTGTCTGTCTGTTAGCTTTTTTGTTCCGACTCATAACTTAAATACTATTAGGCCTAGGATTATCAAACTTTGTCATCTGATGCATCTTGGGTAGAAGGTGTGTCGCGCACAAAAAGTAGGTCGTTCTGACCTTTAATTAAGAAGATATAGCCAAATATGGAAAAATCCTTTCCGGCCCATAACTTGAAAACTATAAGACTTACAATCATCAAACTTGGCCAGTTTATGCATCTTAGGTAGAAGGTGTGTCGCGACCTATTTCAAGGTCACTGTGACCTTTGATTTAAATGAAATTTAAAAAAAAAATATGTCTTTTTACCATTCATTTACACATCCCAAATAATGTAAGAGTATTGCACTGTCCTTATTAAAAAAGTGTTAAATCAAGAAAATACTTATTTTTTTAAGCATATACTTGACAGCAATCTATAACAAATTGAAATATTATGTATGTTAGAGAAATCCTACCTCTCCCATGAGTGTAATTATCAAGCACTGGTCAAGACTCAAGAAGAATTTTGATAACAGAAAATTGCTTGTCAAATTAGAGAGAAATTAATGAGTTTTGAGTGTGAGGAGTTCGCTGATAGCTAGAGCATGATGTTATCTATATCCCTTGAGTATTGGGCAAATGGGTGAGCCTGTTGGATTAAAAATAGCTCTTGTTGGCCATCACAGTTGGCTAGCCTAAGTTTTAAAATGAATTTGATGAAAAGTAATTAAAACTAATTTGATATTGCATAAAAGACCTATCTTATATTATATAAAATTGTTAATTTATAAAAACTAATTTTATGGGATGGGGTGGAATCAGCATGTCCATATGAATTTTATATTAAATCTCAACCAAAAAAAAATCTTTGAGTATTTTATATGTTTTAAAAATAATTTATGGTAGATAGTGCAGACCCATTCATCTATTGGTATTAATGAGTAGACAAGCATCCAGTTAAAGATTAATTAATGAGTTCAGGCTAGCTGTCTCAATCACTCTGATCAAGCTGTATGCTGACCTTTGGGAATTAATAGACAGAAGAACTGTTGGTTAATTTATAGAATATGTCATTTTATGGCCAGCCTTCTCTTTTCAAAATTGATTTGGTATAGATTAAGTTGTTAAGACTAATTTGATATTGTTTAATATGAGATGGGCATTTGACAAGGTCTAACACATGCAACCAGCATAGAAATCCATCAATGATGTAAATAATATTTCTTATAATTCATGTCTACATCACAGGGGATGGATAAATATTTTTAGGAATGGAAAAATCATAAAAAAAAATCATTATAAAAATCATGGAAATTAATCTTAGAATCAGGGTTGACGAGATTGCAAGCTAAACTGTTCAAGAAAAATGTAATTTTTTGACGGGCGTATCATGCTGTGGCGCGGCACTTTATTTTATCCAATAGTATTATACAACATTGCAATATTAAAATCCATTCTTATAATGTTAACTCTGCATATAACAAAATTCTTGTCATCTAATTTTTTTTACACCTTAAAGTAGACATAAATTGTGGTCATGTGAAACATATTTTAGGCACATATTTGAAGGGTGATTGAGAAACCTAGGTTGACATTATGGCAAATATACTGCAAAAAAGATTTGATATTTACAGAAACTTGCCAGTATTAATAAGTGCCTGTATTGTTTATTCCTAGGTAAAGTTAAAACATGTCAGTAAAATTCACTTAAATATTGACTATTGATCAATTTCTATCTTTTATACTAACACTGTTTAATTAATACACCATTCCATCAGTTATTTAAATTGTATATTTCTGTCAATTTTTTCTCAGAAAAAAAGGATAAAACAAAAATAATAGAAAGTCCTAGCTATATTGTGTGAAATGTCAGATTGTGGTTACAGTCAATTGGTGCAATTCTTTTATCTTCCATTTTCTGTTATTTTATCCATATGAAAAGAGCGTATTGTGAAGTGTCATCTTTTCTGAATTCCAATAAGTAAACTTTTTATCGAGTGAATTTTTTTTTCTTAATCAAAGTATGTATATTCATTTTATGGGGAAAAAAAAGACAAACTAGTACTTGGGAAAACCTTTGCACAGAATAGATAATTCCCCATTAGGCCATCAGATATATAGCTCACTTTATTATCACTTGTTGAAAGAAATAAACAAATTAAAACTTAAGAAAGTTTATCCTTGTATCTTTTTTGTGGTTTTCTCTTAGTCATTGTTATTTTTTTTTCCTGTTTGAACCTATTTATAAGAACAATTAGAACATATAATGAAATGGTCTTTTGTATTAATCTTGGTTGATTTCTTTATGACACCAGTATGTATATGTTTAATGTATGTGTGTTAAGTATGCAGAAATCCGGAGATGAAAACCTTAACTCCTTGAAGATCCATATTTTACTTCGTTTTTTTTCCCCCAAAACAAATATCTGAAAGTACATGCAATAGGAGATAAATTTTGAATTCTAACTTTTTAATATATTGTTGATTTTATTTTTAAAGTGTAAAGGATTTATTTTATTTTATTTTCTTGGATGGAGAATTTTATATTTCATTTCCAACAAGTATCTGTATTTAATCAATGGTGTTTTCATGATGATCAATTGTTGAATACTTTATATGATACTTGTTTGAATACTTGCAGGTAAGAGTATTTCATTTCACTTCAGTATTTTAAATTCAAGAAAATACTTAAAGGACTGGTCATATAGTCAGATATATTATAGAATACTTTTCACCATGTCCCATATAATTTTAACATTCATGTATATTTCACATTTTAACATCGTTAAGCAGGTTTCTCTGTACATGTACCAGGTTTCCTTGGGATGTATATAACAAAATGGAAATACAAGTCAGCATTTTTCATTGATTTCTAATCCTACATTAAATCTGCACTAAGGTGCGCCTCTTGGATTAGTGAGAACATTTTATAATTTTATGTATACCTATTAAACAAATTTTCTGCATTAAAATGTGAATTCAAGTGTAATGCAATTGCAATCAACCATTAAAATACTATAAATACATAATTGTGTTTTCTTTATTATTAATAGCAGCTAAAGGTTATACTGTAAGGAATGATAGATATCTGATTTTCTCCTGCTGGTATTGTCACAGCTCGAGAACAGGTTTGTAATCTTCCAGTTCTAGATTTGGTACTGAAAAAAGAAAATAAATGGAAATTATTATATATTTGTGTACTTATCAGACAAATCATCACTTTGATAGTGGCAAGACGGTACTGTCATCTATATACATTTATCAAGTAGATTTTGCTCTTTGAAAGCAGGAGGCAAGCAGGACACAGTGCTCACCTGAGCCAATCTATGAATAAATTATAAAACCCCTCGTGGTTTCTAGGGATAAAAATTCAACCAGAGATTCTACACTTCATGAGTATAGTTGCATTTGTGACCATTTTTTCCCTCAAACTTAAACATGATTCAAGAAGACGATATCATAAAGTGATGGTATCAAGTGGATTAAAATTGTCTTTTTTTTTACAAAAAAATTCAGGTCAATATCATCATATTTTTCATTGACAGTAAAAATGAAGTATTAACGCCAATCATTTGAAGCCTTCTTCCATTTCAAAAAGATAAATTATTTTTCTTTTTGCATAAAATGATATACATACTAGTAATACATTGTACCATGTAAGGATTATCTTGTGATGCTACAGATTCATACAAAAACAAATATCGTAAAGTTAAACATAATACTAATTTCTATGAATTCATGCATTTTAATACCTTATCATGTCGCATCTTTAAAAATTCTATGAACGTGTACGCATTAGTGCTGGTGGTGGTGGGGGAGGTTGGTGTCTAATTGAACATATTTAATTTTTCAGGCACTAAAAACATTGTTTTTCCTACAACCAACAGCCAAGTCTATTTGGCATTTTCTAAAAATATACGAACAGTATCAATATATCTGTAAAAAATATAAGCCTATCTGTGAATGTTGGGGTTTATAGCACCATACCTATTCCTTTGACGGGTGTACGGAACACGGCCGGGGTGTGGCTGTATCTAGTATGTTTAGAGGGCGGGTTCAGTTCCATCAGTGTAGGAAATCTCCACGGTTTACAGAAGTTCTTACGTGATGTAGTGTTCTCTGTGTAACTGATGTTTGGAAATTTTCCTGTCAATCAAAAAAGATATGTTTATAATAGTAATCTATAGCTATTAATTACTTTGTGAATAAAGTGTCGTCATACACTTTATTTTATGCGATTTTTTGATCCACAAGGTTTATGCAATAAATGATTTATTTTAAATTTTATTTGAGTCAAAAAATCTTTTTAATTTTCTTCGTACTTAAACCAAACTTTGTTAAATCCATACCGTATTCCCGCTGGTGGATGACAGGTAGAGAACACGTAAAGTTGACTTGCCCTGTTATAGAAAAGAACAAGATTTGTTGGTGAAACAGTGAATAGATCTCCCGGATGGCAACATAGCGAAGGTAAATTTTCTCAAATGCAAATCAAATACTCGTATGTTGCTACCGAAAGCAAGGCCCTCTCGCAAGAAGTACACTGTGAAATACGAAAGCCCTACTATCACCTGCCCAAGAGTTATGGCCAAGGTAACAGTTTTTAAAAGGTAGGTCAACGCTAGAGGCAAGGTCGAAGGGACAAATGTGTTGGTTTCTAAAAGATATTCTTGTCACAAGGATTACCTATATGAATTATAAAAGCCTTAGCCCTTATACCCTTCAAAAGTTATAGGTAAGAATAAAGTTTTTAAAAAGTAGGTCAAACTACAAGGTCAAAGGGTCAAATTTGTTGGTATCTAATGAGGATTAAGTATGAATGCCCTAGTTCTAATCGATCAAAAGTTATGGCCAAGGAAAAACCCTAATCCTAATCGATCAAAAGTTATTGCCATGTTTAAAGTTTTTTTTAAATAAATTTGATCAAAATCCAAGGTCATATAGGGTCAAGGTTGTTCGTATCCAATGAAAGGTCTTGTCACTGTCACAAGGATTACATATGTGAATATGAAACCCCCATCCCTTACCATTCAAAAGCTATAGCAAAGGTTTTTAAAAGTAGGCTAAACTCGAAGGCCAAAGTTGTTGGTATTTAATGAAGGGTCTAGTCTCAAGGATAACCTGTGAAGTATAAAAGTCCTAGCCTTTACTGTTCAAAAGTTATGACCAAAGTTAAAGTTTTTTAAAAGTAGATCAAAATCCAAGGATAAAAGTCACAGTCACAAACGATACATTTGTGAAGTATGAAAGTCCTAGAAACAACTGAACTGTTAAAAAGTTATGGCCAAGGTAATAATTTGGTATTTTTTGTGTAAAAGTGTGTCAAACTCCAAGGTCAAAAGGTCGAAATTGGTGGTGCAAAGAGAATGTTGTAACAAGGAATACAACCGTGAAATATAAAATCTATAGCCCCACCAAGTTAAGGGCAAGGTCAAAGTTTTTGTGGACAGACAGACGAACCAGGCAAAAACTATATACCGGGTACTACGGAATCTTCGTCCACGGGGACATAAAAACAGAAAGCAGGAGGAGATCTACAAAGTTCAATGCTAACCGAAGAAATTGCATGGTTTTATGTTCCTTTTATTGCTTACCTAAATGCTTTATCATATCTGGCATTCTCAATTCTATACGATGAAAATCAGGATGCCAAATGCCATATGTCTAAAAAAAAAAAAGTTACTAGTATTTATCGTGAATTTTAAATATTATCTTTCATAGTAATCTAAGTGTACTCGCCCATCATCCCTCGTGGTACTAGAGTGGGGTAATGTGGTACATGTACATGTATTTATAAACTTACCGGTTTCTTTTGTCCGATCAGCTGATATTTAAGTCCTATTGGATGCGGATTTGCTCGCCTGGTAGGGGACAGTATCCTAGGATGCACACGATATTTGGTGGCATCGTGACCCCTATAATCAGATAATGTGGTCGATCTCGGCTGAAGGCTTCTTATGGTAAAAACATTCGCCATCTCAGCTGATCTCTTATTTTACATTCATTGCAATAACTAATGACGTCACAATGAGATGCTAGTTATTGTGATGCAAAAAATCTACTGTGACGTCATTCACTATTTTTGCGCAGATTATTTTTACTATTTGTTTACTGTATACAGACGTTTTCCCGTTTTGCACACATTTGAATTAAAGGTAATTAAGAAATGAATTTAATTTTTGAAGATTCATGAGGTTATGAACTACGACGCTTCACGCCGGCATATTTCATGAAGCGCGTTAGCGCTTCATGATAAATGAATATGCCGGCGTGAAGCGTTGTAGTTCATATACCTCATGAATCTTCAAAAAATTAAATTCATTTCTTATATTTACATTATTTTTCTGATGACTATCCATAAATTTTCGCCGTTCAACTGTAATTTTTAAAACAAAACAGTGTGCACTATATTTTTTGACTTTTTGACTTTAAGAGCGGTATTATGACGTAACAATGGAGATATTCATGCTTATTCGTGATACATACCTAATGTAGTTCATGAGAAAATATACTGCATTTTATTTTGTAAAGAATCATAGGAGAAATTCATTGGAAATGTAAATATTTAATAATGTGTGCAAAAGGGGAATTTGACCACGTGAGATAATTACTTAATTTCTATAGTCCATACCATACACTGTACTTGGTAAGTAGGTGAAAGGCGAATTTATAGTGAAAATTTTAGAGAATAAATACAAAGTTAATGTATTTTTAATATTTATTAAGGTCTTCCGTCTTCACGGAAGACCTTATAGTTATTCTACTGTTTCTTATTATTATTATTAAGGTCTTCCGTTTTCAACGGAAGACCTTACTGTTTTCGTTCGATTTCTTTTTCCCTATTATTATTATTTTTTTTTTCTTACCGATTTTTGTGCAAGCGAGTTCTCGGAAACGGCTCAGTCGATTTTCACGAAACTTTCAGATCTGATAGATATTGGTCTGAACCTTATTGGAAAATTTTTATAAGTACGTCGTCACTTCCGGTCGTGAGATATGGACGATTTACTGATTTTAAGAGGGTCAGCTTGTCCGGGCAATCACTAAAAAACGAATGAAGATATTGACTTGAGATTTTCAGTGAAGGTAGAGGAAGGATTGCTAAATTGCTTTTTTGAGTCTATATCTTTCCAGCGCAAAAGGCGTTGAAGCTCGCCTGAGCTCGTTATAATTATTATTTTTCTGACCATCAAATTTTATGCACGTGATTTCTCAAAGACTACTGGATGGATTTTTATGAAATTTGCAGGAACAATGTGTTGCTATCTGCAGTTATTATATCCTGGAGATTTTTTGGAAATTCCTTTCTGGTGCCAAGTTACGGACAATTTTCTGATTTTAAATTGACATTTTGTTCGCGGATAATCTAAAGAACGGTAAAAGATATCACTGTGAAACTTTCAGGGATTATAGATCGTGATAAGTACTATCCAAGACGCGATCTTTTGTACGTCGTCTCTACTTCCTGTCGTAACGGCATGCAAAGAAAAAAAGTCAAATTTTTGAACTTTTTTGTTTTTCAATATTTTCAAATCATATTTGTATGGTTGATAGAAACATTTCTCATTAGGCTGAATATATAATTTGTTTGTAAATTGATGAATTCGAACTCGAGATATTAACATTCAAAAGTCTGAAGCGGGATCTTAATGGCGGCGGTCTCTGTCAATTCCGACATTTCGCAATAGGGGTTTACAGAGGCAGCCGAGCGTTTGCTTGAACGAAAGTAACATAAGGAGCAATGAAATGTGTAGGGATACTTGGATTGTCACGTCGTAGGTTCGTTGCAATTCGGTGTCAAACTACATTTATTATCCAAGGTCTACTTACAAGTCTTCTTTAATTGGTTTTGGTTGTTTCTCAAAGTAGAAATAGAAAAGAATTAATGTGCAAATGAAGTACAATATCTATATCTTTTGTTTTGCATCACGGTAACACATAGCTTAAATCATAGTTATAATTAATAGTTTTTCAAGAATGTAGTAAGTAAAAAACGTGACCACTGTTTTCTAATGCACACTTGTGTCATATTAAATCAATAGAAAGGACAACTGTTACAATAAGAAAATATTTTATTTTTAAAGATAACAATTTTTCAAAGACCGTTTAATTGACCTATATAAACATTTTATTTTCTCAATGCAAGTTATTGAACATAATGGAATCTTATTTCTTGACCCTCGTAGGGCGATCGAGGCATTTTTTTTCGGTGAAACATACCACCTTTTTCATGAAAGTGTAAGTAATCGGAATAGTCAACTTTCGTGATTGAAAATTGAAAAATTAACCATTCATAGCTGTTTCACTGCTTTAGTGTTATTTGCCTATATACGATTGATTGATTGATTGTATACTGTTTAACGTCCCTCTCCAGAATATTTCACTGATATGGAGACGGCACCATTGCCGGTGAAGGGCTGCAAATTTGGGCCTATGCTCGGCACTCAGGGCCATTGAGCAGGGAGGGATCTTTATCCTGCCACACCTGCTGTGACACGGGGCCTCGGTCTATACCGTCTCATCCGAAGGACCATGAACATTCCAAGAGAAATTCGCTAAGATTTACTCGTTGCGTTTGGCGCGAAATTATGAATAGTGACCCTTCTTTCATAATTCCAAGACAGATTAACTGTTGCAGAATTATATGTACATACAAGTGAAGTAAGAGTAGTTGTTCAAATAGCGTAATCGATAAGCGTATTGGATTTTCACGCTAGTGACCCGTTTCAATTACCAGTGTGTCCAAAATATGTTTAATCCATTTTCAGCTCGATTTTATGGGTTATTTTTTGGAATCGGACGGAAGACCTACTCGTTGCTCGCAACGAGATCGTTTCTAGTTATTAGGGTCTTCCGTCTCCAACGGAAGACCCTTCTATTATTCTATTGTTTCTTTTTCACTATTATTATTATTATTTTTTTTTTCGTCCAAATTTTGTGCAGACGATTTCTCAGAGATGCGTGGACGGATTCCTTTGAAATTTTCAGAGATGATGTATCATGATCTAAACCTGATCCATTTTTTTTTTTCATTTTTGAAAAATCATATCCGGTCGGAAGTTATCGACCTTTAATCGAATTTTTAGTGCCCATTTTGTCGACACAAAAACTCAAAAACGACAAAAGCTAGAATGTTGTCATTTTCAGGACTAATAGATGACATGTTTAATTTTTGCACCTATACTTTCAAATTTTCGTCAGTGCTTCCGGTCGATACCGGAAGCGAATTTAAAAAAACGCAATTTTTCAACTTTTTTGTTTTCCAATATTTTTCTTTGATATTAGATATCTAAAAAGTGACTCTTTTGCGAATGCCAAATATGTAATTTGTTTTAGAATCAAAAAAGGCAAACTAGAGATTTTTGTATTTAAAATTTTGAAGCGGTGTTTTCAATGGCCGAATGGTTAGTGTGTCGTATTGTCACGCGGGCGACCCGGGTTCGCTCCCCCGAATGTCCGTTTTTTTCTTTTTATCGCTTTTTCTGCTAGATTTTTCGTTTTTTACTTCAGAATCGGACAGAAGACCCCCTCGTTGCTCGCAACGAGATCGTATCTAGTTAAGGTCTTCCGTCTTCACGGAAGACCTTATAGTGATTCTATTGTTTCTTATTATTATTATTATTATTATTATTATTTTTCCGTACATCAAATTTTGTGCACGCGATTTCTCAAAGGTTACTGAATAGATTTTCATGAAATTTACAGGAATAATGTGTTGTTATCTGAAGTTATTTTTTCCGAGAGATTTTTAGAAAACTCGCTTCCGGTGCCAAGTTACGGGACTTTTCCTGAAAATAAAATGACATTTTGTCCACGATTAAACTCAAAAACGGTAAAAGATATCAACATGAAACTTTAAGGGATTATAAATCGTGATATTTACTATCCAGGACGCGACAATTTGTTCGTCGTCAGTACTTTCTGTCGTAAGGAGATGCGAAGATAAAAAATTGAATTTTCTAACTTTTTTGATTTTTAATATTTTTCATTTCTTTTTGGAATGCTAATAGACACTCTTTCAATAGAGCTTACAATATAACTTGTTTAAATATCGGTTAATCAGAACTCTAGATATTAATATTTGAAAATCTGAAGCGGACCCAAGATGGCGGCTGTCTCTGTCAACTCCGCCATTTCGCGAGTAGGGGTTTATGGAGGCAGCTGAGCGTTTGACTAAATGATAAATGAAAAGTAAAAAAACTACATTGACTTTCACCTATCAGTACGCTAAAATATAGTGACAATCTTAAAACTTAATTCCCGTTTTACTGTTTTAGTGTAATTGGGCTAGATATGTGTGTGCAATGTGTTAAATTTACTTTCTTAGCGTCGAAATAAAATAAAGGCGATAAGAAGTTGTTTAATTTAATATCTAATTTCTACCTTTTCATGAAGGTGTAAAGAATCGGGTAAGTTCACTTTGGAGATAAACGGGTAAATAAAAAAAGTTAAAAATAATTACCATTTCATTTCTTTTGTGTTACTTACCTATTAAGATATAGATTATGTACAATTTGTTAAATATATTTTCTAAACCTCGAAATTTAGGCTTAAAGAACGTTCCTTTTTCTTTATACTATTGAAGCTATCACACCTATTTAATGAAACATTCCAAAGAAAAGGCGGGCAGATTAACTTGTGGCGTTTGGCGCGAAATTATAAATTGTGGCGCGCCTTTCGTGATTCTTAGACAGATGTATTGTTGAAGAAGTATATTCATGTACATTTAGAGCAGTGGACTCAAACGCGTAATTTAAGCATGTTGGGAATAAAGAGGAAAAAAGGGCGTTGGATTTTCACGCTGGCGACCTGGGTTCAATCCCCTTTGTGACCAAATCTTTTTTATTCTTTTTCAGCTCGATTTAAGGTTCTTTTCCTGAAACGGACGGAAGACCTCTCGTTGCTCGCAACGAGATCGTTTCTAGTTAAGGTCTTCCGTCTTCACGGAAGACCTTATAGTGATTCTACTGTTTCTTATTATTATTATTATTATTTTTTTGACTTTCTAATTTTGTGCACGCGATTTCTCGAAGACTACTGGATAGAATTACATGAAATTATCAGAAAAGATGTGTCGTAACATGAACTTGATCTATCTGAGCGATTTTGTGAAAATTCCCTTTTGGTGCCAAGTTACGGGACATTTCCTGATTTTAAAATGACATTTTGTCCGCGGTTAAACTCAAGAATAGCAAAAGATATCAATGTGAAACTTTCAGGGATTATAGATCGTGATATTCCCCTTCCAGGACGCGACCTTTCGTTCGTCGTCAGTATTTCCGGTCGTAACGGCAAGCGAATTAAAAAAATCGTATTTTCTAAATTTTTTGTTTTTCAATATTTTTCATTTATTTTTGGAATGTTAATAGAGACTCTTTTATTGATGCTTACCATATAATTTGTTTGAATATTAATAAATTAAAACTCTAGATATTAACATTTGAAAATCTGAAGCGGGCCCAAGATGGCGGCTGTCTCTGTCAACTCCGCCATTTCGCGAGTAGGGGGTTAAAGAGGCAGCTGAGCGTTTGCTTAAATGAAAGTTACATAAGGATGAATGGAATGTAAATGAGTACGTTGATTGTCACGTAGTAATTACGTTACGATTCTGTGTCAAACTAAAGATATATTCCAGGGTCTTCTCAAACGTCTTCTATAATTGGTTTTGGCTGGTTATCAAAGTAGATAAAGAATAGACTAAATGTAGAAATGAAATAGATATCTACTATCTTTGAACCACGGAAAACAGATCTTAAATCTTAGTTTGAGTAAAAGTTTTTCAAGAAACAATACTGATCTATATAGTAAGTATAAAACGTAAACATTGTTACCCCATGTACACTTGTGTCAAAATAAACTAATAGAAAAGACCAAAATAAGAAAAATATTTTAAAAAGATCGTTTAAGGTACTAGTGATTTGAATAAACATTCTTTTCTCAAAGATCGATACGATTCAAGTTATTAAACATAAAAGGTATCCCGATTCTTGACCGTCGTATGGCCATACATGTTTTCGTCAAACCATTTCAACCTTTTAATGAAAGTGTAACTAATAGGGATAGTTCACTCTGTGGATAAATGGGAAATTCAAAAGAGGGTTTTAAATTATAGCAATTGCATTGCTTTAGTTTAACTTACATATATACGAATTAGAATGTGTAGAATGCAAAATATAATTTCTCAACCTCGAATTTAAGGATTTAGGAAGGTTCTTCTTTTTAATTTCACTGTGATAACGGTCTTAATATCACACCCATTTAATGGAACATTCCAAAGAAAAGGCGCGAAGATTTATTCGTTGCGTTTGGCGCAAAATTATGAATAATTGCCCGCCTTTCATGATTCTTATACAGGTGTACTATTGTAGAAGTATATATACAGGAGCATTAAGAGTAGTAGTCCCAATAGCGTAGTGGTGTGCGCTAGAGATAGAAATAAAATGTGAGTTGGTTTTTCCCCATTGGGACCAATCCCCATTGTCACCAAAAAAAATTTAATCCCCTTTTTAGCTTAATTTTACTTTTTTTTCAAAATCGGACGGAAGACCTCTCGTTGCTCGCAACGAGATCGTTTCTAGTTAAGGTCTTTCGTCTTCACGGAAGACCTTATAGTGATTCTACTGTTTCTTATTATTATTATTCTTTTTATTATTTTTTTGACTTTCTAATTTTGTGCACGCGATTTCTCGAAGACTACTGGGTGGAATGACGTGAAATTTTCAGAAAAGATGTGTCATAATATGAATTTTATATATCCGGGAGATTTTTTGTAAATTCCCTTCCGGTGCGAAGTTATGGGACATTTCCTGATTTTAAAATGACATTCTGTCTTCGGATAATCTCAAGAACGGTAAAATATATCGTTGTGAAACTTTTAGGGATTATAGATCGTGATATTCACTATCCAGGACGCGACCTTTTGTTCGTCGTCAGTACTTCCGGTCGTAACGACAAGCAAATAAAAAAAAATGTATTTTCTAACTTTTTTGTTTTTCAATATTTTTTATTTCTTTTTGGAACGCTAATAGAGACCCTTCTACTGATGCTTACTATATAAGTTGTTTGATTATTGGTTAACATGAACTCTAGATATTAACATTTGAAAATCTGAAGCGGGCCCAAGATGGCGGCTGCCTCTGTCAACTCCAAGTAGGGGTTTATGGAGGCAGCTGAGCGTTTGATTAAACGATTCTGACATAAGGATACATGAAATGTAAAAAACTACTTCGACTCTAACGTTGTAGTGAAATGGTTGGAGGAGTTACCTCCCGTTACTTGTTTATATTATAATAGCTAATCAATGTAAATATTGTAATTAATTGGTCAATTGACAAAAGAATTATACAAGTATTATTGATAAATGATGTTCTGTTAGAAAATAATAATTGTGTTGCCAAAAGAAAGGCAGTCTGTTGTATTTTATCAATATGATATCTGATAACTTATGATCATTGATTAAGTTGAGGTACAAGGGGGCAGTACAGCCAACTGGCTTGTGTCTCCACTTTGGTACAGAAACCCATTGATGTATCGATCAAATCGGATTGTGCAAAGTTGCTGTAGCTAGTGACTTATTAAAATATAGTTGTGTGACGTTAGCTATAGGTTTGTCATTAGGACAGAGAAGCTCTTACAAAGTTAAATCATACTGTGTAAGTATATTGTAGCCACTTGGCTAGAGTTATAATGGCAACTTGGTAAGCAGTAAGACACCAGGTAGGTGTTAAAGGCTAAATCAAGAGGCACCAGGCAGGTGGCTGTTGACTCATATAGTCAGGTGTGTAGTGAGGCAATTGTCATATGGCACCAGGCAGATGCCGGTATTAACTGAAGATATATAATTGTACAAAGCACTTAAGTCATTTGATTTAAAGACACCAGGCAGGTGTCATATTATTATCTGTATATATTGCATTCAATCGTATCCCCAGTAAAACTCGGTAATCCGAGCACGGACCTACTGACCGCTCAGGTCCGACACGTTACAGTAGAACGTTGCAATTGAGTGTCAATCTTAAAACTTAATTTCCGTTTCACTGCTTTAGTGTAACTGGGCTAGATATGATATGTAATGTGTATAATGTGTTACATATACTTTCGAAATAAAATACTGTGTTACATATACTGTCGAAATAAAATAAAGGCGCTAAGAATGTTTTATTTTTGAAATTTAACTGAAGCTATCATACCTATTTAATAGATCAGTCCAAAGAAAAGGCGCGAATATTTACTCGTGGCGTTTGGCACGAAATTATGAATGCTTTTTTATAATTCTTAGACAGGTGAACTGTTGCAAAAGTATACACAAGTATTTTTAGAGCAGTACTCCAAATAGCTTAATGGTTAGCGCGTTGGGGATAAAAAAGTATTTTTTAAAAAAGCGCATTCACTTTGGCGACATGGGTTCAATCCTCCTTGTGACCAAAATTTTGAATCTCTTTTCAGCTCGATTTTACGTGGGTTTCTTTTGCTAAAGCGGACGGAAGACCTCTCGTTGCTCGCAACGAGATCGTTTCTAGTTATTATTATT
>PRKT01000069.1:1489145-1502747 GCA_003671525.1 Saccostrea glomerata
AGTTTCAGCTTTTCTGGCCCAGTGGTTCTTGAGAAGAAGATTTTTCCTATATATTTCTATGTAAAACTTTGATTCCCCATTGTGGCCCCGCCCAACCCCCGGGGGTCATGATTTGAACAAATTAGAATCTACAATGTCCAAGGGTGCCTCCACATAAGTTTCAGCTTTTCTGGTTCTTGAGAAGAAGATTTTTTAATGACCCCACCCTATTTTTGTCTTTTCTTGATTGTCTCCCCTTTTGAGGGGACTTGGTCCTTCATTTTAACAATTTAAATTCCCCTTCACCCAAAGATGCTTTGTACCAAGTTTGGTCAAAATTGGCCCAGTGGTTCTTGAGAAGAAGTCGAAAATGTGAAAAGTTTACAGACGGACGGACAGCTAGACAGACAGACGGACGACAGACAAAATGTGATCAGAAAAGCTCACTTGAGCCTTCGGCTCAGGTGAGCTAAAAACCACCTGAGGATGCTTCCATTATGTCCATATAGAAATTACCATCATGGCTTTTCTGTTCTCCATAACATTTTTAAAGATATTTTAGTACCTGTGTATATTCCTGTGTAAAAACTTGATCCACTGTGGCCCCACCCTATCCAAATTTTTTAAATCTACATTACATAAAGATGAATTTGACAGCTTAACCTAACAACCCTCCTCTCCATCACAAAAACAGTACCCCTGACACAGGATCATTAATTTAACAATTTTGAAAGAAGTCCTCTTGCTTATCATAACCATCACCTAAGTTTGTCTTTTAACACAAGATATTTGAAAAAAAATTGTTTTTCAAGAAACCATGTGGTCACAATTTGGAAGAGCTTGAAGCTCACAACAATCATGCCAGGAATTTGACTGCTTTTTTCATTTAAAGATGGTACTAAAATTGTGATGCTTTTAGTCCCCCACTCTCAGGCCTAAGGAATAAAAGGACCATGAATAACTATTTGTTCGACTTCATCCATATCTGATTCCAAAATTGATTGAGCAGTTTCAGATGATAAGTGGAAGGTTCAAATGTTAATGCATGAAAACAGCAAATAAGTTACAATGTACTTAAAAATCCCATGTTAAGACTCTACACATTTCATGAATGAAATATTTGCAGCGATTAATGTTGTAAATATCTTCTGCAAAATTGCTCGTATTTCTACAGAAAATGAAACAGCTTTATTAAATATCTAACTAGATGTATTCCTTGTGATAAGACCATTCTTTTGATACCAACAAATTTGACCTTTGGAGTTTGACCCACTTTTACCAAAATTTTTCCAATTTTGCTTGGGCTTTCCCACTTCACTTTCACTGTGACAAGACCTTTGGGTATAAAAATATTTGATATTTGACCTTGAAGTTTGACCTTGAGAAATTTCAACCTTTGTCTGAAGCTGCCATACATGGGCATCAGCGTTTCACAAACACATCTTGTTCTTTCAATGTATTCATTGTGCTTATAAATGAAAAGTAAGACAAGGGAAGTGATTTTAAAACACCTTTTATTGGACCTTACCTTGCCGTAGAGATCCTTCTATGGCCAGGGGACACATGGATAATTCCCTTACAGGGTTCTAAGTCACAGCACAAGTACAAGATATAATCTGACACAAAAAACAGTATGTTAAACAAGACACCAAAGTTCAACAAAATCCTAAAAAAGTACCACAGAGTGAAAAGAGTCAAAATCACAATTCTAAAATAGTCATATCATTGCAATTAAAAAATAAACCAACATTTTATTATCATGTGAACATATTTGTGAAAAAAAAACCTTTATGCATTGTAATACAACAATAAATCATGTTAAAA
Organism: Saccostrea glomerata; assembly: GCA_003671525.1. Taxonomy (NCBI): domain Eukaryota; kingdom Metazoa; phylum Mollusca; class Bivalvia; order Ostreida; family Ostreidae; genus Saccostrea; species Saccostrea glomerata. The sequence continues at coordinate 1,490,949 of PRKT01000069.1, forward strand.
ATGTTTCATAACAATGAATTTCAAACTCCTTTATATTATAGCAATCATTATCTATGAATAATAAACACATGGTTAGAGGTATAATTAAAGGACAAACATTTATGTAGCATTAAAATCAAGATCTGGACAATGGCTGTAATAATAAGATGATCATATATCTTCAATTATGAACCCTTTATACACGTGCTATAATAAACAAAATCAAGCTAATATGTACACATTACTACCTTTAGGTGATTTATACAAATAAACACATTTACTAAATGTGTTGGGCATATGACACAAATACTAGGATGTAAGTTTCCATTGACAACAAAGCTAGTATAGCATGTTAATACAACAAGAGAACACTGTGATGACACGAGTGATTGCATGGACAATATAAAAAAACTTCATGTATAACAAATGCACCAATTCTACTACTCTATGAAGGAATTTAAGGCATGACATACTGGGCAATAAGTTCAAAAAACATTTTTTTCATAGCATGTACATTATTATTGTTATCAATAAAACATGGGCAATATTTATCAAAAGTCCTTATAGCACAAGAGTATCACATAGAACATATTCATTAATACATGAGGTCAATGCATGTTATAACTATGGTATCATATTACATCAAAATTTTTGATAACATTCAAATATACTTTTTACTATACATTATTAAAAGTCCTGAATTGCAAAGACATGGGAATACATACAAAATTGCGAGCGAAAAAAAACAATGACATTTTCATATAAAATAATAAGTTTCATCACTGGGTTAAGACTTGAAGACTCACTATACAAATGAAATGAACAACTTTACAATGTCCTCATCATAATATGTGGCACTAAAATATTTACTAAGACATATTCAATAATCAAAATTTGTTTTCTTTGTTTAATACACATGTTAAAACATTTCAATAAGACAGTCAACATCATGATATAAAAGCAAAATCCTAGGGCCAGTGAGCGGCTCTTGCTGCCTATAGAACATCTCGCTCGCATCGTCCGCAGATATCCCAACAAGTGAATGTTGTCTTCCGCTCAGCATCAGTTAAAAAATATTTTTGATTGCAGCACATACTGACATTTAATAAACATCATAGTATTCAAATAACATTGTTTTCATCATATCAATCCTATGGCATAATCATGCAAATACCTTATTATAATGCTTCAATTTTTACATTTATAGGGGAAAAAAATGGAATGTATTGTAAGAACTACAAGTAACCTAACATTGCAACTTTTTCATTCATTTGACATAAAGACACATGTATTATGAACATTAAATACCTCGCTATTGAAGAATTCAAATTTTGGCCCAATGCCTTGGCAAGTCAAATTGAGAATACAGTTAATATTCTGGAATTACCTAAATTAATAATACAATGAAATAAAGAGAGAAATAGGGATGGGTAGTAGAAGTGCCGATTTGTGCAACATGGTATATACAAAATGATATCCTCACTGAATTATGAAGTACGACATATATTCTTGAATCCAAATCACAAAAGTCTCCCGAGTCCTAAATGAAATAAATGAATAAAAGAAATAGCATACAGTTATCAAGGTTTCCCACCTGAAAGGAAATTTACAGATTAGCATTTCTGGAAGAAAGTTGAAAATCTGAACAGTATTTATTAATTTTTTAATTAGGATCTTGCTTCCAGAATATATACAGTGATGTATTTACATGTCATTATTTACTCACATGCAGCACCCTGTTAAGAGAGACTATCTATTGAAAATTAATTTTACTAAACACTAAGAGTATAATTATTTTAGGGAGTGCATGTACTTACACTTTATATAAGTATACTTACCTGATAAATACTTACCTCCATTTTGTTCAGTTCTCTCAGGTTCAGACTCGTCAAGAAAACAACAAATCAAGTAGCTAATTTTTTTTTATAGAGAGAGGCTTTGTGTTAACACAAATTGTCAAATCGTAAGGATAATCAAAACTTTAAAACTATGAAAACGTTATCCCCTTTAAAAATTGTTCCAAAAATTTCCCAAAACAGGCATTTGTGATTTTCAATCTGTAAAATCTTAATATGAATCTCAAATTTGTTCCTTCAATTTATCCTAGTCCAATTCATTTTAACTTTCATATCTTCAAATTCTAATTTTCTATCTTAAACTTTTATTCTTCCCTTTAGATTAATTAATATTTCAAAGTTTCTATTCAACAGAATCTAGAAATCATCAATTTTAAGGAAATGCAACACTACATTTCAATAAATACTTATTGTAGGTACATGTATAGAAACATGAATATGTCATTTATGTAATGCAGAGAAAAACCCTATAAAACTATGACTTAGTAAATATGTCACTTCAATACTTCACAGTGAATTTGTGATTTGATCATAATAACATTATTTATAATCATGCATATTTCAAGACGCAAATGAGCAAAACAAGATATCAATCAATTTCAGAAAAACATCAAAATCAATATCAAATGATATGGCAAGGCATCAGATTTCAAAAATAAGTTAAGGCATCAGATTTATGATCATCATTAAATACGACATAAGAAGGCAAAAGATATGGTCATCATTTAAATCAGGTCTTGGTGACCCCTCCCAATATTTTACTGCACATGAATCAAATGAAGACAATTTCAAGACAAAATAAGACATTTTTAAAAGGAAAAAAAGTTCCTCCTCCAAAGATGCAGAAAAACTCTGAGAAAATGTTCCTCTCTAATGTTCACCGGGTAAAAATCACGTGGTGGGAAATAAGAGTTTTGTTTTCAAGTACACAAAAAATCACGAGCAGAGTGTTCATGTATGGGGGGGCATCCACTACTGATTTAGTATTCCTCAAGCTACTAGATTTGCTGCATCCCTCCAGTCCTGGGCCCTCCTCTTCTTACCTGTAAAGCAAGGTAAATGATAGGTTGTACATACCTGGCCATTATTTTACTGGGGCTGTTGTCCCTGTGGGGCTCCCCCGGACTGTCCGGCCGCGGCCTGCTGGAGGATCATGTTAGCCTGGTAGTGCATTCCTTGTTGTCTGTAGTACTCGGCCCACGCGGCACTGTAATCTGCCTGACCAGTTGAAGGGTTAATAGCTGCAATGACAACACACAATAAATCATGCATTCCTATTGACAACATAGAAATTAAACTAAATCTAAGCTCATTAAATTCAAATATTATCAATTCTTGTATAATATGTTATTTAGGATGGAATGTAATGATAAAAAGCTGCTGTCAAAGAAATTTAAATACTGAATAATATCCTTAATAATACTGAATTGCAGAAATTTCATCCTTTTATACCATATAAGTGGAAATTTTAGCTAGACGCAAATTTGACCTTCAAAATCGGTATTTTAATTTCAGCGAGAAGCAATTTCAGCAATTTAAAATTGGTCACTTAAGAAGATATTTCAACTACAACACAATAATTTTTAGCGATATTTAATTCTAGCGATCTCAGGACCCTCGCTAATAATGCCAAAATTAATTCCCCACTAAAAAAAATCTACTTATACGGTATGTATCTTGTCTAATTTCCAGTTTCTATCATATTGTACAGGTTTAAACAACCATTTAACAAACATTTTTCTGTTTGTTTGTGTATACTTATAATTGGAATGTGATGACTTACCTGGCTCAGCATAATTCTGGCCTGATGATGGTGGCTGCTGCTGAGGAGCCTGAGACTGCTGAGCAGGTTGCTGGGGTTGTTGTTGTCCCTGCTGCTGGCCATACTGCCCCCCATAGCCTCCATACTGAGCATAATACTGGGCATAATATGCTGCCCATGCTGCTGCATTGTCCTGGGCTTGTTTATTGTCTGAGCCTGAAAATTTATCAAGATACATGTAGGCTTAAGAGGATAAGTGGCCATAAAGTTCAGATTAATGATTTCTCTTCTTGAGAAATGAATACATGTCTGCAGCTAATGAAACTCCCTAATAACAAATTCAAACTGGCATGGAAATTGCAATTTTTAAAAAAATTTATTTAATTTTTACCCTGGTCACCCTTCTAGAAAATATACATTACAAAACCTAATTGTTTCTTCAATGATAATTGTCATCTGTCCCAGGAAACCATACATACTTAACATTATTATGCAGGTGTTTTTAGACAGATCTTTTATGTATCCCTGCATAAAAAATACCAGCTATGAACATTAAAGTTCAAGATGGCTTCACCAAAGGGAACGTATGCATTCTACTTGGAATTTCATAATGCTTTATTTCTTGTAAAACCAATAAACTGAACATGCCTTTATCCCCCTTTTCCTTAATTAAGCCCATGCTATGCTAGGTACTTTCTTCAACAACATACTCCTATGCATTTTGAGAATGCCATCAAATTACACCAATCTCGTTTGGAGTCACCCCCTTTTTAAATACAGTAACCAAGTTAAGTGACTTACCACCTTGACTAGGGTCCCCGGATTGTTGTGAGGGGTATCCTTGCTGTTGGTTGTAACCTCCCCAGCCTCCCTGGGGTCCATTTCCATACTGTCCACCACCCTGCTGTTGACTGCAAATAAAATCACATCTCAAATTATTTAACATACAGCACCAAAAATGATTTTTCAATAATAACATCTGATCCAAGTGTATTTTCAATAAATAGATTGACACCCTGTCTGTCTACTTGATTTCTATAAATGTTTAAAAATAATCAAAATGTTAACAATTATTATCTTACCCAGGTGCTCCAAACTGTCCTCCGAACTGGTCTCCGTATCCAGGACCTCCAGGAACCGGTCCTCCGTGAGGGCCAGGCCCCCCGGGACCACCCATACCAGGACCACCAGGACCGCCCTACAACACAAACACAAATCATACAGCTTCTATGTCATAAGATTCAGTCTACTATTCTATTTTACCAGCAATATTCATTTCATATTAAATGCATTAATACTCTAAAATACTTTAGAGAATGGGCAGTTCTGTACAAAAAAGATTAGCTTCCAAAATGGAATAGTGATTCATGTATCTATTAATATAAAATGTAAGGAATGTCCCATAAATATTAGTAACCAGCTGTCATAGACAGATAGCGTTGCAGAATGGGTTACTTTAGCACAAAGTTTAGTCAGGTATGAAGACACAGTATCTGTATACCCGTGCCAATGTGCACAAACTCTGTCCAATCTTCACAGACTTACGTAAGGTATTCCAGCCTTCTCACTGATCATCTGAATGGCATGCTGAATCTGATCAGGCGTTCCTCTGATGTTAAACAACTTCTCATTGGGGTTTGGCCCAGGATGTTTCTGCAACTCTACATGTGCCCCAGACTGTTGGTTTATCTGACGGATGGTTTCACCACCTAAATAAAAAGAGACCAATTTGCAATATAAATTTATCAAATACTTATAAATCTACTTATTTTATTCACTTGAATAATACCCATCTTTAAAGAGGAAACAAAATGTTACAAACCTTTTCCAATAACCAAGCCACACTTGTCTGCGGGTACAGCAAACTGGGTTTCATCCTGGAATCCTCCCCCGAACCCATCTCCTCGCCCCATGCCCCTGCCAGGTCCCCCTCCAAATCCACCCCTCCCTCTACCAGGGCCACCTCGACCCCGACCACCACCAAACCCACGACCCATTCCTCCTTCTCTCTGCTGTAAAACACATGATCATAGGTCTTTTAGTACATCATAAACCATAATTTTAAAATCAAGTTGAACATCCTTGTTTTTACCATTATTTTTCTTAATTGAGAGATAAACTGTTATGTACAATGGACTCTTAACATACATTATAATCATTAAGAAGGTCCTGGATCATGGAGGCAGCAGTCTGGACTTTGTCTGGGGCTCCTGTAATGGCACACACTCTCTCTGGACTGCTTCCATCATCTATAAATCACAAGATAAATTAACATACAATTTTTTTTTTCAAATACATTATCCAAAGCAATTTTATGGGATTTGTAATCCAATAAGGCAGTGTAGCAAGGTCTACTATCAAACTCCATCTATGGGACTTGTGTCCAGATGGTGTTAGCGAATCCTTGCTTTGATGTTGCACTCTTCCGACACACTCGTAGCTTAGACATCTACAAGGGTTCTAATTGAGTGCTTCATTTAATAACACTATTTACTCACCAGCCTTAAACTGAACCTTGGCACCACTCTCTTGTTGAATCTTTTTAATCATGTCTCCATTTTTACCAATAACAATTCCCACTGCTGTTCTTGGCACTGGAATCTGTAGGAAGAACATATATGTACATGTAGTTTATTGACTATTGCGTATTATTGGATCATAGTGGAGAAACTGTCCCAGTGCTATGAAATAATAATTTATAAGTAAAAGACATTGTAATACTAACCTCCATTGGGGGACCACCACCACCACCACCACTGAATGAACCATAGTCATTGAATCCTTTACTCATGTTCTGAAAATACAAGGATACCACTATAATCAGTGAATAGAGATTTTTTTTTCTAGTTAACTTCATGTAAATTACATCTTATCTTCTTATTTCTTAAAGTTTAAAATGACTACTTTCTTTGTCTTGCTAATAAACCTGCACTTCATATTCAGTTATACAAAACATCTATTTATTGATCAAAATAATAAAATATTTTTTCTGAAACATTCCAACTTATCAAACCACAAGACTAAATTTTAAACCTGGTGGCTGTACTTACTTCCATTTCCTTTTCAGCCAGCAGGTCTAGTACCATTTCTTTGGCTCTCTGACATTTTTGGGGATCACCTGAGATCCTCAGAGGTTTTTCAGCAGCTGACGGGATGTTGCTATCTTGAATCATGACCATTTTTACTCCAGCTCTTTCCTTGAGTGAGAAGGGGAAATCAAATATAATGTTAATGAAAAAGAGATAATTTCAATTTAAAAATAAACATGTATAACATGAGTTACATGGAATTTACAATAGGCTTATTTTATTTACCTGTAACTGTTTGATGGTTTCACCACCCTTTCCGATGACAAGTCCTACTTTGTTGCCTGGCACCATCATTTCTACGACGGTCTGTCCACCACCACCACCACCACCACCCATACCACCACCCATTCCTCCTCCATTACTGCCCATCATGTCCATACCACCCATCATTGGTCCAGTGGTCTGGCCCGCTCTCATGATGATATCCTGGATCTGTTGTTTACAAGCACTGCAAATACAAAAAGTGACCATACAAGCTTCTGCATACTTCTGTAGACTTGTACTCACTTTTTCTATTTTTATATAAAACACAGGTGAAATGTGTCCTTACGCAATAGATCCAGAGGACCCAGTCAAGGTACACTGCCGATCATTCATTCCACTTCCATCTGTAACAAATGAATTTTGTTAATTTTTTTCCCTTAAGAAGGATAATGCCCATATTCAATCTTTTAATTTCATAATAAATACCTGGAGCAATTTGAATTTTACAACCAGTCTCTGCCTGTAGCCGGGTTATTTGTTCACCACCTTTACCAATAACTGTTTATGAGAGAAAATAATAAATATATGTATAAATAGACAAACTTCAATTGAAAAAAGGATCCATAGTCAACTTAGTCACTTCTTTATGTACTTAATCTTGACAAGTAAAACAAAATCTCAGAGACCAAAGCATGTATCTTGCAAAGAAAGTATTTTATTTATTTATATTAATAAATACACGACACAATTCATAAATTTGTGTTTGGAAAATTAGAGATCATTGCTTACTCAGGCCAACCATCTTGTCCGGGATGGCATATTCCTCTGTGACCACCATGCCTAGTCCTGAGTGGGAGCTGGGTTTAGGAGCGGCTGCTGGGGGTGGGGCTGACGAGGGGGGACCGACACCCAACTGTTGATTAATTCTAGCTGCTGCTGCCTGGGCTGCTTGAGCGGCCTCACTTCTACTGTTGACACATCACAAGTAAATATCATTTCTAATACAACAAGTCCTTGCTTGCAATTCTTTCGATTAAATTCACTATTTGTTCAACCGACTTGTCACGAGTTGAACTTGAACATCTTAAACACTGATATCACCTAAACAATGAATATTTCAAAATGAAAGTCCCAACTATTTTTAAGTATCTTAACCTTTGATATTTTATCAGGCCTATCTCTTTTTTCTTCATTTCCATCAAGTTTGAGATGAAAAGCTTTGTATGTATCTTAAATTTTACAAGATTCTAACACTAGATCAACTAACCTTTGTTGTTCCTGAAGAGCTTTTAGCTGTGCCCCAATAGCTGTCAAAAAAAGAAAACACAACATTTATAAAACTTAGAATACAGTCCATGCCAAAAAAAAAAGTTAAAAAAAAAGAAAGACTTCCTGTGAACAATGTATTCAGAAAAAAAGAATTACAATGTTTTTTCAGAGAAATACTAAAGTAAACCACTAGAATTCTCTCTCTCTCTATGTGTATTAGATCACAACAATAAACTCAATGAAGCAGCTTCTACATCTACACGGTTAGAATCCACATTCACACAGACAGTGATTGGGATAAGCTAGTGCCCAGCACCTTTATGACAAAGAAATGCCTTAAAAATCTTTCAGGGACAATTCAAAACAAAATCACACAATTGCTTTTATTACTAATCACTATTAAATGCAATGCACACTACATCACAAATGTCTGTGTCAATATGATGATTCTCACTGCATGGCAACATTTTTTACTCAGTAAAAAAGCCAGAGTTATCTCAACAAGTCCATTTAAGCAGAGCAAAACATTTTCATTTGAATTGACTTACATAATTTATATAGAGTACACAATTGTTTCAAATAAAAAAGATGAAAATCTTTACTCTGTGAACTGTGTGTTCTAATCTGTACAATGTAAAACTTTGGACTTGGGGTTGATATATATAATACACACACAAAATACATTGAATATGATTCAATATTGCTGTCCCAGGTAACTTATAACAAAGTGCAACCATGTCCTCACAATATCCCAATCACTGGAGGGGAGGGTGAGAGAACTAAATTACTGACATGCAGAAAACAAAGAACATCAATTGTACACTACTTCTGTATTGTGCTAGTCATAATCACACAAAATATCAACAGTGAATTTATCTTTATGTACACATTGATATGTGCCATACTATGATTTTCAGAGTCTTCAGATTCCCAAGACTTTTCTTTTACCAAAAATAACTTTTAAATTTCTATAGAACTAGTATTTAGCCTTGCATACTGAATTATTTAAAAAGTCATCAAGATTCACAATTTTCCAAAAAAAAAAAAAGAAAAAAAAAAAGCCAATTGAGAGCTGCAATGAATCTATTTGCATTCAAGGATATAAAAAAAATGTATTTCATTGTGTATGCATAAATTTGTGAATAAAATCAATACACCAAAATTTAATAGCAAAATTTTGTATGCAGTTTCTTAACACACAAAATTCTTGTTTCTTATAAAAGCTGTTCCAAGTGAATGTATGATTCCAGAAAGCTTCATATAAATAATCATTGACTATTTTAGGATAATGCTAATATAGGTCTAATGATCAAAAGTGACAATAACAATTGAATCCTGAAAAGGAATGCAATAACATGCAAATAATATAAAGATGTAATGTATATGGTACAATAAAAAAATTCAAATCAGATCATTTGAAACTATTGTTAAATGAAATGAGCAATGAGATGTCTTATATGACTACAAGTGTTTGTATGTAACAGTATTAAGGACATTAGCCCATTACCAATTTGTGTCAAGATCTTCTACTAAAGGTGGAAATAATTTTAGAGAACTGGCATGAATTAAAGGATATGTTTCACTTGCATTATCTATCACATCAAAAGAATTTAATGTTAAGTTGTATCATATAATTCAATATAAATTAAATACATAAGAGAAATCAAATTTGGGGTTTCTTTTTAAAATTTTTAGCATATTTACATTTCCATTTGCCACTTCATGTTTACATAAAAAAATTTGAAGCATTGTATACAAATATATTAGTATCTCTTGAAAGCCAAAGTAAATATTAGTTTATAAAAATCCTAAATGTCTAAATATTTCATCTTGTCAGTCGCAAGATATCAAAAATGAGGCTGAAATCTTCAAAATTAACAAAATCTTCTTAACAGTTATATCTCATTCTGGAGTAAAAAATTAGTTGCTATATTAAATACAAAAGATCTTAACACAAAACTGACAAAATTCATACAATATTACTTGATTAAAAATAACTGTGAAATATTTGATGTCCTATGCAAAGAGTAATCAAAAAACAAAACTTGTTAATGGAAGAAGTTTGACTGGCTAGCATTTGAAGCCGAGATGTGCTGGACAATTGGAGTAAGATACAGTAATATAATGTGTTTTGTACAAACTAATCAAAACATACGGTCATTAATTGCAGACACTGTCTTCTTTTGGTCTGGTTCACCTGTGAAAAGAAACAAAGCAACAATTGTGCAAAAATGTTTATCCCATCAGAGAGATTTTTTCTCTGATATTATCTTAAATTTTTCTTTTGTCTCCATTTCAGGGTTTGTCACATAGAGGTACACTGCCTTTGCTATATTTTGAAAATTTTTCACTAATCAAGTCAATTTTCAAGATCAGTATACCTCTAATATGAATCCCCTGTGCCTTTATTTTTATCAATAGAAAGACAATGTACCTTTTAGTGGCATTTTGCTGTAAACATAATTTCATGTATACATGTTTAGGCAATAAGATGCACACACAAGCACACTAATTGAGTACGTACTTCCGTGCTTTGAAATGAATATTCAAGATATCTGTGACCAAGTTTCCATCCCATTCCCCTTTTTCATGTAGTATTGAAGAGCTCAGCCACAAATATCTTGAAAACATGAAAAGAACTGTACAGCATACCGTATGAGTTTCCGTCACTTTCAAATGGTCTTTTCAAATGCTGGGCACCGTCACCACCGCCAGCCCCTGGTTGATTAATCTTAGCTGCTATCTGGAAAAACAATAGATCTCATTTGTGATTCAAAAGTTTGTGTTCTGACAAAAGCTGTTTTTATCATTCAAGTTATTATACATATTGAACATTATTTTTATCAAAAATTCTCTAACTTTCAATAACACATATTGAAAAGTATAGTATAAGTAAGCACCACAGCAACAACAAACTTTTAACAAAAAAAAAAGAAAGAAAGAAATTCACCTTGATTTAATGACTAACAAGAATTGCAGATAAATATAAATGTTTTTTTTTCTTTTAATTTGAAGAAGCACTGCTCAAGCTTCAGTTTCTTAACGCAACCTACAAACAACATCAGTTTCTGAACATCCAAAATGTCAAGCAAAGTTTGAAGACACGGATAGAATTTCAAAACTGAATATATATCTGTACTCAAATAAACATTTACACGGTCAACAAGAAAAGTTGTATTGGAATGATGTAAACATTTTGCAGAAATAAAATTCTACCAATTAATGAACTTAGAAGAGACAAATCAAGTTTTTGAAATAACTGTGTGCTAGACCGACGTACAAATTTTGTCATAGGCGAAGATTTGCACGCATGAACGCCAGGCTGGACATGTAAAATTTTTCCTTAAATTAAAATTTAGATAATTGATGAAACTCTCTAAACTCAACTAGTATTACTGGTTGCAAAGTGTAACAACCAAATGGATAGAATACATCAGCTTATAGGTCCGGGATCGAATATATAGTAAGCTGGCCCCATTCGCATTATTGCTAAAGCGAACTTAAAACAATTATTTTTTTTATAATTTTTTAGGGAGAGGGCTAAAATAAGCTTTGCCTGCCGCAAATGCTAATCCTGATCCCATCCACTTTTTGTTAATAAAATTTAGTTTTAATAAAAATTGGTGGGGGGGGGGGGGGG
>PRKT01000069.1:1504495-1526017 GCA_003671525.1 Saccostrea glomerata
GATTATCTGAAAAAAAAAAAAAAAAAAAATGACGAGCGAAAAAAGGGGGAGGATTGTCAAAACTAAACAATTCTATTTCGAAGGTGGGGTAAATTTTAACTTCTTTCAGTACTGAAATTTTCTCATGCATACACTACTACATTTATCTTGTTTGGCATTTTTTGCAACAAAAACTGTGTGTGTTGGGGGGGGGATGTAATTTAAGTTTGATTTTTGATCCGCTCCAACTTGAAAAAAAGACTGAAATAAATAAGACTAATATGAATAAATTAAATCTTATAGAACTAATCAAACAAGCAAATAATTATAATGCATATATTTTTTATATAAAATAAATCTGGCCATTTCTAATAAGTAATTATTAAATTTAAGAATTTATCAAAATATGTAAAACAGTTGGCTTATGCTTGCCTAGGCATGTAAGTACTGTTAAATAAACATACTTAAGAAATGAATTTAATTTTTGAAGATTCATGAGGTTATGAACTACGACGCTTCACGCCGGCATATTTCATGAAGCGCGTTGGCGCTTCATTTTAAATATGCCGGCGTGAAGTGTTGTAGTTCATATACCTCATGAATCTTCAAAAAAATTAAATTCATTTCTTATATATAAGGTAATTAATTTCCTTATTGAATTAGCCTTAAGTATCATGCTAATATTATCCCTCTGAATATTAATTGCATATCTGTAGTGAAATGAATCTAAGCATAAAATAAAATTTCTATTTAAGTAACTTTGTTAACCATGGATGAAGTTAATTTTTAATCTCAAAAAGATGTTTTCTAATTTTATAGAAATTTCAAAAGGGAAATTAAGCTGATGTATATTATATTATACATTCTTTGAGCCTACCCTTTGTTGTGCCTCAAAGTTGACGCACGTGGCTTAAATATTAACCAATCAAAATAGAGAATTCTTGTTAGCGCATGCGAAAGAATCCACCGCCATCTTTGCGTTTCAATGGGCAATGGATGCGGGAGGACAGGGTAATTTGGACCACCAAGCAGCTTTTGCAGACGCCGTTGCCCGAGCAAAACAGGTAATATTGATAAAGATGTGTTTAATGTATACAAATGATATGTATTTCTTGCTCAAATAACTAAAATAAGGCTTTGTGAATCTATTTTAACTGTGGAAAGATTGACCGCGTGGTCTCTGTCGATATGGCGCATTGAGGAAAATGCTTCAAACTTCCTGCATGACCCTTCAGTTGATTAGACCTAAATCACACAAGATTTTCACAGGGAGGATATAGAGGGTTTTCTACTCTTGAAATTGCTGAAATTAGAGTTGTCTTGCAGCATTTTGAAAACCATGCTGTTAAAACTCTTGAAGCGTGACGAAACGTGCGTGGCTTTTCACTTTCTCAATCTTGTTTATCAGTAAAGATAGCTATTATAATAACAAAAGAGAAACAATGGGAATTTTAATATATATTATGAATTTAATAAACACTTTCTCTCGATGATAAAAACATATGACTTAGCATTGTTTGGATTAATTTCGTTGTATTGCAGTGTTTGAAACTCATTCTAAAACAAGTAGACATGCCTTTTTGTTAAATTGCTTTTCTCTCTACAAAATAATTGAATTATAAAGTTTGATGAATCATATTAAGAAGATTGGTTAGGGTATATTTTCTGGAAGTGTGTTGCTTATCACATGCTGAGAAGATGATTGCATTTCCTCTGGCCCATTCTGTGGAAAACTTCTTTTCACAAAAAACTAGTTTTTATTTTCTGTTAACTAACTCTGTGAAAATGAGAGTTTACTTTTTTTCATTTTTATATGATCTTTTTAAATCATTTTTTCTTTATCCGTAGGGAACATTAATTTCATTTATCCTGACAATTTGCATAGTTAAAGCAAATGTAAACACTGTAGTGTTATACCAAGGGGAGATTTAACCCTATAAGTTCTCGATAATTATTTGCATAACTCTGTACCTAATTACTTAGTAAAACAAAATATTATCAGTGAGAGCCAAATACATGAATATTTTTATTTTTTGAAGTGTGACAATTAAAGAGAATTTTCAGCATCAATTTCTGTTATAACAACTATTGACTTCTTTCTATCACTTTTTAGCCAAACAAAGCTAAGGAAATAGTTCAAGTAAGTGAATTCCTGATTCACACACAAGAGCATGCTGATTTTTTATTCTGTACCATGCTTTATTTCCATGGAACTTCTCTCTCCATCATTTCACCTGTTTTTCTGCATCAGGTCTTCGTAGACATTTTTGGTGACATTGATACATAATCATAGAATTGTGTTGCTGGCTTGTAAAAATGTGGTTGCAAGAATTTAGTTGTCATATGCCTTTCTTTCAAGCTATTTCTGTGGTGTGGTATGGAGCACAGTTTAGCAGTCTAAAATGTACTCACAAGTAGAGCTATTTATTTGACTCTAAGCATAATCTGGATTTTGTATACTCAGAAAAATGCATAAATTATCATGTTGATACGCAGAGAGAATGATAATAGCACTTTTTTTTTAACATTTTGAATATTCTCATGGTCAAACCTTGCACAATAATTTTTACCACTTACACATTTTGTACACAAGAGAAAAACATGTCACGTCTGTATAGTTCATAATCAGGATAATGAATTAATTTAACACAATGTTCACTTTTTTGAACACTGAATATTAAGATAATATAAATCTCAGAGTAAATATTTGAATGATATATGATTTAAATGTTTAAATATGTTTATCAAGTTGTTTACTTGGTATATGTTTAGATATGGAGAATGGGTGTGAGCTGTAAGCAAATAATAATGATATATGAAGTGTGTGATTGTGGGTGTCTTATAGTGCATGGCTGACTCTGGAGATTGATGGGGCAAAATCTAGCATTAATTAATCAGATTCTCATAATTGTCTTATTAAATGTCTGCTCACTGATGTATGTATATATAATGAATATAGGAAGCCTTGAAAACAATGTGAGACTAATAATAGAGTATGCACTTTTCCCCATTGATCAATGCAGGAAGTTTTTGTGAAAAATCCCACTTTTTCCCAATGAAAATAGACCTTCATTGGCTATTTCAGATATAAATAAGAGTGATTTTTTCAACCTTGTAATAGGAATAAGTATTACAAGGAATAAGAAGATACTTTCATATTTGTATTTTGGAATGAAAACAGCTTTGTTTCTATTGATTGAAAAAAAAATGATTTGGATTAAAGTGGTTTTTCTATTTTTATATCAGAACAATTACTTGGTTCAAAATTTTGGTTAATGTTTTATCTTTAAGAATGATTTCTTTCAACTCATAGTTTATTCACATTAAAATGATTTCTTTTGTCTTATTTTCTTTTTTATAATATCAAGCTTTGATTATAATAATTTTGATTAATTTAAACTTGTTTGAATGCATTCTAATACAATTTCGATTATTATACACGAATGTGTGAAAAATTTTGTCTCACCTATAAAATTAAATTATAATCTTGCAAAAATAAAGTGAAGCAAAAATTTAGTGATATACATTTATTTGATGCAGCCATTTAAATATCTATTTATTTAAACTTTGCATTTTGAACAAATTTTGGAAGATAATTTTCATGGAAAGTATTTGCCTGTGTAATTCATTCTAAGTCTGAAATAGAAACAAATGGTTTTCTTTATCACCAATGATAAGCCAGTTCTGCAACTTTTTCAAATTCTTTCCTGCATCTGCAGAAAACCAGACCCGTTCATTTATAAGTCGCAGCAGGGATATTGATCTGAAAGTGTAATCTGCTGTGCATACCTTTAGCAGAAGGTAGCCGCTCAGACAAAATGCAAATTTACGGATTGTTTTATTTGAGTTTAAATGCTGAGAAAGTTGTTACTTACGTCTTGTTCTCAGGGGTACTTTTTATTTCATGATAACTTATCATCCCAACCTTGATCATGCTTGCCTGTTGGAATTGCACTGCAACAATGTGTATTGTTTTATATTTGACACAGTATTGAGTAACAATGTACATGTATTTGTGTAAAAATTATGGGGGGGAAAAGAAAACAGTCTTATATGAAATGCTTGTTTTAGTAAAGGAAAAAAATCCAATTTACCATTTAAAAAAGACTTAAATAAAGAAATAAAGAAGAATCGCTTTCTCTGTTATAAACTCTTTGATTTTGACCTTGATGCAATGCTCAGTTTTTGTATTGTAGGTTGAGACCACTGGCCATGCAGATGAGGATATGGTTGTCATTTACAACCGGGTTCCTAAAACTGGCAGCACCTCCTTTGCAGGAATAGCTTATGACCTCTGCAAGAAGAACCATTTCAATGTTCTACATGTCAACACCTCCAAAAATGCTCATGTCATGTCAATGTCGGATCAGGTATGTCATAACTGTCTACCATCAGCTCATAGATTCATCTTTGTCATGGGCTCGTGATTCATACACTGAACTTGTTGTGGGCTTGCATATATCACAGTGATAAACATGAGAAAAAGTGTGTTTTGATTCATTTTAATAATGTTGTCCTTTATGGTAGATATCTACCTTCCTAGAACTGATGGATTATTTTGAAGTGCAGCGGAGGTTGGTTGTCAAACATCCTCCAGACGCCACCAAAAATAGCTCACATCATGTCAATCAGTTTTTCATCAGTTATGTCTAAAAAAAAAAAATAGTTATTGTCATGTCACCTTCTGATTAGGCCCTACTGCCTGAGACCATAAACTGAGTACAGACTTCAGTCAAAATTTCAAATATGAAGGTTAAAGTTTAGAACAAAATTTCTGAACACCATAATAATGATTTTTTATTACTTCAGGCTTAATTAAATACAATACATGTATTAATCCTTGTCATTTTAACAGTTAAATCTACTAGTTTTAGTTCTATAGTAATAATTCAATATTACCACATGGTGTTACACCATATGTCAGTTTTTTATACCGCCACTTTGGACTGACTCTTGTTGTCCTCGGTAGGAGCTATACTGTTAGAGCAGAGACATTCTGACCTGAGCAGTTTATGTCTGCTCCGCTTCACCCGACACCGAGGTCAACCCTGGCTTCGAATTCGGCCCTCCACAAAGGAAATGATCATCTTTCACATTAGTAATACAGAATTCTATTGTAATTAAAGAATTTATACAGCAGGCCTTTGTGCATGTATAAATTAAAAGGTTTAAATGATCTTATTGTGATGTAATTTCATTGTCACTGGTAACTGACATTTCTTGTTTACTCTGGGGTGCTCCAAGGTTGTAGTTACCCAAGATACCTCAACCTATTATGAAATTTATCATCAGAAATCTTCAAAAGTATTTTTGCTTTAAGTGGTGAGGATTAGATACACGGGATATATACCTGTAAAGTGAAATGTATGGAATTTACTGTGAGCCCAAAATAAATTTCTCTTATCGCATATTACACACAATAATGTGTATTTATTCTTACTGCATAGTTGTAGCAAGAAAAATATTCAGAGATGATGTATTTAGGTTTTAGAAATTTAAAAAACTGTATTTTGTTCACCATGAATGACAAACAATGAATGAAATTATTTAGCTTTTAATTTTTTATAGTGACTGAAAAAGAAGCAAATCTGACACTGTATTTATTGTGTTTAAAGAAAGATATCTCTGTTTTAGAATAAAAATGGTCTTGTATTTTTATCTGCTGGTGAGAAATTGTAGTAAGATAACTTCTGTAGATAAGCATCCAGACAAACAATAAATTTCAGTGTCAGAAAATGTATTTTATGAACAGCAAAGTGCTAAATTCCCTCAATGAAAGCCAAGAACAGAATTTATCATCCATTGTATTCATACAGAATTCAACAATGGACAGTCACAGCTCATGTATAGAATGCAATTGTATGGATCTAAATGTAAAAGAAAAAAATCACTGATATTTAAAATTTAGAATCATGAAAAAGACTGCCAGATATAATTGCAACCATTTATCATAACTCCTGTAGGATTTATTTAATCTTTATTTTTTTGGTGCCTTTGTGTATAGACAGATGAATTTGTCTTGTTTAATTGACAAGGGCATTAGCAAAGCACTAAAATCAGCATTGGTGCTGTATTGGAGTCAAACGCTGTAGGGATTAAGCAGGTAAAGTCAGCAAAGTGTAAACAGCGGCAGATGAAGAAATCTTCTATCAGAGTGTTTACCTAACTAAATTGACTGGTCTAATTAGATCGCCAGAAATAATACAAACATCAGATGGCAAAATGAATGGAATATGAAGAACATGCCTGAAATAGTAAGATGTAGACTGGTTTCTGACGGGGAAGAAATTGGTTTTCATATGTTGGAAGAAATTTGAAAGAATCTTTCTCAGATGCACTTACCCTCTTTGGATTGACTGCCTCTTGCAGGCTCTTGAAATATTTTTGTTTTTATTGATGAAAATGAAGTGGCTCGATGTTTGCTGATTTTCTTTAATATTTTGAGAAAGCTTTCTTGCGTTTAATTTGATTAGACATGGCTCTTATCTTGTCAAGCCCAAGTGTTCTGAGGCTCTCGGAAAGTAACCCAAGATTGACCCCTTTTGACCTCAAGGCAAAAAAGCCTTTGACCCCTAAGTGCATTTTCATTAAGAAGAGTTATGGACTGTGGCAGACATGTTATTGTTTGCTGAAGCGTTTTTCTGAATGTTTATGGATGCCTAGTGATAGCAGGTTCCTTCTGATACTTAACGGATTCTGGTTCTGAGATAAAACCCTGAGACAAACAGCTGCTCTTCCACAAACCCGTGTCACTATAACAAACATTTACTCTGGCCTGATTGTCAGTTTTTACAGAAAAGATATATACAGAACTACAATATCATTATAGATTACATTTATGTTAGGTCTAACAATTTTAACATTGATAACATTCATTTTAGATCTTGCAATATAGATTATAGGTCTTAAAATATTTCATTATAGATTGCACTTTTGTCTTTCAAAATTACATTCTACTATAGGCATTTATTTGAGGGTCTAATCAGAGAGGAAAAAGAAATGCTTCATTTACAAGCTTAAAGTCAAAATCAATTTGGTTTATAAATATTTCAATAATTTAATATTCATATACTAGTACATGGTAATTTACAGCGTCAAGCATTTGCAATGAATATTTTATGATTTGAACAATTACTTCATGATTGTTGGTTTTTTTCTCCCCCAAGAGATTTTTAAATTCCAGGGTATATGTAGTTATGTTCCATTAGAAAACTCCAAAACATTTTTTATCTGTGATGGAAAATGTGCACGGTCCCACCAATTTGTAATCTTTGGAAATATTTTCCTGTATTTTCTATCTCTTGCTGTGATTGGTGAGAAATTCCATGTAAAGATCCTCTAACCAGCTGCATATTATCTGCCTATGTCTCTTTAAATGTTATCTTAATGAAACCATTCTCCTGGTGGGGGAACATCTAGATTAGCTTTATTTGAGAAAGTTGTTGCGATGCATTGTTAAATTACTGCAGCATCATACGTCTCCCCCTGCTGACTTTTAAAGGGGCTCAGGACCCAGCAGGAGACGATACACAGAGCTTCCATAAGCCACAGACATTGACTTATTGAAAATCTCGCTTGCCAGAATATAAACAATATGGTTTCCAAACACAAATGTTTACAGACATTGAGAAATGGGAAGCTAAGTTGTGTTTTTGTCATAATTTCCTTCCAGACATTTTCCTGGTAATATGCTAGTTAGTCCTGAATCAGATTTCTTTATGGTACAATGAAATTGTCCTATGGGCTATCTATTGCTTTCTCTTCATTTTATTTTTATTTCATGGCCTTTTCCTCATTTAATAGAAATCTAGTGATTAGACCAGTTAGGGGTATTATACATTTACTCTTGTGTATGTCTTGCATACATCTAGTAAAAAAGTCTGAATGTCTTTTGGTTATAATAATTGTTGTATCTTATCAAAATCTCTATCATATACCGGGTATGCTGTTTTTAAATACATTCTGTATTCTGATCATTCAGAATGTTAAGCTTTATTGAAACTATTCTTTGCAAATTTTCTGTATTGCCATTTATAATGTACTTGTCAAATAAATTGTAGAAGATAACTGAATGCTCTTTGATCTTCACCTTCCTTGAATGGAAAGAACAAACCTCCCCACAGGGGAGGGGTGAAGGGGCCTGCCTTTCTATGTGTTTTAATTTTTATTGGTTTCTTTCAGATGAAGTTTGTCAGAAATGTAACAGAATGGAATGAGAAGAAACCAGCAATTTATCACGGACACACAGCATTCCTAGACTTTTCCAGGTAGGTATAAATAAAAAGCTGGTGTTGGAAAGATTACCTGCTCACCACTTCACTAATATTGTATCCTCAATTATGAATGCAGAATCATGCATAACATTGTTCAGATTGCTATGGGGGTCTTTTTATGAATCATAGATAAGTGGACTGGAATGTCCAATTTAAATTTTGTGATCCAGCACACAGGTTATTTTGGAAGACGATTTTTTCACATCTTTAGAAATGCCCTCATGTTCACCTTGTATAGCCTTGTATAGTTGCTTCTATGCTATTTAAGTTAAGGACTTGTTGTGATGAAAAGTGTCCCAGTATTAACATTTGAAAAAAATATGCATACATGCTAAATCTGTAGTGATGTGATATGAGTAACTATTAAATATTAAAGCTACTTTTAACTTGTGATTGGTTTTTCCTCTGACACTGTCACACATACATTATGGTCATTGTCCTCTGTATAATAACCAGTTACCACAAGATTCAAATGCATCATCCAAGTGTCTATCTTCCAGACTTATTAGTCTATTTCAGTTGTATTTTAATTCAGTAGTTATCTATGCTAAATATTGTCCTTGATTTAATTTGTGTTGTAATATTTGTTTCACTTCGTCTAGACTTTAGAATCACACTTAATTGAATCACCATCAGCTTTAGATTAGAAATCATTCCTTCTCTTATATTGTTAGCATTGTCTATGGTATATGTTGCAAATCACCATGGTTTACCAAAGGAATTTTATCCCCTAGAGCAATTTTTGTCCTTCCTTCAAGAACATGGCTATAACCACAAAATACAAGGAAAAACGGTTTTTAAACTCTGTCTAATGGGTGTAAGAAATGTCCATCACTTTACGATCCCTCTAATTTCGTTGTCCATTCTGGCATTTGATCAAAACCTGTCACAAAGCCAGGTATGTCAAATAATGCCTCATTGGCTAGACAGGGTGATTTCAGATAATAAAGTAAGTTAATGAAGGTCAATTTGTGAACTTGTTTTATTTTGATATAAAATCAATTTGTATATTTATCATTTTCCAAGGCCAGGGACATTATTTAAATAATATATAGGATAAGAAAACTTTTTAATAAATCTTGTCTAGGTTATTATGGTAAAAAAATCCTTTCTCCATTTGCTATGAAACATTTAACTCAGGTAGCAAAAAATACTCCCAGTAAAATTGCTTAATGGCCCTGCAAATCACCGTATTATATCGAACATGCTGTTAAAAAGAAAGAATTAGACTATAAATTGCATTAGGGTACGTGATAGATAATGCATTGTTATACTGAAATGAATTAGGCTCCCGACAGGAGCCGAGGATCCCCTATAATGTTATTTTATGGTAGAAGTTTAAGTAAGCTAGATTCACGGAGGCAGAACTAAAACTTGGTTCTTGGCATGCAGGCTTCACATAACGTCAGATTCTGCCAAGATCAATTGTACAAAGTGATTGTTTAAAATCAATAGATTGCTGGGATTTGATACTTTACAGACTCAGTTTGCTGCAGGGCCTGGGTGCAATAATTTATAAAAACCCCGCATTCCTTCACTCCAGAATATTATCTAAAAGATGAAAGTCACCTTGAAAAATTGTTGCTTGGTATTTTTTCTCTCTTTAAAGCAATGGATCGAAAAAATTTCCCTTTTGGAATGATAATCCTAATTCAGTTCATTAGTTTAGACATTCATCATAATTGGAAAGGAATTCTCCATTTGTAATGAAGCAAACAAAATGCTCCTGCTACATGATTATTCCATCAAATCGGGGCCTTTTGAGGAATTTCCTGCGCTGCATGAAAACTCATGTCATTAGACCACTGTATTGGTCTTTTAACATTGAATTAACTGTTTTAACTGGTTGACTTCAAACAGACAGTTCAAGGGTAGAAAGAATTGGCTATAAAAAGAAGTACAGAATTGTTATTGGCATTTGAAGCTTTATTGCTATTTTTCATTGATTTTTCTTGTTTTTGTTTTTGCTGTGATTATAAATACAAAATTCCACTTTAAGTATTGATAATACTAAAAAAAAAAAAAAGAAGAATTTGATATACATTGTATTTAGAAGATATTAAATTGGCATTGGCTGATGACTAGGCCTTAACAGTCATATATCAATACCAATGGATGCATTATGTTTGTACTTGCACTAAAAAAGAGATCTTGTGTTTGCAGATTGTATTCCAAAGTAAATATTACATAAATTTATGACATTCAATTTCTGTTTAAAACTGCCATTGATTTAATCCTCAGCAAACAGAAAATCTGCAAGGAAAATGCAAATTTGAGATATTTGCAAACTAGAGAATTTGCTTGGGTATAGGAGTAGAACACATCATTGATGGTCCTAGAAATACCCTTAAACATTCTATTATGTTACTAACTCAAACAAAACCATGTATTTAATCACACAAAATGTAAATAAGACAATTCACTTTTCTGTTGTGGGTGATTGTGTATTTTATACTGAAGTCACCCAAATTTTGTAATACATGTACTGAAAACTAGTTTGACAAATGTACTTGGTATCCCACTGAAAGACCTTTTTCTGTACAATTAAGAAATGTCGAAGTACCAGCATAGCAATTCTGTCTCATCTATGATCTGCCAAAATTCATCCCTCACAGCTACCCTATTTCTCCTGTTATCTTCATTGTGGAGATGCCAAGTCCCCATGCAGTATTAATACAATATTTAAACTTGTTCACTCACAAGGAGCAGATTATTTATTGCCATCAAGTTTGGCCAGCGATAATCTTAGCTAGAGTAGTTTATGATTTACATGTAGTCCTGTTAGCAGAACTATGTCAGTTATTCATCTTTAAAAACCTGTTGGATGTTTGCACAAGTTGTAAATTATGATTTATTTTGGAGCAGTTTTAGACAACAAGATGATAAATGGCACCAGTGAAGAACAGACACTTACATGACTTTTCTTCCATAAATTTCACTGATAGAAATTTCTCTGTATCTTTATCTGGCAGGCAAACTGACAAGAGGCAGAACTTAAGATGTGTTGGCTGGGAGAGAGCTTGTCTCTTTCATGGGAGCAGTTATTACTTAGTGGGAATAAAATTAATAATCAATCAATTGTGTTTTAGGAGATGATGCCTATCAGCATAATTACTAGGAACACTTGAGTCATAAAAAACTGACACCTTTATTTTTCTATTTGGATTATACACATGCACCTAATCATATTCATCAGTATAGCTATTATCTAGAAGTTTGTATTTTGCCAGCAAAGAAAATGGTCTTTCAGAATGTAAACTATCCTTGATCAAGATTTACAAAATATGTACCATATACAGTTTTTTTTTAGCCCTTTCACACTTGCAATTGCCAGTAATATTTTGCCCCATTTTTAATTCTTTCAGACACAACTGTATTTTCTATGATCTTGCCCCAATATCAGTGAGTTAGAGTTAGTAAGAATTTCCCTACAGTGTTGATCATCTGATTGTCCAAGTTTTAATCAGTTGAGAAATGTGGGTAATTTTCTGCAGTAAAAGTCGCAAATGTCAACAATATTATCAAGTGTTCAAAGGGGGGAAAATTAAAATTAACTGCAGTAAATTTGAACCATTCAGAATGGCTGCCAAAGGTTAACTGGACTGACCATATAATATCAATGATAAATCAGATGGTCTGTAAATTACCAGACTTCACATGTTTTGAATCTTCAGGTCACATTGAGAAAGTTGTAACAATTCTTTGACAATCAGTCCTCTGTATAAGTATTGTGCTTGCTTTCAAATTTTCTTTTGAAGTTCAGGAAATTCCACTGTGACCACAACTTGAAAACTATTATCAATTGCTTGGTATTTCTTGTGTGAGGCACGTATACCTAAAGTGTTAGCGAACTTTTTGAACAAACATGACCACCCCCTCTCACTGAAAATGTGATCCATCATAACTGGATAATTACACCTTAAACAACAATTGACAATTCTAATCTATATGTACTAAAGGTGTAGAAAAAGTTTATTTAGATTCACCGTATGGGGTCATATTTTGCTTGTTCTAAAGTTTTTTTGTTGAGGGAAGTGCTAAATGGGTTGGTCTTTAGTCTTCCCATGATTCATTAACTTGTCAGTTGTCTGAAGGTCACACAGTAATCTGGGTGTAATTGAGTGAAGGTCACCATATAGTCTGGGTATAATTTAGGTTTAGTACCGTGACCAGTGATAAAATCTTAGGATAACTGATCCAGTGTGGCTCTTCCACCATTGATTTATGTACAGAAATAAGCAAAATAGAAAAAAATGAACTTTTACAGATATTTTGTATAAAAATTTCAATATTGCAAATTATGATCCTTTTGCTCAATTGATAGATCTTAGTTTCTGCAAATTACATGACCAAAGTTTGGAAATAATTTTTTTTGTGCCTTTGTTGTGATGACAATTAGCCGTTTGTCTGTTTAATTAATGTAGGAGTTAACATTTTGCGAGAAAAAAGGGAAAAAAGCCAATGCAGAAAATTTTAAAGAGAATTTTAACAACCTTGTTCTCTAGGATCATTAGAACACAAAAGTTTACAGATATTTGATTATTTTTTTGTTGGCTGCAGTGTTTAGCTCACCATTAAATCGGTGTAAATGATCGAAATAAGAATCTTAAGTGAAAGGTTCGTAGATCGTTGTCCCTTGAAAGGCGTTTACAGTTTCAGTTAGTATTGAAGTTCACGTGTAATGCTGTATTCTATCTATCTGTCTGATCTTCAGTGCTGGGGAGCTCTAAAAAGTTGATGAGATTTTTATCGTATTGCAAAAAATCATCAATATTGCAGGATTGCTGTGTGATTGTCTCTCTTTGATCTTTCTGGTGTTATCAGAGTTATTCTGTGAGCCTATGGAAGAAATGAGGATTTGAGTTGTTATCTGATTAAATGGAAGAGATGCTAATTTGGCATTGCCATTTTATCAGAAGTAAATAGTCATAAATTCAAAAATCACTTTAAAATTTTTAGCAGCCTCAGTTTTATGAGCCATTAAAAATTCATGTTGCAATGCATTACCTTCATTATGCATTATGTTCCTAACCTTTGTATAAGAATTTGTTTACTAACTTGAAAAATGCTTTCTTCATCATCATGTGATTAGAGGACATGCACATTTATTTTTTCCTTGGTCTAAGAAATGAGTATTCTATTAAATTACAATGTACTCATGATTGCTTATGAAATAAGAAATATTTCCATGAAAAAAAATTTAGCATTCATGTACAATGGTACATCAATTTTATTCTTGTTAAATAAGGGGATAATTCATAAGCTTTAGATACAAATTTGGTTGATTCTCTGTACTTTTTTGTTTTTTACAGGTTTGGGGTAACCAAGTTGCCGATCTATATAAACCTAATCAGGGACCCTTTGGAGCGTCTGGTGTCCTATTATTACTTTGTTCGCTATGGCGATGATTTCCGACCATTTCTGAGAAGAAGAAAAGCAGGGAATACTGAGGTAGAAAGAAAAATGTATTGGCAGAATGTAGTAGTCTGATATTGTCTGTCTATTGTTGCAGTTTTAAGATATGTTTCTGACTACCGGTACGTCACATGGGTACATTTTACAACAGCTGCTTTTGGTAGACTTGGAGGGTAGATAAAAATCATCTAAAAATAGTCCTTTATCAGCATTTCAGAGTACTTTTATCTCGGTGTCAATCATGAAAAAAAAATTTGGAAAAACCAATTGACAGCATGTCATTATTGTAAATGACATACGATCACTCAAGCAGAAAAACAAATTCAACCTTATTACAAGATTTAATTCATGTTTTTTACAGTAATGCACACTCATATAAAAGCTTATTCAATAAATAATTCACATTTTTAGGGCCTTTAATTCAAATTTTTAGATGTTATCAGCGGAGAAATTCTATACATTAATAGCGTTATCCTTTATTACCAGAAAATTCACGTCACATAAATATCTATGTAATATGCTTGGGATTATTAGGGTAGGTGCTTCACAATTCTATGCAGTTTCTACAGGAGCTGTGTTTGCTTTTATATCAACTCTGTGTTGTATTTCACTGTATTCAGGTCCTTTCTGTAAAGTACTGTGTGATGTTACAAAACACCTGCATACAGATTTATGTGTTTAAAAACAGGTGCTTTTTCAGTAAACAAAAAAAAAATAATGATAAAATTTGGGAATGATGTCACTGGTGTGATAGAATGAAAGAAATGATACCCATCAAATCATTCTTGTTATTTTGAAATATAGTACGCTTACTTGCTACTAAGTATTTTGATCTTTGGATAGACAAAATCTTAATTATGATCTTGAGTGCTAAATTGAAAAATACTGTTTTGTTGGTCTGCTTTTGGATGGGATACATTGTTTTGGGTGCTTATAAAAAATGAAAATTAAGGGAGAAAGACAAATGTTCATGTAAATTTTACATATAAGTGGTTTCTTAAGGAGATAGGACTTTCCCACTTACTGTGTTAAGAGGTACTTCACCACATGCTCTTAAGTTAGAAGAAGAGCTTATGAAACAAAAACAGTTGCCTGTTTAATTTTTCTGTGTGAGGTTTGTGTTGCATTTTGAAACAGAACTACAAGGAAATATTTTTTTAATAAAGATATAATACACTGGTATATAATTTTATTGGAAATTACTTTTTCCAAAACAACAACAACCAATTAAAAGTAAAACAAGACAAATTTCAACAAAAGAGACTGCATAGCATTATACTTTCTCTGACAAAAAATTTACTAGTACAACAAGATATTTTATTATCAACGCAGGGCTTTTAGATCCATTGATAAGCATCTGTGAAAGGAATGAGACATGCATACTAACCGTAAAAATTTACATTAACAGTTTATAAATAAGACTATAAAACATCCTATTTCTGAGAACAAAATTGTACCAAAGGGATAAATTCCAGAAGATTTTCAGAGAATAAAAAGAATTTGTACTGACTTATTAGCAATTATTTCTGGGTCTCAATTAAGAGAGAAAGTGAATTTGTTCTACTCCAGGGAGGTTTTCTACCTCCAATAATGAAGATGTCATAAATTCCTTTGTCAGTCAAGCAAATCACAACACACAATTTCTAGTATTAACCAAGTCTGTATTTGAAGAATGACTTCTGTTTAAAAGAACGAAATGATGAAGTTATCTGAGGTAGCTGAGAAAACCGCCAAAGCTCCACATGTTTCAATGCAGAGACAAAATGTCTAAGCAGTGTTTTTTGAGGTCCAATGCAAATGATGGATTTCTATGATAGATTCTGACTTGGAATAAATCACTATCATCTTTGATTGTGGAGGCATAACGGGGGTTTAATCAAATGCATGTGATTTAATTTCCTATCTCAAGGGGGTTGTTAGAAGGAGGGAGGAAGAAAATTAATTTTACAGAGAGATTTTGTAATTTAATTTGTAGCATGAATGTATAAGCAGAATATTAAGGAGATTTGTATCAAGGTTTTGCACAACAGAGATATTGCAGATTTCCTTTATTCTAAAAAAAAATCCCTCTGAATTAATGAGCCAGTATTAATTTTAAAGAGAGCGAGACCTATGAATTTAATTATCAGATCTGTTGATATATCAATACCAACATTTTTAAAACATGTTAAGAATGTCAACATACTTGCATATGCGTAAAAAAAATTGATTTGTCAAGCATGAAGTGACATTGCCCCTTCTATTACTCAATGTGTTCTAACTTACTTAGAATACAACCTACTTTTCATTGGCTGTTGCAGAATTTTGCACCAATCAACTGTTTTTTTTTTTCTTTTGTCTTTAATTTTATTAAAAGTCAAGTAAAAATGTTAAAGTTACTGTGAACAAAGGAAATTTTTAACAATTTAGTGCTGCAGCACAAATAAAACTCACTGCTAATTGGATAAAGAAGTTGCTCTTGTCTCAAGTTCCTGGTAAAATGTACCCAATAAATGTAATGTTCTTAATGTATTATCATTAATAAAAAAAAAACCAGACTCAGATAATTAATGATAATTAATGCATGTGCACATATATTAAACATATATATTGAACAGACAAATGGTAAGATGCGTGGTATATTAACAAACTTTGCACCTTTTCTGAATTCATCTTGAACTTTAAAAGCAGTCTAGCACATTTCACACCATTGAAATTGACAGACAGATTATGCTTTTTGTGGAAGTCAGATGAAAATGTCAAGATTATTCACACCCTTTAATTAATTACACTATCAAGGTTTGTTAAATTTAGTGTTAATTCACCATTTTTAATATTTCGTAACCTTCATTTTTTTGTCAGACCCTAGATGAGTGCGTAGAGAAGGGGGGCAGTGACTGTGACCCTGTCCACCTATGGCTGCAGATTCCCTTCTTCTGTGGACAGGACGCCATGTGTTGGTAAATCTCAATCAGAAATATCATTCATCCTGAGGGACAAATAACGTCAATCAAGTCTAATGTTTTCCCTGCAATGTATTTTGATGCATCTCGTTTTTATAGCTCACCTCAATAAAATTTGGGCATTGTAATAATATATACTGTAAACCAGCTTTTTTTCACGACAACTTTATTTCTGTGAATCACCATTTCTCAAGGTTAAACTAGTTTGTGACAATTATTTTTGTTATTGTTTGGATTTGGTGTAAATAGACACAGAGACTTTAAGGACTGGTTTGCAGAGAGAAATATATGCAATGACGAGGCCTTTGCGAACTGTCAACCTCGTGACAATTTCTCAAATAAAAGCTGGATTACAGTATTTACAAAAATGTTTATCTGTTTCATCGTATACCTGAGGCCTATTCAACAGAGCGAACGTTTGTGAGCACTCACCAAAATATCTCATGCTTCGAAAAGAAATGTTCCCGAGTGCTTGCTCTGTTGAACAGGCCTCTGAAGTAATGATAAAATGATACAGATAAAATTTCAACATTTTAGAAAAGTATACGAGAAGTAAAAGATGTCTTTTGAATCAATAAATCTGTTGTTTTAGGGAACCAGGCAATAGGTGGGCCCTAGAAATGGCAAAGGAGAATGTATTACACCACTACCTGGTGGTGGGGGTGACGGAGGAACTCCGAGATTTTGTGGCTCTCCTAGAGGCCGTCCTCCCGAGGTTTTTTAGAGGGGCGGTCAAACTGTTTGAGGAGGGTAAGCAGCATTGATCAACAATCTCATGCATGACCAAATATGACACATTTCATTGCTTTACATCGCCCACATGGAAAGTGTTTAGGAAAAAAGCTTTCACATTTTCCTAGAAAAAAAGGAGTAAACTGGCTCCTAGTCTCACTGCAGGGTTTGGAGACCAGCCCTTGGGCTAAAACAATATAAACCAAGGTCCTATGCCGTAGAAAGTGTTGCTATAAAAAGATTACTAGTGTTGTATTTATCAGTGGCTATGAGGGCAGAGGGTAGGTCTTCATTTGTATTTTATTCTTTTCAATTCTTTCAGGGACAAAGTCGCACTTGAGGAGGACTTCTAACAAGGTGCCCCCTAAACCGGAGACCTTAGCCAAGATAAAAGACTCAAAAATATGGAAAATGGAAAATGAATTTTATCAGTTTATTCGCAAACAATTCCACTTCATCAAATCTCAGACTTTTGAACTAGTGAACGGACATTATGTGGAAAAGAGCAACCGATTCCATTACGAAAAGATCCGACCAAGATAGGGCTGACTTAGAAATCATTTTATTTCCAGATCATGGTGCTGCATTATTTTTCCCAGTGGGGAGGAGACGTGTGTTGATTTTGCTGTATCTCTTTTTGATTCTGATTTGCTGATAATTATTACTTAGGCTGATCTTTTATGTGATCTTTGTTTTTTGTTCTCTAGCTGTTGGAAAGAAATGTTACTCCTGTCACATTTTCATCTGTAACTATATCTTGAATTAAAACTTTTTTCTTTTTTTTCATATAGGAGAACTTTTTTTCATGATTTTTCAAGATAGATGTAACTTGAGATTGTCAATATTGCATTGAACTTTTTTTTCTTAATTTTCATTCATTATGATTATGCACTTGTTAATTAAAAATAGCATTATTGTTAAGCTTTACTGGTACACTGTTGAGACATATCAGCTGATCATGTAATGGACGAGTGATGTGAATGAGAGTGGCAGGAGAGCTGTATTTAAAAAAGAAAAAGCTCAAAATAAATATTGTCTATAATACAGCACTAGAGATAGAGTTGTGATTAATCAATTTCTAAAATCAAATGCATATCAATTATTTTTTTCTGAATTTATACTAATTAACTAATACTTTTTAATTTTTATTCATATGGTTAATAGTAATGTTTTATTGGTAAGTGTTAGGTTCTAATAAGATAATACAGAAAGTGGTGTTTAAAAACATAATGTTAAAAATATATAAATAGAATAGATTACTATACTACCAGGATGACCTGCTATTTTACATTTTACAACCTAAAGTAAATAGAGTTCTATCCCTTTGTTCACTGTGCAGACTGATATCTCTGATCTGTCTTGAGTTAAACAGAAAGACACTCACTTTACCGAAGTACATTTTCTTTGACAGACAAGATAGAATAAAAGCATTCCAATTCAATGTACATCGATCAGCACAGGCACATAACAATTTTATAAAGAAATTGTAATTATTTGTCTTGAACACATGTAGGCTGTTTTCATTTGTTGAATGCAGGAAAATCATCAGCATTATTTATTTTAATCAATGTAATATTTGAGTTGATATTCACTTGAACAAACATGTACATAGCATTTGGTGGTACATGTCAGTACTACAGTGTTGTATGTGTGTTACCAGGTTGTGAGTTCATCATTGAAATTTTGTTATTTTTCATTCCATTTATGTGTATGTAATAAGCATATCTGTTTTCTTTTCTTTATATACAGGCTTCCCACCGGACTTTTGTGATCATTAGATGCTGTAAAATTCACAAAAGATTCAGAAACTGTTCATATACATTTTTTAAATTGAATCAAAAAGAAAATACTCTACTATGGACTAAAATTTGCTATGTGTCTAGGTTGTCAACTAAATTTGATTTTGCATGTACAGGAATTAACTAAATTAAATTCAGCACATACAGGAATTAACTAGGTTTTGTTTGGCAATTAAAGGAATTAGCTAATTTTAATTTGTTACATACAGGAATTAATTTGATTTGGCACATACAAGAATTAACCAATTTTAATTTGTCACATACAGGAATTAACTAGGTCTTATTTGGCACATACAAGAATTAACTAAATTTAATTTAGCACATACAGGAATTAACTAGGTTTAATTGGCATATACAGGAATTAACTAGGTCTTATTTGGCACATACAAGAATTAACTAAATTTAATTTAGCACATACAGGAATTAACTAGGTTTTATTGGCATATACAGGAATTAACTAGGTTTTATTTTGCACTTACAGGAATTAACTAAATTTAATTTAGCACATACAGGAATTAACTAGGTTTTATTTGGCACATACATGATTTTTTGTTGTCAGCTTACTGTTACTTCTCCTGACTAGGGATTTTACCTAAAACAGGTAAAAATATATTTTACCTTCAAATACTAGTACATGTATCTTGACTTAGAATTGGTCTAAAAGACACAAAAAACATGACTGTACAGAAAAATGAACACCTAAAAATGATACTGCGGTAACAATTTTGATACTCTGTACTGCAGTTTACGACTGGATAATGACCAGCCAATGAAATTTCATCACTCTAGCTTTTAAGGATTTAATACATTTTAAAAATTAAATAAATGTTTACTTTAAAAATTCACAGAATCCAATTCTGAATGCATAATACATGTACTATTAGTAGTTTAATTCTGAAGATTATATAAGATATTATCAGGCATTGCTGAATAGATGATTATGTAGTGTGAAGTTTTAGAAAGTATCAAAATATTGAAGTCCATTGTCTTCCATGAATTGTTCAGTGTATATTTCACAGATAGTTGTATCGTGCCATGTATAGTTACTCATTCATCATAAATAACATTTGTAAAGGCTATGATAGAATTTTCTTTGTCATGTTATGTTTTATCAATAGAAAATAAAATGTTAATAGAATTACGTGTTCTGTGGTTATATTAATAGTTTTTAAAAAACTATAACAAATTAACTGCATCATTTCGTGAGTAGAGCTGAGGGTAGTCTTGATGAATTGCAGTTACTAAAACCAAAAAAACAAAAGCTTATAATAGAAAGTAAAATGTCAAAGTTTTTTTCATGTAAATGCAGCAGTAAATTATAATTTATTAGGAACTTTCTACTCTATCTTGATGTAAGATAATAAGCTACTCTAAAATAAATGTAGCAGGAGAAAAGTTTTACTTTCACCAAAAAAGGATTCTAACATTTTTAGCTCTCCTGAGTTGAAAGCTTAATGAGCTTTTCTCATCACACATCCATCTGTACACTTTTTAAATTTTCAACTTCTTGAGATCCACTTAGCCAATCTAAACTAAAGTTGGTACAAATCATCCTTGAGTAAAGGGGAGTTTATTGTTGAAATGAAGGGCCAAGTTAATCAAGAAAAGACAAAAATAGTGTGGTGCCATTATAAATTCTTCTCATCAAGAACAAATGGGCCAGATTCTGATAGAAAAGCTGAAACTTATATGAAAGCATAAGTGCATCCTGGGGTATTTGAAATTCAAAATTGTTCAAATTAAGCCCCCTCCTAAGGATGGGGCCACAATAGGAAACCAAGTTAAACATTGAAATGTATAGTAAAAGTTAATCTTCCCACGAACCTCTGAACAAGAAAAACTGAAACATGTGTGGAATCTTCCTGGGACAGTGTTCATTCTAAATTGTTCAAATCATCCCCCCACCTTGCTTGGATGGTGCCACAGTAGGGAGTCTAAGTCTTACAAGGGGAAATCTTTCAAATCAGCAGGGCCAATGATTCAGGTGAGCAATGTGACCCATAGGCCTCGAGTATATACCTAATAGTAAGAGAAGGTCTAGAATATAAATAGTTTATACAATGATACCAGTGACTCGGTGAGTGAATTTCTGTTAATAAAAATATTCCATTTTTAAATAGGACCTAATTTTCTTTCCTCATTTATCCATCATGGAGATAATATAAAGCATATCAGACTGAAAATGGATTTACCAAGAAAAATGCTATGAGGACAATATATTTTTAAGAGAGTACGTCATGGCCGTTTGTGCCGAGACCTTTTTCTGAATCATTACACCTGCATCTTTGCTAGCCAAGGGTTTTCGGTCCACTCCACTTCCCACACCTGTATATCTTACAATGTGGTGGAGATGTTGTAGAAGGTGGGGGGGGGGGGGGGGGG
>PRKT01000069.1:1526297-1553061 GCA_003671525.1 Saccostrea glomerata
GGTCTTTAGAATGATATTTAAAAATATTACCTATATACTCTTATGTAAAACTTTGATCGTCCATACCCATGGGGGTAATGATTTGAGGCTCAGTCAATTGAATAAAATGGAAAAATTAGGAATATGAGAATGACTGTACAGACACTAACACAGTGTCTGTATGACTATTTTCAAAACAATAAATAGTTAAAGTGTATGTGCGTATACAATAGTTTTCTGATGTAGATGCAAATTTTGTGAAGTATTTATTATACACTGTATTTCAAAATGCTGAGGGAAAGTAATGAGATTTGTCGATATACATGTACCGGTATATCTTTTAAAAGAAAAAACATTTACAAAGAAAGCTTTTCTTTGATATGTGTAAATATGACTGCAATCCCTTCTT
Source organism: Saccostrea glomerata (assembly GCA_003671525.1). Taxonomy (NCBI): domain Eukaryota; kingdom Metazoa; phylum Mollusca; class Bivalvia; order Ostreida; family Ostreidae; genus Saccostrea; species Saccostrea glomerata. The sequence continues at coordinate 1,526,686 of PRKT01000069.1, forward strand.
TTCATGATAAAATGTCACGATTCTTCCACTGTCATTTGACAGCATCATTGTAGTGTGATAAATATTGTCATAATCACTTAATGTTTGGGTTACAATGATAAAACATGTATTAAGTACAGTACATTTTATTGCATTGTCAAGTGCTCGACTCTAATACACAGTCTTGCGAATAACAAAAAACAAACACATAGCCACTCTGCTAACAATTACAGGATATAGTAATCATCTATATATACGAATACAATATCTATCAGGCAACAAAAGTTAATATAAGTTAATATGTACAAATATATCCGAATTCATTCCATTCTCTCTATTTTTAAGAAAGCCATACACATTCAACCCTTTATAAAGAAATTCCATCCTGTCTTTTCTGAACAACAGAATGATGCATATCAAAAATTGTATACACTGTAAACCAAATAGTTTTGGGAGCTTCTTTAACTAATAAATTATTTTCTTCATGAATCTTTTATTGTGCATTGTACATGTATTTGTAATGAATGCTCCCTCCATCACAAAAATTAATCATCTCAGACGGAATTCAAACTGATAAGTCACCAATGAAAGATCATTACGGAAATAATTGTTGGTTTACTGTAAATCAACTTTTATTCGTGTGAGAGAAATTTTCGCGAAGTTTGCAAGAGCCTCGTTATCAGGAATATCTCTCGCTGCGAACCGGTCCTAAAGTGTATGTGTCTATTAACAACAGATCCAAAAAAGGCTTGATTGCGAAAATTAATTGTCGCAAACTAGTTTATCCCTGGTAAATCACGAAATAAAGTCGCAAATAAAAGTTGGTTTACAGTATACATGTATATGAATAATTTTAAAAATTTGCTTTTAAGTACATGTTACAATTATTAATACACAAATGCCAACTGTAAAATAAGTCTTAGTTAAAGCTTTCTATATAAAGGATTCCTCATAATAATGTAATAAACTGGTACAAGTATATATAAATACATAAGTACTTGCCAGGGAGATTAGTTTGCTTCGACACATGTATTTCTGAGTCATCAACAAGACACTGTTAAGGGTAAAACAAAAGGCTTTCAAAGAGAATACAGGAGATTAATTTTTAACAAAAGTCTCCCGGTCATAAAGCAATTTTTATTTCAAAGTTTCTTAGCCACTATTGAGCAATTTTAAAATAACTTTGATTAAAATATCATATAATGATTATTGTTGCAGGAGTACACACAAAAAATAAATCCGACATAACTGTCCATGCACTACCTTCCAGCTTCAGCTATCATCTGTTATTTTTTTCAAAATTTATTTAATAATAATAATAAATACTTTGATAAAATATCATTTAAAAGGATCCTATCAAATTTAGCTCTTATTTTTTTTTAATCACATCTTCGTCATGAGTTAAAATAAATCTGTTGACAGATACATGCATTGTTATGAAATCTTTATCCTCTTTTGTCATGGAATCATGGAATTACAAACTCTATATATACTTATAATCATATCAATCTACTACACTGTACAGAGGGTAATAATTCTATTTCCTACTAAATCTATTATTCTTATGTATAAACTTTTTACAAACTTGGCATAAATTTACAAATAACATTGTACATAATTTAAGTGACAATCATTGGTTCATGATACTGGGAATTTGGAGGTTACAAAAGCACTCTTTAACAAGGGGATAAAAGAATTAAGTTATTATTTTGATTGAATAAAGCAGTGAAATATCTCAGCCAAATAAATTTAACAACTTTGGCAAAAAAACACACAAGTAAGACAGCCTGTCATAACAAAAACAGATAAAATTGACCAGCTGATTTAAGAAACAAGATTTTTTTTTTACATAAATGGATTAGCAAAAATAAAATTAAAGCATACTGACTAGAGTAACAGAGATCAGAAACAAATGGAATAGACACTCATTTAATTGTGAGCAAAGTGATAGAGTTTACAATTTTTTTTTGTTTTGAGATGAGTTTCATTTTAGTCTACTTCAACATGACTTTCAGGAAAAAATAACTATTTTCTGCCTAAAATCTGAATATTTATGATTATTCAAAGGTGTAAATTAATAAAAATTCAAACATTATTTGTTATTTTTACTTCATGGGAAATTACGTACGCGGGAAACCAGTTTTTCTGGTTTGAAGTTACATCTCTGGGGGTAAATTGAATACAGAGGTGCCTGAACTTATATGATGTGCCAGACAAGTTTATATTCCTGGGGAGGCAAATCTCTCAGTATGGGTGATACACAAACATTGCTCACCCAATAATAATGATGATTTTACAGTTATTAATATCACAGTTTTTCTTTTTAAAGCAGACATTGTAAATCTCAAAATATGTGAAATTGCACATTCATAAAATTGTCTAGAAAAGCTTTGGCCAAAAACATTTTAGAAGACTGTTCATTAGTATTACCAGGTACTTCTTAGACATTCGGTATTACTTTTAAGAAAATCTGCCATGAAATGCCCAAATATTTAGTATCAATGAAAACAAAGTTTTTCTGTAAAAACAAAATTAATAATGTTGCTTAAGCACTAAAAACAAAAAAATCACCAGCGTGCAAAACTTCCTATTTACAATGCATTGACTTTAAGATTAAAACTAATTACCAAGCTAGAAATGCCAATTTTCTAAAATATAGATAATGAATTGATGTACAGTAAATATATAATTCCTAGGACTAGATGAGCATTTGTACTTGAAAAAGAGGTATACATGGTTTATTTTAACATCTACACAAATCTGAAACCACTACGGAATGTTGACCATTGTAGCTAACACAAGAGATTTTACGATGCAAGTGTTTGATGATTTGATGAATTCATTGTCAACGACTTAATAAAATGATGGATAAATATGGCACTCACACTCTCAGAAAAATATTTAACATATTACAAATATCAATTATATATGAACATAATAAAAAAACAAAGACAAACTTGAAGTCACATACATAAAACATCATTGTACAAACTGATACATATGATTAAATCATCAGAGTCCTTAAACACAGTTATAAAATTTCACAGCAGTCAAATCAGACAAATATATCTCAATGCAATAGTAATTTTAACTGTACATATGCCTCAAAATGAACAGACATTATAACATTCATAAAGCACCTTTGGAACACATTTCGCACCTGAACACCAACATTTGTTCAAACAGCAATCACAGACACAATGAACATCTAATAGTATTTCTTATGAATCAGAGGGAAAAAAATGCAATTATATCATAATTGTCTGGGGGAAAGGAGGATTGTTATAAGTGTGCAAATACCTAACCATTAATTTGTATGTTTTTATTATCCAACAGCCAAATCAAAATGGCACTGGATAGATTTTTTCCTTGGAAAATACCAGCATTCTCTGTTGTAATGATTTCACTGACTTTCAAAAATGGAAAAAAAAATGATTAAATTGGAATACATGTGTACATCTTCATGACTTGATAGTCCTAAATTTCATGCCAGAAGTCTGAATACTTTGAATATGTACTGTAGTAAGGCAGATAAAAATAATATTATGCAGCTTGCCATATATGACACTTTAGATCAGTCCAGAACATAGCTGATTTCCTATATACTCCATTGTGATACAACGCTGTAGTTATGACCTCCAAATACAACATTTTTCTGCTTTACAACACTTAATCAGTATTATAAACCACAATGTGATCAAATTAAATATTTGGATAAAGAACTTCTGCTGTAGCTTATACAGCCACTCAAAAAGCAGATTGATACCAGAAAATTAACTACCGTAACCTTAATTAATGTGAAATAGACAAGACATAAAATGTATCAATGACCTAGTTAAGACATCAGCAGTACTGATGACCGGTCCTCTGTCTCACTGTCGACTTCTGGTGGCTATGATTATAGGTGCGACTATTTTGGTAAGTGAGCCCCGTCCCTAGACAGAGTTTGGAGGGCACTGATTGGTCCCCCGGTAATTGAATGACCACGGTCCTCAGGGCGGCCATATTGTCTGCTGTTGGCTCAGTCGCTATGGGAACAATGTCAAAGGGGCTCAATGGTTCTTTCACGAACACTGGTTTGTGCATTGTCAGTGGGGGTAGAGTACTCTCCACGGGGGTTAGGGAAGGGAGGTGGTGTGGATTTCTTGAAGTGACTTTGGTATACTTGGTTCTCCGTCTAGGTACCGGAGTAGAAGAATAAATGCAGGATTCTGGTTCAATAAGCACTAGTACTTTAGCAAAAGGCCTGGAAGCCATGTGTAGCATCTCTTTTTGTTGTCGTTGACGACTTCTTTGGGTGTCTATAGCCTGTTTGAACTTCCACAATAAAACGCAGGTGGCAAGAAATAAGAAGAAGCAGCTGAAGAATACAGAAAAGAACACAAACAAATCGATGTGTGGCTGATCTTGTCTGAAGTACAGGTTTCCAAATGTTCCCCGCCCTCTTCCGTCACCCTGGCCATAAACGATCAGGTAAAACTTGGATGTTCTGAGGTCGTGCTGGTCAAGCGGTAATGTGACCACCAATCGGGATCGGACATTTTCAAACTTAATAATGGCCCCGGTCTCCTGTACTGTGTGATATGTGTGAAAGTTTGTGGCCTGCAGCGTTATGTGAGGGTGGGACGTGTTAGAGGTGGAATTAAAAATACTTCTCCGTGAACGGAATCCTGTATGTATTTGAAGTGAGTCAGGAAGAGTGGAAAAGTCGGAGTCTAGTTCCACCATATGTACACCAGTGCCTTGTTGAACGTTTACAGTGAATGTTTTTTCACTTGACGAAAAATACACGTCAGCAGCTACAAGTACAAATTAATCAGGATATTAAAAACTAAACTTTGGATAGGTTTCATTGCCAAATGGTTTCCATTTCACTTTCAAGAAACAAAGTGTAGTAATCTATAAGACATAAATATTAATATCAGTGAGGCTGTACTTGATTCTGTACGAACTATTTACCTCCATGTGTGACGTCTATGGTGATCCTGATGTCAACGTTAAGGTACCGAGGCTGTACAGCAAAGAACACGGTCCTTCCCTTGTAGAGGGGCCCTGGGTTCTGGTTACAGTTGGTCTGGGTGCTAGGGTCAAAGCAGTACTCTTTGTCCACTGTCATTTGTCTGTAGCAGTGATGTCCCCTTGTCGGCTCACCAATAAAGTACTCTTTACATTTGGAACACTATAAAATGATAGAAATGAAAGAGAATTAACAATGAACCAGAATTAAAGGTAAAACTTAACTTTTTTCAACCAGTATATTTTACATAGTTATTTTTAGTAAACAAGAAAAAAATCAACTACGAAGTCAAATCACCTAAAAAACAATGCATTGTTCTTCATTCCTAGACAATTGTTACATTTTCAGGTGGGGGTGTTTCAGAGTTGACCTTTTAGATTTTTGTAATCTGTTGCTGCCTGTGGGTCAGTGTTAGATTTACAAGCTGGTGTCTCTGTGTTAATCTTCCTGTTTAATTCAGCAAGCACTTTTTCTTTCTGTGGGTAAGTGTTAGATTTTTGTTGTTGACCTACCTGTTTCTGCCAGCACTTTTCTGCCTGTGGGTCAGAATTAGATTTACAGGCAGGGGTCTCTGTGTTGTTAAGGCACTGACAACCTTCTCCCGTGTCATTCTTACAAGTATCACTGTGTCCATTACACTGACACCTAAATGCAAAATTTACCACATAAAACCATGAAGAATGTTTATAAACAATTAAACTCCCTTGAGACCCAATGCCTGCTTCAGTAAGTATTTTGTGAATAAACTCATGACTGTAAAAAAATTAAATTGATAATTTATAGCCTTATTATCCTTAAGAAAATGATTGTAGATTATGACAACCTAATTTCAATATTGTTTATTATCTTCATTTGGAATTTATTAGAACAACTTTACATCTTTTTCACCAATACTCAGTTTGATTTTGTCCATGGCAGAAAAAGAGGAGTCTGAGAAATGGTCACAAACTTCAGTTAAGGGATGAACAAGTAAATATTTCCGACAGTTCTTACTTGATACAGACGTCTGTGAGTGTCTTGTGTTCTTTTTTCACCCTGAAGTAGCCCTCCTGACATCGGTCACATCTCTTCCCCTCTGTGTTGTTCTGACAAGCTATACACATGGCATCTCTAGGCTTTGGTCCTGTCATGTTCTTCTGCAAAAATATATTCAATACAGTAAATTATTTTGTACTTATTACTGTAGTACATACACCTAAACTTATTTAAATATGGCCCATATTAAAAAATGACGTTACTGACTGATTACAAGTCGGTTGCCTTGTTAACATTAGATGCTGGGGTTCCCTGTGTAACACTATAAAAATTGTAACAGCTGATTGTGTTTCTTGTCTCTGCACTATTGTTGTAATTTTAACTGTGCTTTTAAGTTACTTGAGCAGTTCTTAGTCTAAAGGACAACTGGGTATTTCAAATACTGTTTAATAATTTAATAGGCTGATCTAAAATTCTGCTATTTCTTTTTTTAGTCTGACAAGTTTTTCCTCAATTTAATGACCTTTCATCCATTCACCTTTCACCTAACATCTTTGTGTAATAAGTATATAATCCAATCTTATCAAAATGTTGTATTTTTACCAAAATCAGATGTGCCACCCCTTCCTGAGCAGTAGACTTGATCATGACCTTGAACTAATGACATTGTTGACATGTTGTTCTCGAGTCTCAAATGTCACATTTTAATGTCACTGACAATAACATAAATATGACATATTCCAAAGAAAAGTTTCAAAGTTATACAGTAAGATAAAATTTATGAGTAGCAACATATTTGAAAAATTCATTAAATCAAGGATTCAAGAGTAATGGATCCAACAATATTTGATGATTTCTTCATTAGATGACCTTCATGTAAAGCTGAACTTCAGTATCTTGAAAACCAGTGAACACCATCTTACAGTGGGTGCAAGACGTTTCGGGACCACGACGTTTCGGGACCTAACTAATACGACGTTTCGGGACTAGCGACAAGACGATTCGGGACGTGGGAAAAGACGATTCGGGACTTGGGTTAATTTTTTTTCAGGATCTCAACGAATTATTTTATTACGATGATATAGCATATTATTCAAAGTAAACATACAATGCATAGTGCGTAATATTTCAAACTAAATCTGAATTTTGATTTTTATGTATATATTTAATAAAAATTGTCATAAAGATATACTTTATTGGGATTTTTTCATAACAGACGAGGAAGAATAAATCTTTACAATATTCATTACTATTTCTTATCATTTTTTTTTTAATTAGTTATTTTTTCTTGTGTGGTGATGGGGGGGGGGACAAAATTGAATCTTCTCAGGTTGATGATATATATTTTAAAATCAATATTCAAAAGACCTCCAGCTACCGTCAAATTTATCTTTAAAACATGTCAGTAAATTGTTAAAACAACAACTAGGATCAGGCACACATATCCCAACTGATACCCTACATACGGAGGTGTTACGTACGGAACTAAAAAGATTGTGGTTTCTTTTGAAATTATTTTAAGAAAATAAAAATCTAAAAGATATGGGGGGAAATATCGTTTGTTTATTGGTATATGAAATAATTCAGAATCAAACAATATTTATATATCATCAAAATTTCAACAAAATATAAAGGTTTTCAAAATGTTATCTTGATTTTGTCTATTTTTTCCTAAACGGTTTCAAATTTTTTTTTTTCAAAAAGATCAAGCATAGTATTGTAAGATTCTTCTCTGGAAATGTTATGAAAACATTTTTAAAGTTTCCAAAACATTGTAAATAAACATATTTTACTAATGTTGCGAGACATTTTCCATAGATTAATAAAAAATACCATGCTTTAAAAAAGTATTAAATGGTATAAACAACATGATTTCATTTGATATCCTTTCAAATAGTGTCTTTAAAACATATTAAATTTCATCATAGCTTTATCTATTTAATGTGGCTAGGTGGAAATTTGAATTTTAAGTTGACCTGTTATCGTAGTTTTTTTTTTAAATCTGGAATCACTATTTAAAAAAAACTTTTAGAACCTTGAACATACATGTAACATGAAAAATTTAATATTTGCATGTTAAATAATATTTAGTATTTATTTACAGTGTGTCATGTACCTTATTATGTAAGACCATATAATATTACGCAATGGTCGGGTGTATACGAAGATCGATAATTTAGTTTCATTGAGGTTTGTAGTCTGTGTAATACACAGTTAACATAAATTCAAACATCCATATCATTGTAGAAAAATTAACAATTTTGATAGCTTAACGTATACTTAAGAAATGAATTTAATTTTTGAAGATTCATGAGGTTATGAACTACGACGCTTCACGACGGCATATTTCATGAAGCGCGTTAGCGCTTCATGATAAATATGCCGGCGTGAAGCGTCGTAGTTCATATACCTCATGAATCTTCAAAAAATTAAATTCATTTCTTATATTTACATTATTTTTCTGATCAGTTGCCATGAATTTGCGCCGTTCAACTGTCATTTTTAAAACAAAACAGTGTGCACTATATTTTTTGACTTTTTGACGTCAAGAGCGGTATTATGACGTAACAATGGAGATATTCATGCTTATTCGTGATACATACCTAATGTAGTTCATGAGAAAATATACTGCATTTTATTTTGTAAAGAACCATAGGGGAAATTTATTTGAAATGTAAATATATGGATGTGTAGGAATTTTAAATTTATTTTTATGATTTTGTTGCATATATAACCTGATATAATAATTATACATTTAATACATCGATGTTTAAAAAGTTTAACATGGAATATTTCAGATTCTGAATCAAAACAACTACTTGTAAAACGTCAAGTTTTTACTGCACATGTGCTAGCTTGAGCCTTTGTAAATTCTGTAAAATATGAAATCATATACCTAAAATTATTATTGAAAAAAGGAAAGAGAAAGTCTAAGAACAAAAAACACAATGTCCGTGGTCTTCACACAGCAGTTACAATTGTCTCCTTTAATTCTACAAACTCTCGTATCAAACACTATAATAAATACCGTATTTGGCCGAGTATAATACGCATTGATGTAAAATACGCACCCCCCTTTTTGAGTCTGAAACTGGGGAAAAAAACGCAGTTCGGATGTATTATACGCAACAGAAAAATTTACCAAGCGATGTTCTGAACTATGCAAATCACGGTAATTTGTTACGAAAATCGGCGCGAGGATTAGGTGTCAAAAATTTACTGAACACACTTTTTTTCAAAATACACACTTTATAACTTTCTCTTAGTCCTGACATTCCGTATCGCGGCAATCTGGAGAAAATTATTTATTCATTTATTTCAACAAAGCACAAGATAATGTTGCGTAAAAGTATTAACAGATTTTTTTATAGAATAGTAACTGTGATTTTCAACTTATGCGTCGCCATATTCTTAGATGAAATAATTTTATTTCAACAAAGCAAGAGATATTGTCCAAAGTTTTATCAGTTGTCAAATTTAATTTTGGTTCTAGATAATCATGCTTAAAATTATCTTACAATATTTTAACAGGAAACGAAATTGAAACATCAAAGTATTTATTTCTTTAAGACTACGATTTTCCTCTTCTGAATCTTCGCGGATATCTTATTTTCTAAATGATACCACTTTTATTAAAAGTTTTAGCATAATTTATATTTCATTTCTCAACTCTCAATTATTTAAACAAGAGGCCGATAAGTATAAGATAAGGTAAAATTACATTTAACAAGTGTTTAATTAATTGTTTAAAGTGCCGTAATCAACACATGCTCACCATGCTCACACATACGCGAAAGGTCATAAACCGACCCCCAATTTTTAACAAAGAAAATAATCACAGCAATTAACATGGCAGTAAATAATCAGTGCTCTAACTGTAAAAACATTGCTTTGGAGTCGGTAGACAATTAATTGCCCCGAGGGGTGTTGATAGGTAATTATCATTTGACCAGCGCACGTGTGTCACAACATTGGCTTCCTTTCATTGGGACGTATGGAGGGGTGTTAATATTGTTGCAGATTATCACTGAGTTATTTTAAACCTAAAATTAATATTTATTTTATTGTATTTCATTAAAAAAATGATTTATTACTTGTCTGGCAGATAAGGTGCATGTGCACTATCATTCCGGAAGCACGTGACATAGCTATGAGTGAATGTCTAAAATTAACATCGGTAATGGCGGCCTCCTCGGAGACAATCAACATGCAGCTCAAATTACTTTCAACTTACTTTTTCATGTTATTTGGGCATAAAAAGATTATGAAAGTGACATTTTTAAGAAGCTTACCTTCCAACAATAACTTTCCGAAGTTTAAAATATGGCAATTAACAAAAGAAATTGCATATGTTTCTAGGTATTACTACGGTATGTACGTATGATAGCCTTGTTTCACCTGAAAGAAAAACTTGTCAAAATCCCATTGTGATGTAAAATACGCATCCCTTTCTCACATAAATTTATTTTAGGAAAAAAGTGCGTATTGTACTCCCCCAATTACGGTAAATCAAATTCATTTTTCCAAAAATATTTTTTTAATTGAATTTTGGTCAAATTTCAACCCAATACTTTATAAAGGTTAATATATTAAATACTGGAAAAAGAAATTAAAGACAACACCGCGGGCGTTTGATTTTTTCGGCAGGCGTGCTCCATGCCGTATGCAAACTTTAAAACTAATAAAAACTCAAATCTGTGCTTTTTAAATTATAAATTGTGTATCAAACTAAGAAATGACTTAAAAACACAAGTAAACAAGTTTTATTTCATTTCCTTAACAAAATATTTAGAAGTCCGGAAACGTCTTAGCCCAAGTCCCGAAACGTGTTAACTCAAGTCCCGAAACGTGTTGTCAGGTCACGAAACGTCGCGGTCCCGAAACATCCAGAATTCCTTACAGTAATGTGAAATTCCCAACCACTTTTTATTGATGTACATGTATTTTAAACTGTATATCTCCCAGATGTAGGGATGCTTTATACCATCTTCAGTTAAAATTGGCCCAGTCGTTAAGACAAAGTTGAAAATGTGAAAAATTTACAGATGGATGGAGAGGCAGTTAGACAGACAGACAAACACCAGACAGCGTTGATCAGAAAAGTTTGCTTGAGCTTAAAGTTCAGGTTAGCTGAATACCAGACAAATGTTCTACCTTGCAATTCATTAGGTTGGGTGAGTCATTATTTTGCAAAAGAAATTTATATAAAGCATCATAAGATAAGATAGGCGTCTAGACAGGCATTGAGTTCGTATATGCATAAAAAGAGCAGACTTCAAACCATTAATTAATATTAAATGAGAAACAAACTGTTGACTTACCTGATCTATGATCGAGTTGTTAAGCCAGAACTTAAACATGAAGTGGGGGTCACTGTAGAAATCATTGGAGACGCAGGAAGAGGTGTGGTTATGACAGTAGACAAAACAGGAGACACAGGGCTTCCTCTCTGTTGGGTCCCCCACAAAACGACTCAGGCAGTACTGACACCGCTTACCCTACATCATCAAGATCTCATTATTAAACACTGTTTTAGATAATGACATTTATTGTAAGGTTCATTTAACCTCTTATTACACAATTTTTTTTAAAATTTACTACATACTTAATTATAAAAGTACATGTACCTTGTTTAAAATTAAAGTACATGTACCCTGTTTAAAATTAAAGTACATGTACATGTATCTGAGAGATGTCATTTTTTTCTTGATTTTGACTGATTCGACAACCCTAATACTGTACCTATTTTTGTGTGTACATGTAATACCTATAATGCATTTAACAGTACAATTCAATAAATCTAAAAACCTACCTTGGTATGATTCAGACAGTTGTGGCATTCCTGCAGGGAGAGCTCGTTTAGACAGTCGCTGTTCCCGTAGCAATCACATTCTGTGTGACAGGTTTTCCCGACATAACCAAAGTTACACTGACATACCTCTGGCCGGACACACGTACCATTCATACACTTCTCATGACAATGAGGCTTACATTTACCACTGGAGACAAAATAAATGCAAAATATTAAATCACAATGTAGACATGTTATGTCCTGTTGATAAACTAGCTTCATAATATTAAAACTTGAAGGCTAGCAAGATAAGTTATATAGAGATGGTCTTCCATCCCAATTTTTTCAGACCAGTGAGCTGCAGCTAGTAAAGTGTAACCCATTGATTTCTCAAGAGATCTTTACATGTAGTACACACCTGATAGAGTCCTTCAGATAGTCTTTTTTACAGGTACAGTTATAGAGGACTTTATAGGTAGTACACACCTGATAGGGTCCTTCAGATAGTCTTTTTTACAGGTACAGTTATAGAGGACTTTATAGGTAGTACACACCTGGTGGGTCCTTCAGATAGTCTTTTTTACAGTTACAGAGGATTTTATAGGTAGTACACACCTGATAGGGTCCTTCAGATAGTCTTTTTTACAGGTACAGTTATAGAGGACTTTAAAGTAGTGTTGGCAACGAGTACCCGGTTAACCGTCGAACGATGCGAGTATCGGTTACTGAAATTGCTATTCGGTTACTCAAATAAAATGCATCTTATATGGTAAATAGCTAAAAAAGGAAATGTTAATTTGTTTATAAGCGTACAAATAAACATTTTTTTAATTTTTTTTTCCCGTTGGACTTAATGATTATGGTTTCAGTGATACGATTGATTGGTTTTCACACTTAATTGATAGCTTTGATTGCCAGCAGGTTATACGTCAAGTTTTGAAGACCCAAGTTATAATTACCTCATTGAATAATTTAAGATTCCGCCAAAGACATGGACATGTATAGCTTTGAAGTATTTTAAAAGAACATCCGTGTCCATACTTATAAAAAGTAAATAATATGAATTGGAGTTATTGCGACTTCAAATTTCTAGATAATTGTTCTCCTTGATCGTGACATATATATACGAAAATTAAAACTGATGAACGCCATTGTAAAATAGCGTGAAACATTTAAGATATTTATTTTTCTTCTGATTTAATTAATTTTTTGATTATAATTATACATGTATATAAAATTCAAGATATTGCGTGCGTGTCTTTTTAAGTTTATAAATAAAGTTAATTCACAATACCTTTGTGTTTTATTAGAACTGCTGAGTAAAAGATGAGATAAATGATACATATGAATAAATCATCCGAGTAACCGAGTACTCGATCGGAAGATTGAGCGAGTAACCGGTTACTAAAAATCGTCCGATTTGCCAACACTACTTTAAAGGTAGTACATACCTGATAGGGTCCTTCAGGTAGTCTTTTTTACAGGTACAGTTATAGCTGGTCTCTGTGTCGTGACAGTTCTCGCTCTCGTTATCACAGTCGTGGTGGGTGTTAATACACTCATTCTCTGGGGGACAGGAACTGTAGGCCCAGGTCGGCACACCTTTAGACTTCTTGGTCCACATTTTGACTACAAAAAGGAAAGAGGAAAGCTGAAAAAATCTCTCAAAATGTGTCCTTTGAAGGTGTTTATGGTAATTCCACTTAATTAAGAAAGAAGAAACCTTAATAAATAAAATTCATTTTAATTGGTTTCTTAAAAAAAAAATACTGTATTCAGAATATTCTTTAATTGAATATAATTTTTTTTATAATTCATGAGTAATTTCTGTAAACAAACTTTTTCTACGGGGTCAAAATTCTTTCAAATCACAATTCATGGTCATTTTGCAGCATAAAATATTATGTGAATTGCACAGATTGCCTTCGTTTACCTAATAGATTAAATTCATATTATTCAGTGAGAAGGATGCCTACAGTAAAAAAAATATCAAGCTTAATAAATTTTAAATGTTAGTGTGCTTCATAACCCACTGCCATTTTAGGAAAAATAACCTTCTCTTGAGTATATGTGAATGTATATGATCAATGAAAACATTTAACTGTATGTGTCTTGGAATCTCTTGCTGATAGGAGAGATTTCTCCATTAAAGATAAGAAATTTCTGGACATTTGGGTCAAAAATAATTTTTTTTAAAAGCTTCACAATAAAATGGTGATGAACAACACAGAAAGAGAAATCTAAAAGTGTTTACAACATGCAATTGAAAAGAACAGATGAAAGATGGAAAAATATTGTATCAGACTAAAATCATTTCTTTTAATAATTTGCAATTTCTTTATAAATTGTTTACAATTGCAGTGTCGAAAAAAAATCATATACAATGTATATGACACAACAAAAATAATCCAATTATGATCATGTGTCACCTGCTATAGCAACATGTAGGGTATATAATGAAAGTTACAGACCAGCCATTGGGTATATTTTGATTGTACTTAACTCTCCTGCTTCATAAGACAAAAATAACCATTGGTATTGAGCCATACATGAGTAACTTTCAACCAATTTTCAATAATTTGTCTGACACCAGTCTTTCCAAGATAGAAGATTCTTAGCTCATATAGAGTGGTACATTTTGATATCTGGTATTTTATGAGCAACAAGGATCAACCCAGAGTATTAGTATGTTGCATGGTAGCATCAGCTCAGCCAGTGTTAAGAAACAGCTTTTATGCTTTTAGGATCAACTTAAAAATGTGTGGGCTGCTGGGATCAGCCTCGGGCACTATGGGCTCCTGGTAGGATCAGCCCAGGCAGTATTAAGTAATAGCTTATATGTGCTTCTGGGATAAGCTCAGAGTTTTGGGGTTGCTGGATTAAGCCCAAGACATTGTTAGAGCAGCCTAAATTTTTGGTGTGCCATTGCCTTTAGAGATCAGCTTTAGGCATTTGATCTTGTTAAGTAAAACTTCCTGGGATTAGCTTGAAGGTTTGTATTATTTTGTCACTTGTTTGTGTGAATACTCCTATAGGATGTTACATTCAGTTAAAAAGAGAGCAAACAATTCTCCCATGTAACACACTGCTTCGCAGGTGACACATACACAAAAAAACATGCACAAAAATGTAAGAAATGATAAAACTATTTTAACAATTATATAACTTACGGCTTGTATTGGCTAGTATAAAGAGAGAAAGAGAGAGAATAAAATTTACAGGTGTCCCTTTCAATTACATAATGTAAGAGTTTCTGTGTTTCAAAAAATGTCAATTCAAATCAGAAGTGAATGTACATTGGGACAAATTTAAATTTATACAACATCAATATTCTGTTCATAGAATTTAGTACTGTTGATTTGAAGCTTTTCAAACTCTCAATTTTCCGATTAGAAATCCCTATTGAAACTTAACCCTAATGCAATGGCTACATTCAAAATTCACTTAAACTATTCCCTTTGTCCATTATTTGTTAATTCTGGTTCTGTAGTCCTAGAAAAAGATTCATTTCAATGAGCAAACTTTTGTAGAAAAGGGTTTTTCACACACTGGCTGGGTTGAACTAAATCCTATTGTCTACTTACTAGGTATATATCCTTCACTATGTTTTATGTTGTTTTCCAGGCAAGATCCCTTCCCTGTGGGGTTAAGTGTACCTCCCTTCATACATATCCCCTCCCCTACGTAACCGGCGAAGGCACACCAGCCGCACCAGGGAGCCTGGATACACTCGGCACAGATCTGGAATCGGGAGCAGGGGACGGGACATTTAAGTGGCTCCCTCTGTAGGATGATACCACACTCCCCCCCAACACAGCGCAGGGGCAGCAGGGCCTCATCAAAACACTGCAAACAGGTAATGTATGTTAAACAGTTATTTGTATTTTCTGACTAATAAATTTAACTAAAGAAGATTTTTCTGTTACATGTAAACATGTACATCTTAAACTGGTATATAAAAGCCATCTCATATGGACTAAAAAAATTAAGTTCTTAAATATAATTTACAGAATTGGCACATTGTTTGGAAAATAAAATAATCCTTCTATTTTACACAGACCTGCTGTTTGACAGAGCTCCAGACACACCCCCTGGACCCCGCCCCCCTCCCTGTGGCCTCCTGACAGGACAGACAGTCTGTGTGTTCATCACACCTACGGGGACACACACTGTGGTTAGTACAGACACCACCCACCACATCCCGTGTACATCGCCAGGTCGAACTGAAACTGGTGTCAACAATCTGAATGTTGTTTTCTCCTGTGAAAACAAAATATCAACTTGAAGTATCATCCTGAAAAAGGAAATATCACACTACAAGTTCAATATATTATCTGACACTGGAATACTTGTAATATACAGAAGTAATGACTAAGTCCTTCTGAACACACTAAATCAGAATAAATCAAAAAATGTAAATGAGCAATCCATTAGTTTTTTAATGAAAAATTTTACCTCCTCTATTGGTGCCTATGTTTTAATGGAGGTTACATTTTACTATATTGTTCAATATGCAAGTCTGCATGATAGGTGAAAGGTGTGTACTTTGATGACAAGGATTTTGGACATCTAGGCTACAGAGTTTGGTCTTGTTTTCATAATTTATTTCACTTCATATTATTATGTAAGTCCTTCAGATGAGACCATATAAACCAAGGTCCCTTGTCGCAGTAGATTCTGGCACGAAAAAGATCCCTCCCTGCTCAAAGGCCCTGAGTGCCGAGTATCTCTTGAGTCAATAGGATCATATGGAAAAGCAACCAACACATCATGGATGTGATGGTCAAAAATGTGCCAGACCTTTAACCTTTCAATTGTATGACATGGTATAAATAGGTGAGTCTGAGTTAGTTTTTGTATTGTATCCTATATCAAATACACAACTGAGCTTACCCATATATTGCACTGACAAGCAGATTTGAAATCTCATCACTCAATTAAAACCAGCCTTTATTCAGTTTGCTTGCTAAATTTTCAAAGACACATCATTTTTTATTTACAAATGAAGATCTTAGATACCATGAATATGTCAAAGTGAGTATTATAAAGAAATGATAACCACTTTTTCTTGTTGTATTTAAACCTCAACATCTCAAATCCTTGGCTTTTCAATTATTTCTTGGCCCCTCCGATTCAAGAAAACCTGGTTTGACTATATTACACAGAGCTCTAATTTGGTACTTCAGAATATCAATTGTGAAATGCCATAAATAACACAGTAGATGTGATCAATTGTTTGTCAATTAAAAATTCTTACTCATTATACCTCCCCCTCATAGGTCTCTATAGTGACTACTGTTTTAAAGTTGGCACGAAAATTGCCTGGCGACTAAACAATTGGATTGTCAATTTAATTTCTTTTATTAGGAGCCAGTTGGCATCTTAATGTTAGAGGTCATATAGAGGCCTGTTACATTTCCTCACCCTTGGACCTTGAGTATGGCTCAAGAGTTCATTTTTAAATTATCTATCAATACAGAGTAGATTGTTAATAGTGGTAATATTAAGATATGAGTATCTTTAAGTGTATGACATTTGCCAACCATTTCAAAAGTTAGTAGTATCCGAAATGGCCTACCTACTTTAATTGATGCCATCTTTGTTTATCAATCTAAAATTTACGATAGTGTCACATGATGCATCACTTTCCTAGCAGGATAACGAATAAATAATATTTGACTTCTTTATAGTGCATTAATTTTCAATTCTGTAATTAAAAGTATTTTTATAACTTCAATTGTGTAATTTGAAGCATTTTTTCGTAACTTTAATTGGTAACATAATACATTTGTATATAAGTTTACAACCAAAATTTATCTGATGCAAGCTATAGCATTTATGACTTTTATGATAAAGTCACTGCTGTCTTACCATGGGCGTGTGTGCATTTGGCTGTGTATTCTTTTTAGCTGCTTTTTCAAAACACAGCAACTGCTAAATGAAGCACACCACTAAATATCTTGCACATATACACATAAACATGATAAATAAGACTTTAAAGAAATGAGCCAAATCAAATCTATCCTAATGTATTTCCATCAAATATTGTAAATGCTAAATATAATACATTTACAGTTTATCTTAAAATCATGGGGAGTAAAAAATCTCTTCGCTGAAAGCGTCAGTTTGTTGTAAGCATGTTTCCTATAAGTGTGTTTTAATGTACCAGGCCACAAGAATTCTTAAAATATGGTGAAGGGCTACATGCTGTATATAATCATGTAAAATTTGTCTATATGTTCAGGAGTATAGAAGATTACATTAACAAGTATGGGACTTGATTGAATGGCCACTTCAAAAAAAAGAAGATGAAAATATTAATAAAATTAACAGGATCATCACATGGATGTTTGGAAACAGGGGTAGGTCAAAAGAGTTGATTGAATGGCCACTTCAAAAAAAGAAGATGAAAATATTCATAAGATTAACAGGATCATCACATGGATGTTTGGAAACAGGGGCAGGTCAAAAGAGTGACTCAGGTTGACTTAGTAACATTAAGAACTTACAAATAACAGACGGCAAATATATAAACAGATTGTAATACATAACCTTGAAATGATCCTAAATTATGGTTACATTTAGTCCATGTTTTCTATTTCTGTGTTCAAGAAGATGATAAGTGTTGGAGAATGTGATAATTGCATGCATTTGCCTTGCAAGCATTCATTTTATTATTACGTGATCCTAGGTTGCTTTTATCATTTAAAATTTATTACACTATCGACACTAACATTTTTAGGCTTTGGTCCGGCCGGACTAGTGCTTCATTACTTTTACTAGTCCGCGGGGAATATTATGAGTCCGTCAAAAATAAAATTAAATAAATAGAATTAATGTTGCAATGTACTTTTTTTAAATAAACAAAGCATTTACATGAAATGTTTATACCAAGAATTCATTGAAATCGCACAATCAGGAACTACGATCGTATTCCCGATCTCATTCATTTTTCTCTATACATGATTACATCATCTAAACATCCGACATCTTTCTTTGTGTGTCATACTAAATCATGATCGCTAAAATGTTTAATTTCATACAAATGGGTACCTAACTTTGAAAATTTGAACATCGGTAAATTCTTTTTTTCCCCCAGAAAACTTTATTAGTCCGTTCGGACTAATTAGCTACAATTTTTAATAGTCCGAATGAAAATGTATTAGTCTGAGACTAACGGACTAACGTTTATGTCGAACCCTGTTATTACGTACTTCAAATGTTATATACATGTAAATGTTAAAGAGGGTTAGAAGGTCATCTGATTATCTTGAGTTCCTCTTTACTGCACAGAAAGCCTTGGGATTTCATATCCTGAATTAGTTATTCCCCAATTTCATTATAAGGATAGCATTTTCAATATTTCTTCACAAACAGACAGTGGACAGCTTGCCTTGTCTTTGACCTATAGAGCTAAAAATTTACCCAGGTCTATTTCAAAGTAGACGGTGATTGTTCCTGTGACAGTCTGGAAGAATTCAGTCTTCTGTTCAAAGCCACAGAATGTGCCTAGGAGTCGACTCTGTGTGATGCTGGCATTGCTACCCGAGATAAAGTCTGGGACTCCATCATACACCATCAGGTGATTCTGTAACAGTTACGTGGGAATTATGGTCGGGATAGAGTACAGAGATCCATTAAAACTTATCAACTCAGACATTAAATGTAAAGTAGTTCTATAGTGTATCACAATTGACTAAGGTGATATTACAATAACCACATCTTTCTCCCTTAAAATCATACTTTTTTATCTTACACAATAACTGACAACTAAACAAGGAAAAAACAATTTTTTACATTCATTAAAAATATTATAAAACTTTAACCTCTTTCTAACATGTTCTAATCTTCTCTAACCTTTCTACAAAGCGTGGCGATTCCATCCACAATCAGTGAGAATGTTGTCCTGGCGGTTTTATCTGGAGCATTGATGATCCACAGGCAATGGAGGTTGTTGCTTTCTGTGGAGGCTACTGGTAACTGTAGACCTAGGGAACCCTCAGCTTGTTCTATGACAATTCTACCTTTACAAGCTCTGTAACACTTTCCTCCATCTCTGTAGAAATAAATATCAACTTCATTAAGTAAACATTATCTCATATCAAAAGTTATCCATCTAATAAATTCCATCATTCACTGAATAGATTTTCTGTAAATAAAGGAAATCAGACATATTGAAGTTTGACATCACAAATTGTCCATAGGTAAGGCTGTCTTATAAACCATATGATTGTTCAGTGGCTATGTTAAGATCATTCAGTTTATACAGTGCTGACAAACCAGTCCCTCAGTATTTCCAGAACAATAACATTCTTCTATTATATACTTACTCAGGTGGCTCGTAGTGGCCTGGTGGACAGCGCTGACAAACCAGTCCCTCAGTATTTCCAGTACAATAACATTCTACTGTTATATACTTACTTAGGTGAGCCATAGTGGCCTGGTGAACAGTGCTGACAAACCAGTCCCTCTGTATTTCCAGAACAATAACATTCTTCTATCATATACTTACTCAGGTGACCCGTAGTGGCCTGGTGAACAGTACTGACACACCATTCCCTCAGTATTTCCAGTACAATAACATTCTCCTGTTACATTGTTACAAAGTCCCTTGGTTACATCTCCATGCTGATTACAGCCACATTTGTGGCAACCTAAAATATTTACAGGAATCAGTCACCCCTCAATACAAACAAAATTTAGACTTGACTCTGAGTCATAGTAGATCTTGATATGCAGTGGTTAAGTCCCCAGCTTCAGTCTCTATAGCTGCCTATTCTTACAAAGCAGACTTTGTTGTTTGCTGTTTTCTTTAAGACATTTTAAGTGTAAAAAAACATTTGTTACCACTGTGTTATCTTATTAAACACCTTGCAAAGGAAAGAGCTTTTGTGGCATTAAAAATGCCATGAATTTGTTTTTTGAATTCACTCTTTGATATTAAAATGTGTCTATTTTATTCAACTGATTTATAATAAGCAAGTCACTGTTGAAAAAATGAGTGTATTTTGTATGTCATGTTAGTTATTTTACATTTCACACACATACACTTTTTAAATTGGATTTAACAACACAGTTAATTATTTTCAGAAAAACAAACTGTTCCACCTGCATTGCTGAAGTTAATGAGTGTTTTTGGTGTGAGACGACTCAGACCTGCTTCCCGTTTAATCACTACAGTTCTCACTTCATCCATGGGAAATGTCTGGACTGGGTGGACCATGATGGCAAACAGAAATACTCCTGTCTGGACTGCGCGGCCAGAACTAACTGTACCTCGTGTTTGGAGAGGTTTGGTTGTGGATGGTGTGGAGACGCTGACAACCCAAAGATTGGAAGATGTGTGGAGGGAGGGTTTGCAGGTAACAAGTTCTGTAAATGTGTACATTGTGTTGTTGAAATAAATAGATTTTTTAACAAGTTGTTGTAGATTTGATTTAGCACATTATCAATATTTTGAATACATTTAGTATTGTACTTGAATTAGCAGAAGTTGCTTCAGGCCAAAAGCACTGAAAATAATACACAGTCAAAAGTCTCGTAATGCATTTTCTGTACATTTAATAGCAGTATCTTGATATTAGAAGTTAGCTGAATACTTTTGTCTTTGTAGGACCCTCGGAGGGATCTTGTGATGCTGTAGTTAGGGATCACTCTGACAATACTAACCTGACGTATAGTGGCTTTACTAACTGGACATACCACCAGTGTCTGGATGTAGACGAGTGTCGCCTTGGTCTCCATCAATGTCATGATAAAGCTGAGTGCATTAACAACCAGGGACCAGAAGATTCCTACGAGTGTTACTGTAAGAGGGGCTACAGAGGGAACGGAACTCACTGTGAACCGACGTATGCAGCTTATCTCTATGCATAATAACAGATATCCATAAAATTGTTTCTTCAATTAGAAAGTGCAAAACCCTGAACTATTAAAGTTGTCAAGATTGTAAAGAATAAGAAATGACTGCAATAGTACTTAGAGATGATGGAATTATTTTGAAAATCTTAAAATTTGTATGCAAAGCTGTCTGCAAAGAAGGCAAAAATATTGGAAAAGCATGTAACTATAGGTACATGTATTATCTTGCTTTTTTATACCCAATGATTACATGAAAGGTATTTTATCTGTCCATTCATTGAAGACTCTTTATTTCTAGGTGTTATCATGACTGTGTGAATGGTGTGTGTTCGGGGCACCCCTCCTACAAGTGTGTGTGTGAGCTGGGGTGGACAGGTGAAGACTGTAGTATTAACTGTGGCTGTAACTTCCGCAGTACGTGTCACAATGGAACCCGACAGTGTGACGAATGTCAAGACTTCACCGACGGAGAGTTCTGCGAAAAGTGCCAGTTTGGTTACTATGGTAACCTGGAAAAAGGTAAAGATTGCTCAAAATGTCTGAATACAACTTTTTGCATGCTTAACCTGGTCCATCCACTTTAGAAAAAAGGTTTAAAATTTGTCAGTCTTCCAAATTTAGATGCTATCATAATATCAAAAAATCATTAAATTTTTAGCATACTGATGTGAAAAAATATATCCTGGATTATATTTGTTAAAAAGAAAAAGATGAAATCAATAGAGAATCAAATTAATAGACAAAAATATGACTGATTCCTGTAAATATTTTAGGTTGCCACAAATGTGGCTGTAATCAGCATGGAGATGTAACCAAGGGACTTTGTAACAATGTAACAGGAGAATGTTATTGTACTGGAAATACTGAGGGAATGGTGTGTCAGTACTGTTCACCAGGCCACTACCATTTTTGTCAACTGAAGCGGTCAATTTGGCCGGTAGCCGGTTCTTAGGGAAAACACTGCGAGCATCTTCTTGGGATCAGCCTAGTATCTTGTTGGTAGCCTGCTGGGATCAGCCCCAGGCATTGTGCACTCCTGGGATCAGCCCGGAGTTGTGATTTGTGCTTGCCGTTAGGGATCAGCCCTAGGCAGATTTATGGCTAGTGTGTTTTCGGGATAAGGTTGGAGTGGCTTTAATTATTGATTGCAGTTAAGAGTTGGAAGGAAAGGTAGAGAAAGTAATGAGTAGCCCCCAGAGCACCATACAAGTATGAGTTTTGAGATTTACATTATTATATATATTTTTTCTATGTTTTCAAGTGTTTTTTATGGATTATTGATATGTTAAATATTAAACCAACTGAACCACATAAACCTTATTTTGTTTTTATATAAAAGATAAATATACATTATGTTGTGAATTTAGAGACATTTTGAAACAGTGTTCCAGATAGGGGGATAAAGAGGGGCGCTGCGCCCCGCCCTCAAATCAGTGCGCCCCTCTGCCCATAACAGGCGCCCCTGTGTCCCTTGTGAGTGACCAATATCATTCTGACTGTCCTTAACTCATTAGAATAATCAGTGTGTTCCAAGCCAGATTACCTGGCTAAGGCTAATCAACAGTTCACACCTCCTGCCATAGACGATTACGTAATGAACTCGCACTACGGTACCTATATACTGTACACACTTTAAATTACAGGTGATTACATAATTACTTTGACCATTTAACAGGCTGAATTAGGGTTAAAAGCTGAAATATACTTGGAGAATGACCATGCTATCTCTTTTAATCTAAAACAAGAGTTTTGTCCTATAGCGTTCTAAAAATAAATCAGAAAGTGAAAGTAGCATGAACGATGACCTTCAATATTCTAAATATAAATTATAGACGTTTTTTATGCAAAAATGATGGAATTTAATATCTTAATAGCATAGAAATATGTACAAGTATTTTTTTTACACTTTGGAAGATATTTTACAGCTATAATATTTGTAATTGTATTCATGTCATTTTGCAGAAGTTAAAAATCTTATAGTTATAATTATCTTCCACTAACATTTTTTTATAAGGTAAAACAAATAAAAGAGATATTGACATTAAGCTGTAAGTTTGATAAATAATGTAAGAAAATGGTATTTATGTCTCAAAGAAATATTGTAAGTTAACTATATATTAAATTTTAAATAGATTGCCAAAAACAAACTTCAGCAATTTTAAATTCAGTAATTACATATTGTACATGTAGATCTTCATGTATTGTAATATTAAATGTGAGACACCAGATAGTTTACATGAATTATTATATGTACTACATTCTATTTCTAATCAAGACTAGAAAATGATTGTACGGTAATAGATAGATGAAAAGTCACATTCATCCTAATTAAGATTACCCTTCAATTAGAATTTATATATTGTTACATATAATGGCTATAAAGTAATAATATCAATAAGGTTAAACAAATAAATCATATTAAAGGAATTATATATTCATTGTAAGAAATGGGGGTATGCCTATATTTACATGATGTAAGAAAAACTTGCGACAACGGTATCACCATATGTCGCGAAAAAGTGCCCTTCTATTGCACCCCTTCATTTTCAGATCCTAGCTGGAACACAGAAAGCATTTTCAATTACATAACTGCTGTTCTTAAGAGCCTGGGATTAAAAACAAAATTCCCCTACAGACAGAGGTGTTAATTAACAGTTTCTGACTCAAGGGAGATACATGTATCACAAATTATCAGGGGAGATACATGTATCACAAATTATCAGGGGAGATACATGTATCACAAATTATCAGGTCTGACTACCGTCATCACAAAGGGCACCTGTTCCTGAGGGTCAGAACCCTACCCACACCTGACATTTTCTTATTTTCCAGACATGAAGTTTCATAGAAAATCATCATTAAAAGTAAGATCCCTTATTTTATACAAATCATCAGGTCTGGCTAATGTGGTCACACAGGGCATCTGTTCCTGAGGGTCAAAACCCTACCCAGACCGGATTTTTTTTCAGACATGAAGACTTAGAAAATAAACATTAAAGTAAGATTTTTATGGAAGAACAGATAGATGATGAATCATAACATTCTTTTTACAGGATTTTCCACCTACTTTAGTGCTGCACCCCTCTGGACAGACATTGTAATGCTGTTTGGCATTAGAGTGGTTTGGATCTTGTTGACATGTGGTTCCCACACAGATTTCCTGGGGTCCACAGGACTGGCATCGATTGACATAATAACTCAGGTTAAACCCTGTCAAAAGTAACAATTCAATTAATGACTGTGTCTTCTTTTTATCTGTTCTGGATATCATTTGAAATTGAAATGTTTATTACACATAAATACCTCTTTGGTCTTCTAAAGCATCATCTGAAATGAAACAAAATAACCATGTACTACAATACTAATGGTCACCTTTGTGAAATAAATGAAACTTTTTAACATCAGAATTATTTTTTACATAGTATGAACATTAACAAGAGGCCCAAGGTCCACAGCCCTCACCTGAGTTACTTTGGTCCTTCTGTTCACCAGACCCCCTTCCCCCATTTTAAATACTTATTTGGCCTCCATCCTACCCCAGGGGACCATAATTTGAACAATTTAGAATCTACACTACCCCAGGATGCTTCCACATTTTCATATTTTCTGGCCCTGTGATTCTTGGGAAAAAGATTTTTAAAGATTTTTCCTATAAATTTCAATATAAAGCTTTGATTCTCAATTGTGGTCCCACCCTTCCCCTGGGTACCATTAAAGCTTTACTAGTATGCCATATGAAGACAAGCACTTGGAATTAAAGAGAACAACTGAATAAAAATACAAAAGAGTACAAATGTGTCCTCTCAAGGCATTAAAGATTGCAGAGCAGCTAACTTCAAGCCAATGATTCTATAACTGTTATATAAAATCATGAAAAAACAGCTCTGTTTTTACTTTGTGCTACCTAAAGATAAAAATATGCTTTGATTTGATGATTTATTTAACAGAGTACAAACAACTCTTTGAAACCTGAGAATTTCAATGGCATTTATTTTGAAGGGAATGGGTGTGTTGCTGAGACAGAACAAAAACAACAGATATTATTTGTATGATAATTATTTCCATCTTCTTACTAAAGAATGGTGTATAGTGAAACCTGCATAATTCGGATATTGTGTATTCTGACATCCAGTCTAATATAATGTGAACATCAAGTCTCATTCAGTAATTTTCATTGTTTAAAATGTTGTCTTATCCAGACTGCTCATTTCTTTGGAATCAGTGGTGGTAGGATTAGAGTTTCACTGTAATTATTACTTGGGACTTAAATAAGTATAGCATAAGGAATTACAATATAATTATTCACTTAACACACTGATCACAACCAATTAGCTAAGAACAATTATTAAAATCCACATGCTGTCTATCGTGAGTATCGTCAATAATTCATTAAGAATGCCAGTTGAAATTAACACAGAAAATAAAAATAAAGAGATAGACAGCATACATTCATGACAGGCTAATTAATTTGCCCAGGTGCATTTAATCCAATTAAAAAGGATTAAGTTGAAAAAGCTGAAGTGAGACACATTAAGAATTCCTGACTGGGTAATTATTTAAAATTTATACAATTTCAATCCACTTTCATAGGAACAAGGAGTAGCATGTAACTACATTAGGATTAACAAGGGAAAAGGATGGACAGATAAATATACATTCTGTGATCTAGTACCTAGAAATTCAAACTTATTTTACATAGAATCTTTCTTCTTATTCATAACAATAAAACCAATGGGGGGAGGGGGGGGGGGGG
>PRKT01000069.1:1557112-1577783 GCA_003671525.1 Saccostrea glomerata
TAGTGGCCTGGTGAACAGTACTGACACACCATTCCCTCAGTATTTCCAGTACAATAACATTCTCCTGTTACATTGTTACAAAGTCCCTTGGTTACATCTCCATGCTGATTACAGCCACATTTGTGGCAACCTAAAATATTTACAGGAATCAGTCATATTTTTGTCTATTAATTTGATTCTCTATTGATTTCATCTTTTTCTTTTTAACAAATATAATCCAGGATATATTTTTTCACATCAGTATGCTAAAAATTTAATGATTTTTTGATATTATGATAGCATCTAAATTTGGAAGACTGACAAATTTTAAACCTTTTTTCTAAAGTGGATGGACCAGGTTAAGCATGCAAAAAGTTGTATTCAGACATTTTGAGCAATCTTTACCTTTTTCCAGGTTACCATAGTAACCAAACTGGCACTTTTCGCAGAACTCTCCGTCGGTGAAGTCTTGACATTCGTCACACTGTCGGGTTCCATTGTGACACGTACTGCGGAAGTTACAGCCACAGTTAATACTACAGTCTTCACCTGTCCACCCCAGCTCACACACACACTTGTAGGAGGGGTGCCCCGAACACACACCATTCACACAGTCATGATAACACCTAGAAATAAAGAGTCTTCAATGAATGGACAGATAAAATACCTTTCATGTAATCATTGGGTATAAAAAAGCAAGATAATACATGTACCTATAGTTACATGCTTTTCCAATATTTTTGCCTTCTTTGCAGACAGCTTTGCATACAAATTTTAAGATTTTCAAAATAATTCCATCATCTCTAAGTACTATTGCAGTCATTTCTTATTCTTTACAATCTTGACAACTTTAATAGTTCAGGGTTTTGCACTTTCTAATTGAAGAAACAATTTTATGGATATCTGTTATTATGCATAGAGATAAGCTGCATACGTCGGTTCACAGTGAGTTCCGTTCCCTCTGTAGCCCCTCTTACAGTAACACTCGTAGGAATCTTCTGGTCCCTGGTTGTTAATGCACTCAGCTTTATCATGACATTGATGGAGACCAAGGCGACACTCGTCTACATCCAGACACTGGTGGTATGTCCAGTTAGTAAAGCCACTATACGTCAGGTTAGTATTGTCAGAGTGATCCCTAACTACAGCATCACAAGATCCCTCCGAGGGTCCTACAAAGACAAAAGTATTCAGCTAACTTCTAATATCAAGATACTGCTATTAAATGTACAGAAAATGCATTACGAGACTTTTGACTGTGTATTATTTTCAGTGCTTTTGGCCTGAAGCAACTTCTGCTAATTCAAGTACAATACTAAATGTATTCAAAATATTGATAATGTGCTAAATCAAATCTACAACAACTTGTTAAAAAATCTATTTATTTCAACAACACAATGTACACATTTACAGAACTTGTTACCTGCAAACCCTCCCTCCACACATCTTCCAATCTTTGGGTTGTCAGCGTCTCCACACCATCCACAACCAAACCTCTCCAAACACGAGGTACAGTTAGTTCTGGCCGCGCAGTCCAGACAGGAGTATTTCTGTTTGCCATCATGGTCCACCCAGTCCAGACATTTCCCATGGATGAAGTGAGAACTGTAGTGATTAAACGGGAAGCAGGTCTGAGTCGTCTCACACCAAAAACACTCATTAACTTCAGCAATGCAGGTGGAACAGTTTGTTTTTCTGAAAATAATTAACTGTGTTGTTAAATCCAATTTAAAAAGTGTATGTGTGTGAAATGTAAAATAACTAACATGACATACAAAATACACTCATTTTTTCAACAGTGACTTGCTTATTATAAATCAGTTGAATAAAATAGACACATTTTAATATCAAAGAGTGAATTCAAAAAACAAATTCATGGCATTTTTAATGCCACAAAAGCTCTTTCCTTTGCAAGGTGTTTAATAAGATAACACAGTGGTAACAAATGTTTTTTTACACTTAAAATGTCTTAAAGAAAACAGCAAACAACAAAGTCTGCTTTGTAAGAATAGGCAGCTATAGAGACTGAAGCTGGGGACTTAACCACTGCATATCAAGATCTACTATGACTCAGAGTCAAGTCTAAATTTTGTTTGTATTGAGGGGGTGGGGGGGAGGGAGGAGATGGGCTTCAACAACTCTTTTGTGTGGGATGTTCTCGTGTTCTCGTGATTTAAATATGTTGCTGAACAGAAATTTCTATGTGTCACCTCAATCTCTGTCATAACAATCCCTTAATTAGAGAGCTCTTAACTAGAAGTATGGATGGTCATTGGCTCTGGAGGTAGACTTGACACCCACAGCAATGCCATGTCATTGTTTATTACAGAGGAAGAACAAGATAAACAATAATGATGTTAAAGGAAGTTAAAGAAAATATTTCATGTCTGTACGATTTATTGAGAGTACAAAAAGTTGATTTAGTCCACATCCACAGCACTATATTACATGTATAATATCATCATTAGCACTTTCAAAATTAGTATCTTAGTTACTTTTATAGTCTCATTGAAATCCTGATAATTGTGATGGACCTAAGTAGGAAATATTGTTAATCATCTGGAAGTGATTTCATAAAGTGTTTTACAACACATTTACAATAAATGTACGGTTTCTATACAGAATTTTTATATTCAGTTGAATACAATCTAATTTAAATGAGATGTTTGATCGCATACTCGCTACACTAAATCTAACAACATCACATTGAGGGTCACGTCAAGGGTCAAATTCGGAATAGCTCTAGACTTATTCGCTTCAACAATATACGATGATTTTGCAGTCGACGATTTGATTGGTTGATGGAATTTGACCTCTGATGTGACCCTCATTGGGATGTTGTTAGATGTTAGTGTAGCGAGAGTGCGAGCGGATCAAACATCTAATTTTAATTAGATTGAGTTGAATACTACTGCTACCGTACTATGTGTAAATCAAAAATTTACTAGAATTTTTCTTTAAAAAATAATTGATACCTAGATACATAATTTCAATAAAGACAATATGATAAAACACAAATAAAAATGAAATGATTTTATCAAATGGTGCAGATTACTACTGTAAACCAACTATTATTTGCGTCATCTTTTATTCGCAATTCGCAAGTTTAAAATCATTCCGCGATGATTAATTTCCGCGACAGAGGAAACATTCTCTACAAATCTTTAGCAAAATGAATAGTTTGGGGCGATTAATATTCGCAAGTTCAAGAAGGTCACAAAACTTGTTGATATTTCTCGCACGCGAATAAAAATTGGTTTACAGTGTTCTAGATATCATCAAACAACATACATGCCAACTTTCCCGATTTAGGCGGGATTCTCACGATTTTACCCTTTCATCCTGCTCTCCCGATCGGGAAACAAAAATTGCCCTGATTCCCGATTTGAAAAAAATCCGATTTTCAGTTTCCCTACCGCCGAATTTTTGTCATTCGAGATAAGAATATCAGACTTGTTTATTCAATGCACACAGTAAAGCTCCATTGTTTATTTAGTGTCAAGAGTTGTCAATTAGCCACAGGAAATCACTTCCCGCTTCAACGCACACACTGCTGTCCAGGCATGGGTAGCTTATAGCCTGTAGCAGTTAGGGAATTAATCTCTTCGGTTTGAAGGGGTATGCAAAGTAAAACACATAGATTAAGGGCCTAATTATTAGTCATTTTATTTAAAACAAAAATAAAAGACAATTAAATGATAATCAAACAATAAAATAAAAATCCAAAAAGATCGTTTTTGAAAACGAAAGTAGAAAAATTCAAAGCATAACTGCTGATTTTATCTGCTAATAATAAAAATATTGTTACCTTATAGTTTGCCAGTCAAAAAAAAATATTGAAAATAATTAGAGGAAAGCATAGTCCGATCATGCTCATATTGTAC
Organism: Saccostrea glomerata; assembly: GCA_003671525.1. Classification (NCBI taxonomy): domain Eukaryota; kingdom Metazoa; phylum Mollusca; class Bivalvia; order Ostreida; family Ostreidae; genus Saccostrea; species Saccostrea glomerata. The sequence goes on from PRKT01000069.1 coordinate 1,560,976, forward strand.
ATTGTATATCTTTGCTACTGGTACATGTAAATACCAACATGGCACTGCCAAAGTTCATCATGTTCATGATATAGTCTTTCACTATTTTAATTTTTCTTTGGGATTGGTGGGGATGAGGCTTGTGTTAAAAAAATTGATGATTTAATAATTTTCCAAATTGTTTTGTGTGTGAGATAAAAATTTATAATTATGCATTGACTGTAAAAATTTACTTACTTAAAGGGAATAAAGTGACACTTAATTATCTAAAGGGTACACACCAGAAAGAAATGTAGAATAGATGAGAGTGACAATTATTAAGCAAAGATATTTAAATTTGGAAAAATAAAACTTTAATTTGTATGTGTTCTTTGTGATGTATTAATGAGTGATAGCAATGTTTTCAATTTTAAACAAAGTATTTCATAATCATTTATTTTCACGATAAAATGTCGCGAATTTAAAGCTTTGAAAATTGTCGTCACGCGCAAAATCCCCCATGGGAATTTTCAAAAGTTGGCATGTATGCAAACAATCCAGAAAACTAAGTAGTTTTTTTAATTCCTTCTTACTTTAAAAATATCAATTAAGCATCATCATTTTATTGCAATTTTTTTTTTTTATTAATAAGAACTTCTTGCATGTAATAAATTTAAGAAATTTGCAGACATTCTTCAAATTGTGTATCACTACGAATTTATGATGCATGTCAAAGATGCCAAGCAAGTCATATGGAGTTAAAAATGGAAATATCTTTAAAAATATTTAAAGGGGGGGGGGATTTATTTAATTTACAAGATCTCTTTCTTACTGATGACAAGGCATTCTACATTTGTTTGGATCTGTCACTGTGCCTGATTCAAATCGTCCACGGCGATGACACTGCTCCTTTTTACGTTTCCACTCACAGAGAGCATCCTACAAATAATACATTGAAAATTAAGTAGGTCCTAAACATTCTCATTCAAAAGATCATAAACTTAGCTAGATCATTAAAATTAATGAAAAATTAAACTGGCAGGGAATAAGGAGGTCGTGCATGTTGATTGTGGAAAACATCCAAGGTGTTCCGAATAGGTATTCTCAGGATTTTTCATAACCGGTATATGAAACAAAGTCATACTTCATGATTTCCTGATTTAGTGCCAGTGGAAGGAAATCTGATAAATAATGGCTTTTTAAGAACAAATGAAACCAACATTTTAATTGAAATTGGACAGAAGAGGCTTGTAAAACATCATCTCCTTGAACTGCCTCTTGCATATATTTCATTTGTGATGCTTTATTTATGGTAAATATATTGTATGTGTACTTAAAAAAGTGAGCTTCGTATTTTAGCGGGTTTGGCGCAAACAATGCTGCATCAATTTATGAATACCACCAAGAAATCATTTATATATATACAAAACACAGTACAGACATGTGTAGCGCTAACTCATGAATTCGCCAACAACTCAATATCCAGTGATTACGCTAACTTTTCAATACGCCAAATTATGCATACATACAGTATACCTTGAAGTCAGGGCACCTGTTTGTTTATAAGATTTTGTTTCTTACCTTTAGTATTAATATAAAGGGCAAATGTCTAAGACTTAACAATCATGGAAAATGTAGGAGTGATAAGCTAGGAAATCATTTGTTTTTTTTATAATTGTATCTAATAAACATTTTCAAAAACTGATGGTGGTGGGGATTACACAATCCATTTTACAGGTGCCTGTGATGGGCTTGCTCAATATACAAGATTGCAGATTAACAAAGAGGCTATGAACTCCCACCCAATCCCCATCCCCCCAACCCTCCAGTTCCTTAGGCCACCATAAGAGCCCATTTTACCAATCTCCCATGCAGAGTTTTCATCCATTCCCCTCTCAGAGATGAATGTGTGAGCAGATGGTAGAGAGTGTTACTACACCTTACCTTAGTACAGGAGAGGCAGTCCACATAATCAGGACATCTAGAGCACTCAGTAGGATGGGTAATCAGTAACATGTCTTGGTCAGGGCCACACCAGGCTGAAGAAGAGTTGTCTCCCTTTCTGACACATTGGTCAGTGTTTGGACACCATCCACAACTGGCATCAGTCATACAGGACAGACAGTTTGTGTAGTTACTACACACATCACTGGAAAACACAAAAGTAGCATCAGTCATACAGGACAGACAGTAGGTGTAGTTACTACACACATCACTGGAAAACACAAAATTTTTAAAACTGCCAGTCCTTACTTTCACTCTGCACACTGCCACTTTAACATAATTATTCTTCTAAACTATAAGTTAATATCCACATCTTACTTTTTTCCTGTAACTTTATCTCCACTTTTTCCTTACCATTAATTCATTTCTCAGTCATTTTTTTTTTTTGCAGAATGCATTTCTCTTTATCTTTTTCCATTTATTGAATTTTATAATACTCTTAATTAAATTATCTAAATGCTTTTTATTATTCCAAAGCATCATAAAACAGATCATGACGAACTACATGTGAGTATAATAACCCCTTTGAATGATATTCCAATCCACACTTCCCCCTCCCTCCATGTGAAAGGCATAATCGTTCTTATGTCCCAACAAAGTCCCACCTGTGAAACATTTCTAGGAACTCTGTAGAAATCTGACTAAGAGCTTGGTCTGTTTTTGTCCTGGTTTCAGCATTCCACTTGACAGCAACAGTTGCATTCTTCTGTGGTATATATAATTTTCTAGACTCCAGTTGGAAGTAATATTTGCTGTCCCTGCTCACACTAGGAAATATTGGCTTCTTGTTCTTCCTTGTCGTAACTTGGATTTGTATTTGAGGGTAAGATTTCTGGCTTCTTACATTTTCCTGAAAATTTCATCAGATTTTCTTACAAAATATATATGACTATGCCAGCCTCTTCATACCCGAGGACTGCACTAAATTTTGAATACATTAATTCATGTACACATACAGTATGCACACAAAAACAGCGATACTTACTGCATTTTGGATGGAACTATCATTGCTGAGTAACAAAGTTGCCTCTGCATTGTGTGATTCTATATATAGTGTCAGTTCACTTTCCAAGCTAGGGGTCATCTCTAAGGGCCAGATGTAACCATGGAAATTTACAGACAGGAAGACTTGCTCCTGAGTGGAGTCCAGGAGATTACTGTTAGGATATGTTGTCATTACCGCTGATATTTCACCCAAAAATTCCACCTGAAAGATTGTACACAATCATACTTGGTCGTTTCTAAGAGGCCTGTTATGAACAACCTACTCATTACCACTTTCGTCAAAACTGCTGCACATGCAGATGTCTATTTGCTAAAGACAGTATCATATAATTTTTTTTGGTTTCAATGTCACTGTTGCCTGATTCAATCTTGATCTTATAATTGAGATTCTTATTTCCCTAGTGGAATAACTGGGTATCCCAATCTGTGCCGCAATGGGCTGCAATGCTGAGAATAATCTTTGAACATAAACACCTATGCATAGTTGCAGTCATCCAAATGTAAATTAATGCTTACTGAATACTTTCTTAATACCTACCAAAACATGTCACATTAATCTCTAAAAATTTGAAAGTCCAAAAATTACCTCGTCTGGCTGTGAATCATTTTTAGGATGGTAAAAGGTAGCTTTCTGGATACCACTTGGAATGTCAGCTAAACTACACTGGTCAATGCTTGTCCAGCTGGGACTCACACCATTCCACCATCCCATGATTCCAGAGGCTGTCTCATCTGCAGCTCTGCACGAACCCTCAGGCGCTGAAAAACACAGGACTACATATAGTACAAACAGGGCAAAGAGAATGTACACCACTACAAAATCTGTCAAAAGTCTTGTTTATATACAATTGCACAATTCCAATTTAGAATTAAAAGCATTTGAATTAATGTGGTACTTCATAATTATATATACTCTGAAAAACACAGGACTACATATAGTACAAACAGGGCAAAGAGAATGTACACCACTACAAAATCTGTCAAAAGTCTTGTTTATATACAATTGCACAATTCCAATTTAGAATTAAAAGCATTTGAATTAATGTGGTACTTCATAATTATATATACTGTTATTATGTGTACTAAGCATTTAACCTTTTCAACTGTAGCATCACCTAAGCTACCCAAGTGTCCAATTTGTTTACCCTTGTTTGCCAAACTAAACTCAATCAACAACACAGGAAAAACAAAACAAATATTATTTGACCTTAAGAAAAAAAAGTACATGTATTGGCAATATAATTTTAAAAATAAATTTTAAGCTTGCTGTGGTAAAGCCATGAAAAATTTGTTGCCAAGTAATTTAGTTAATAATAGAATAAAAATACCTGCTTTCCGCTGACATGTTGAATTTTTTGCACACCAGGAGCATTCCACCTGATAGAACCGCCGCCGTGGGGATGCAGACGTTAACTTGACACCACTACCTTGAGACAAACAGGCCTGACAGGTTTTGAGAAGGGAACAAATATGGTGGCAATGAAATGGTGTGGCAGACATTTTACCATTATGACACATCTGAAATTATATAAGAAGCAAGATATAATGTACATGTATATGTCAAGAAGAAATAGGCAGAAGAAGAAGGATAATGTATAATTGTCAGAATTATATGGTCAGTCCTGAATATCCCATCACATTGTACAAAGAACCCAGGCAAAAGCATGCCTCTGTACAACATCAACTTATAAAAAGATCCTTAATTTCAATACAGTGGAGCCTTGTTAATCTGATACCAATAATCTGGAATGCTCCAACTTCGAATTCTTGGGGAAATAGTCTAAATGAACTGTAGTATTGTCTTACTATGATGAATGTGTATGAATATTTTTATTTCAGTAAAATATGCTTTATATGGCAAAGTTGGTAAAAGATGAACAATTTTGATTTGCAATAAAAGTAATATTTTTTAATCCATTATGCAAATACAAGGTAATGTTTTATTTAAAAAAAAATACTGGGAAGAAAATTACTTCAGTTGGCAGAAAGTAAGAATTCGGTATCAGCTTATTCCCTGTAAACAAGTTTACCCATACCTCTGGTCTATTTCTGTGGACGCAGCCTGTATCTTTAATGTCTGTCCTGTTTTTACAGATCATACACTCTAAATCATAGTAACAGTCGTACGATGTGGGTGGATAATCGATCATACAGTAATCCTTGTCAAGGCTCTCCTCAGACTGAAAAACAAAAGAATTCCTTCAAGAACTTTCAAACTCAATATTAAATGTCCATTGTGGATTATACAAAAGAAAAGTTGAACTTGGGTATCTCAAACACCGATATCTTGAATACCATGGATATGTTGAAGTGGGTTTAGAAGTCCCAAACACTCATTCATTAAGTATTTTACCCTCGATATCTCGAATCATCGGATATCTCGAAGTTATTCCAAGGTCCCATTGAGTTCGAGATAATGAGATTTGACTGTACATGTTTTAAACAACAAATACCAATACAAAATATCTAATGGATATTAGACAATACATTAAATACATGTAAAAATAAACTGAAATAAGGCTCATACATCTGGCCCATGGGCCATAATGCTCAACTTAATTATTACCTTGGCTCTGTTATATAAAATAAAGTGCCACGCCACAGCATGATACGCCCGTCGAAAAATTACAATTATCTTTAACAGTTTAGAGTGCAAGAAAATCATGTCAACCTTGATTTTAAGATTTCCATGATTTTTCCACTCCTTAAAATATTTGTTTATCCATCTCCTGTCGTGTCGGCATTAATTATTACAAATATTGCATCATTCATAGATTTCTATAGTGTTGTTTTAGACCTTGCCAAATGCCCAGCATATTAAACAATATGAAATTAGTCTTAACAACTTAATCTATACCTAATTAATTTTGAAAATAAAAGGCTGGCCATCAAATATAAACTGACCAACAGTTCTCGATATAATTAGAAAGAAGTTGATTAGTAGAGTATGCATACCAAATATGAAGTCCTTATCTTTCATGGTTCAGAAGTCATGATGAAGGTTCAAAAAAGCTATTTTTAGCATATATGTCACAGTCAAGGTCACAAGGTCATTAACCTTGATGTCATTTGAGAGCTTAATGAGTGAAGTAAGCACCAAATTTGAAGCCTCTATCTCTATGCATACCAAATATGAAGTCCCTATCTTTCATGGTTCAGAAGTCATGATGAAGGTTCAAAAAAGCTATTTTTAGCATATATGTCACAGTCAAGGTCACAAGGTCATTAACCTTGATGTCATTTGAGAGCTTAATGAGTGAAGTAAGCACCAAATTTGAAGCCTCTATCTTTCATGGTTCAAAAGTTGTGGCGAAGGTTAAAGTTTGAAGACAAAAAAAGCTATTTTTAGCATATAGGTCACAGTCAAAGTCACATGGTCATTGACCTTGATGTCTTGTAAAAGAGCATTATAAGTGGAGCATGCACACCAAATATGAAGTCTCTATCTTTCATGGTTCAAAAGTTATGGCAAAGGTTAAAGTTTGCAGACAAACAGACAGACACAACCAAACAGACAGACAGGACAAAAACAATATACGCCTTGGATCTATCGATTCGGGCGCATAAAAATGTGACTTTTGACCATCATGAAACTTCAATGCATTCTTATTTACTAAATCAAATGAATTAAATCTCAAATTTATTTTTAGACTGACACTAATTTAGTTCTAAACATATACAAACAACATGCACAATAAACAAGTTCATTGTTCCCTTTAATTTAGAATATTAGAGGTGTTTTACAAATTATTCACAACTGTTGAATGAATTAAATATCCCTGTTAAATAAGAGATTGTTGTTTATTTTAAAATGCTAAAACATGTTGTAAAAAAATACCTAAGTAAATAAATTTTACATTATTCCTTTTTACTTTCTCTGCATCTCTAAACTAAGTACAAGTACTGTAAAACAAGAAAATTTGGCACATACAAAAGAAATATTTTAGCACAAATGCAAGTGAAAATTCATTGGCAAAAAAACATTTCAGCATTTGTGCTACTTATTGAAATACCGTATAGCGGGTATTTTTATCGAATGCTAACTTTGGCTGATTTTAGCGGTTTTGAAAACGCTGAAATTTTAATTGCCGAATATGCCCTCTTTATTATCAATACTGAATACAAGCAAAATTGCTTTAATAACTTTGATTAGTCTGTTCTTTAAACAATAAAACTTTCACCCAGTTTTGTATTTACTCAAATTCTTGTGTAAATCGGTATTCAATCGTATATTAACATACTGAAACTTATCTAAAAGATGAATTTCATCTCATTTGAAATGGCATTGAACTCTGTGTCTGCAAATAAAAACTTTTGTTATTGAACAAGAAAAACGCCAAATTTTACATTCTCTATATAAACCTGCTATACGGTATATAATTTCCTCATTTCATCCTACAGTTCACAAGTTGGAGTGTTTATACAGAAATTCAGTGTCCCTATGATATTATGTAATCTCACATTCTGGTTTACTGTATATGTTCTTAGGTGAATGCTCAATTTGTACACAAACAAGTTTAATATTTAGAAAACAATAAGTTTAAGCATTCAGGGGCACTTGCGCCAAAGGCACTAAAATCAGTAGTGCGCCATATTTTCTTGTTTTAAAGCATGCGGGGATATTAGAAACCTTCTGAGATCTTGTTTTATCTTTAGGACTGGTTCAATAGTTGAAAGATGAAAATCAAGTAAGATTGAGTAAAGTTAATTTAATCTCATATTATGATAAAAGGCTTAATCTACTAGAACTGCACATGCATTTCCATAAGGTGTTGTTTCAAACGCATAACAGTACGCAATTGAATACAATAACATTACAGTTAAAATAATGTTTAATTACATTAAAATGTTTCATTCTTCTTGTAGGTCTGGACTGAGCAAGTTGAAAGCTTACAAATTCTGGCATTCCTGACAGATCTCAAGTTTTAATAAATAATATTATCAACAAGCATCTTTGGAGAAATAGTGTTTTGAAAGAATTTCACAGAAATTTCTATTTCTAGTATTAAACCATGGCAACAATGTTCATGAATTTTTTTTTTTTTAAATCATAAGAGAATTATGTATTATAGCATTATCATTTATCTACTTATTTTCCACCTAAATTGTATATTAAAAATGGACTAAAACTCAACAGGAGAAAAGCTAACAGACGGACGGACAGCTGGACGGACACGAAGCCTATAACATAATACGTCCCATCTTAAGACAGGCGTATAAAAAAGATTTTACAATATCCGTTTATGTAAAAATTCAGCTTGAACTTACTGGAATGAACCTAGGCCTGAGTGAAGACACCATTGGATCATAAGTGATCCCTGTACCAAAGTGATGGCCCTCAGAAAAACGTTATATTTTTCTTGAACCTGTTGACTAGATGTTGGATCAAGTTCATGACACAAATTGGGTCATAAAGAATCTGTGTACCAAGTAGCTTTCTGTTTTTCTTCACAGTCCATAACAAAGAGACTGGACAATGTTGCACACAAAGATTGATGGACTGACAGATAGACAGACAGACAAGGTGATTCCTTTAAATTTTCCTAAAAATCATTTTATGTTGTTTGGGGTGGGAGGGATGAGGGAGATTAAAAAAAAAATCATATTAGTTACCCACTTACTAATTGTTTGAAATCTCTTTGAAAGTGAAACTGGAGGGGGGAGGAAGGAAGAGAGTCAGTAGGTTTCTGGATCATACAGTATAAACAAGATTGTACAGTAATGTAGCACCCTCTGCAGCTATTTAAGAATTACCAGCTTATAAATCCTGTTAAGAAGGAAAGAGGTCATGCAAATTACATAATACTGACAGAGTGTCCTTTTTATACACTTTACATCAGTTTCTAAAAATAGAAAATGATGCTAGGTTATGATCAATACAGAACATGTGGAAAGAACAAATTTCATATTCCTCTATTGATTAAAAGACAGACCGTAGCTGAATCTTAGAGTAGTACATCCATCAATAATGTAAATTACAGCATTATATTTCTATGCAGTATACATTTCCCTGAGAACACAATTAAGGCAACCAGGAGTAAATCCTGTCAAACCATATCAAATGGTATACTACACATGTACTAATATTCCTAATATTCACATTGGTCAGGAAAAGTAATTCATGTAAATTATAGTTATGGTTAATTACTGCATAAAGCATTATTTTCACCCCGTTTAATTTTTGCCTTTTCATACAATTTTGCCCAAGTTTGATTTCGTCCTGTCACACTTCTGTTTAAGAAATTATACTGTGTTCTTCGATTTCACTCTGTTTTAAATTCACCCACCTGAGAGCAGAGCGAAAGGAGCAAAAATAAAATGGGGGCAAAATTTTCTCTGTATACAGTATTACAATGAATAACTAACAAGATGTGTTTGAAATACTATGCACCCAGCGGAAACATAGTTCGAAAAAGCTATTTATAGCATATAGGTCACTGTCAAGGTCACAAGGTGATTGACCTTGATATAATTAGAAAGAAGTTGATTAGTAGAGTATGCATACCAAATATGAAGTCCTTATCTTTCATGGTTCAGAAGTCATGATGAAGGTTCAAAAAAGCTATTTTTAGCATATATGTCACAGCCAGCTGCTATATTTTACTGTAAAACTTTTGACCTACTTTGTTTACCCTTTACTTGAAATGTCTGTTGTACCTACCTTGGTGTATACAGTTGGCCCAGATACAGCCCTGGTCGTGTAGGCAGTCCTTACATTGTCCGACGTCACACTTCTCCTGCAGGCATTGGGAGGGAGACGTAATGGCCGACTTCTCTTCACAATTATTGTGATTGTTACACTGTTCCTCTGCCCTGATACAGGAGGCACAGTCCATACACCATTTACATGGCTAGAAAGGAAAAGTTCAGGAAATACATACAGGACTGAGGATTTCTTTTCTTGTTGAAATATAATTTTCTAGTCAGAGTCTCTTACTATTCCCAGAATCCTTAATTATTTGCCATTTCATGTGTTCTTTCCCACTATGTATGAACAGTACTATAGAAAGTACCTGTGTATTGAAGTATGGACTTCCTGTAAGGCAGGTGTGACAGGAGGTGTAGACACTGCAGTCTGTCTTGTTAAACCAGCCTTCATCACAAACCTCTCCTCTGGAACAGCGACTGTAACGGGAAGATAGGGTAATTAAGATTTCTAACAATTTGTTCCATAAAATCATTCCTGTTGGAAAGTGTTTTAGGAAATTCTACTTATTAAAATAGGAACTTTCTTAAATTATCATTATGATTAATAGCAAATTCAGATAAAAGATAAATAAAATAGTTAATTGAGAAAGGGTAATTAATGTAACATCTCTTAATTATACACTGTAGAGAAGTGGTCACCTGTCATCAGATGATTCCATGCAGATTCCGATGCCCTCGCTGACACAGTAGTCACAGCCTGGGATGGCCTTACAGTCTTCTTCATGTACCGCTGTCTGACAGAAAGTCTCCTTAGGCTCCACCTCCACCATCTGACTGTAGGTGGTGCCATTGTAACCACCCACCACATAAACGCGGTTCCTCTGGCGGATGGAACTAGCTCCTATTAGTGAGTTGGTCATCTTTCTGTACAATGACTTACGTTCATCTGAAAAGACAATTATTCTCATCATGTATACATGTCTGCTTTAAATTGAAACTTTTATCACTGTTAAGCTATCAATGCTACTATGTCATTTCATTGACATACCAGTCATACCTGAATCTGTTTGGTATTTGTGCCATATGCTGCACTTGAATCTGAAGAGTGACATGTACTTTGTTATTTGTCCTCTGGTTCCCATTCCCCCAATCACCAACATTCCATCCAAGGCGCGCACAGCAGTGTGGAAAACTCGCGGCACAGCCTACAAAACCAGAAAATAATAAACTCAGACACCAATTACAAAGCCATCACACAGGCACTTGGGGTGTGGACCCCCCTTTTTTCCATTTTTTTCTTTTTAAATCTGGGTTCGAGTCACCTTTTTCCTATTCTAATATGCACTATATGTTATCAATAATGTAACTCTATTGTCTCTATAAGCTGTTTTTTAAATAAATAGTTTTCGATTGATACATAATAAGAGAGAAGGCCGCATTTAAGTTTCTGGGCTGTGTTTTTCAGTACTTACTGTAACTTGAGCCTTGATGGACCAGGGTATGATTGACAAATTGATGACATCCCAGATGATATAAATAAATCCCCTCATCATAACATTTTTCCTCGTCATTGTGTATATGGACATTTCCTCCGTATATAACCATATAGTTTCCAAGTATCAGAGCCGTGTGGTGAGCTCGCTGCAGGGGAACATGTGACTGTCCTGCCTCTGCACTGTATTCAATTTCTGTCCAATACTTATTGATGACATTAAATGTGAAGATTTTGTTTGACAAAGTCGTGTAGCGGGCTGACCTAGCAGCAATGCCACCATAGATAATGATGGACGATGTCTCTGTGTGATACACTGCGGAATGTCCGTGAAGAAGACGATTAGACGTCCGACCTCCCGAGAGCTTCTCAAGACTCCAGGATTCAGGACTGGATGCATTAATACTGTAAATATGAGATGAGTATTGTCCAGTATCCATTTTTCCTCCTATGACATAAATGGTGTCCTCCACCAGGGTCATACTATGCCCTGATAGACTTGAAGGTCGTATAGTACTGTTAGAGGCTAACAATGACCAATTGGAACTTAGTGTATCGTAGAGCCATAGTTCATCACTGTGTAACCCATCAGATAGCACACCCCCAAACACAAAAATCCCCTCCTCGTACGCAACCATGCCATGGTCATACCTGGCACTGGGCCACAGTTCAGTTTTATTTATCACTTCCCATCTGCTCTTTGAAAGACAAAACCTCAATAAATCATCTAAAACAAAGTTATGTGAACTCCCTCCAAACACATACACACATTCACTACTTTCTATAAAAGCCGCACCATGTTCAAATCGGTTTATAAATTCCGTACTACTTGGTAGTAAGGACACCCATTTCTGCATATCCTCTTCTCCCTGAATAGCCATGTTACAGGCATAGCCAGTGTATCCTGGCAAACACTTGCATCCCCACTGGCTTCGAGTTCCAGACTGAATGCACAGTCCATTGCCAGAACAGTTACTGGGGCACAGTTTGTGCTCACAGCTTTCCCCAGTAAAGTCAATATCACAGACACATGAGTTATTAATGCAAGCTCCCTGACCATGGCAGTTAAAGGGGCAGTCAGTTATAGAATAATTTGCACGAAATCCCCACTTCTGGTAGTTCCTATCACTGAACATAAGGACCAGCATCTGCAACACAACAAAATATGAGATTTGAATTTCAGTGCTTAAACTCAAAGAGAACTCAAATTGAACTGGATTTTTTTAAAATCCATTTTCATGCATAACATATAAATAAAAATGTCTGACTTTCAGCCAATTAAATTTTGTCGATCTTCCTAAATTTTTAGGAGGTCAAGATGTAAAATTTCATTGCAAAAACTAAGGACTTTTTTGAGATATCACTGAAAACTTGGTGTTAAACAAGGAAAATGAAAGAATATGGAAAGACCCAAATCAATTTACCCCTGATTTTATTTTTATACTATTTTACATAGTACATGTATATCACTATATGTAGCCACTAGCCAGTTATTTACCCTTATACATATTTCACAAATAAATATGTGTTGCTTCTTATTTACCACTTCTATATTTTACATAATGTGTTGTTTATTGTTTACCCTTATCAGCTATTCATTTTGATGTGTGTCCTACATAAATTATGCATGAATTTTGCTCAGGATGCATTATTTCAATAAATATGCATCCCAAAGAATGCATTAAATTTAAAAATCATTTCGGTATAATCTGCTTCAAAAGTTGGCTGATACATCATATCTAAATGCTAAGTGATATGAATGAGCGATTTTCACAGGTATTTTAAAAGTTATTTCACACTTCACTGTTACAGTTAATAATGCAACAATTACAGTGTATATGAAAAAAAGTTCAATTTTGTGTGCTTTGAAACACTTCTGAAGCGTATACTATATTGTATTTTAGCTGTAACCGGAATCATTTTAATTTTTCCTTAAAAGCTAATACAGTCAAACTTGTTTTAAGAGGCCACCTTTGGGAAGTCTGGAAAATGGCCACTTAAGACAGGTGGCCTCTTATTCCAGTTTGCCCTCGAAAAAGACATCTGGTCAATAAATAGACAACATTAAGCACTACAGTTTATTTAATTAATCCTAATCCGCCCCTGTTACCGATCTACATGCGTTTTTGACGTAATTGATTGAATAGTCGAATTAATATATTTGATAAATGGAATTTTTTAATCAATAATTTTGTTAAAATGTATTTAGTATACAATTAATGACCGAATGACATATAGTTTTCATATTGTAAATTGTTTTAAAATTATGGAAATAGCGCAAATGCCGCCGCAATAGTAATTTTCGACATTTTGACACCAACACCGTGCGCGACGTCATTACAAATTTTTCGGTGCCGTTTTGTATGCGTTTAAAGTGCCCTTTCACGAGATAACACCCCTCCTTTCCACAAAATAGGTTAATTAGTGTCCTTCTCCTTTTTGTTATTTTGTTGTTTTGTCTCTTTTGTTTGTTTGCTTTGGTATACTCGGAAATAAGAACTCCCCACTGGTTACTTCGAATATTTAGAATCTTGACAAATTTTCATCCAATCAGACGTTGAGAAAAACTTCAGTGCGTAGATGCTGAGATAAAATGGTCCAAGAGAAAAACAACCCATTTCTGCATCCAAACTTTATAGGTTTGAATTGACAAGGCAAAAAGAATAACTCACGCTGGCACATATGATCATTAGTTACATATTCTAATTAACTTTTTGGGGATGTAGCGAGTATGACTGAAAATGCTGTTTATTATTCGCAAGAGGACGTTAGATAGACCTGATTTTATTAAATGGGTCATCAGCTGATAGTGATAGGCATGGAAAAATGGCTCCTGGTTTTAAGGGAGCTATCTCATCCCTCCGAATTATTTTCTTGTTATGGTATTTTCAAGCGACGGAAGGATTGTCACTGACGAGTGGTTGTAGACATGAGAGAGTTATCCTCACAAACAAAACTGGCACACTCACGGTGGGCAATGGCAATCATGAATACAATAACTTCGCACGCTGTGAATGGCTGATCAAGGGTAAGGTTTACTCAGGTGTCAAATAGAGTGATATTGTTTGGGGGAACTAATTGCAATAAACATGAAAACCTCACAGAAATCACCATTGATTTATTACTGTTTGGTAGTATGTCTCTGGTACAAACTGTTTGGGTACACTGTTTACATAAGATTTTTACATTTTTTCCCATATCAAGTTCCCCCTGATGTCAGTAAATTGAAAAGTATAGTGTAAGTAAGAGTATAAGAAGTCCATGATGATTGTAGTTGCTGAACAATTTATGTTTTTCATGCTGTTGGAATGAAATGATGATGCTAATTAGTAACAAGTCTGGGATACATTTCTATTCATGCTAGAATACTCCTCATGTATGGGGTGTTTCAAATAGTTAACAAATTTGATTAGCAGTAGTTTATACAAATAAAGGGTGGCTTCATTTCAAATGTAACAGGAAGGGAGAAAATGTATGGCTGGACCAGGAATCAAACCCAGGGCCCCTGCATCTCTAGTCAGGTGCTCTACCAACTGAGCTATCCAGGCCGATATCCATGGCCTAAACCATAACATTCCTCCCTCCTTATATGGTCTTCGGCCTCGAAGACAGGAGGTGGTGGATAGAATGAGCATAGAATTTTTCTTGCTTAATGGCATTAAATCATATATGTAAAATGCATTCATTCTTATCTAGCTTGTACATATTGTAACACAAGGTTTTCTTGGTGTGTAAGCTTGGTGTGAATACACACAGCATAAGCCAGAGGCAAAATAACAAGACATCACAATGCTCTCTAATACAAAAAGAAAATAACATGATTTTATTAGGCATTGTAGTATGAAATAACTCATTATGATATCAGTAGTTTTTACTGGGATTTTCAAAGATTTTATTTGGTTTAGTAGGAAATAAATGTTATCCTGGTCCAATCAAGGGTGTATGTGGCTGCTTTCCCTTCAGTCTCAGGGAGTATGGAATGAGATGTAAACTCCTTTATTATAAAGCGATAATTTACTGTATAGTAGAATAAATTATAAAATCACCCCAATCACCTTATTATTTTAGTAATCAAATTGATTATAGAACATATTTATTTTTCATATTTCCCCATCCTTCTTACATTTTTGAATTTTTTTTTGACAGGAGGTGTTGGGGAATCTATCCAGTTGGAGTTTGTTCGAATAGAGACAGAATGTTCCTATGATTATGTTTTTGTGTACGATGGGGACTCGTACAACAGCACGAAGCTGGCCAGTGTCAGCGGTGACACACGGCCAGAACCACTGGTGGCCAGGTCAGGCTATGTAAGTATGAATAATGGGCAACACTTAGTATGTAAAATAAATAAGAATTAATTATGAGCAACACATATATGTAAAATAAATAAGAATAAATAACGGGTAGCATTTGTTATTTAACATAAATAAGGATAAATAATGGGCAACACATATAATGTAACATGAATAAGTATGAATAACAGGCAACACATATTATATATTAACAATAAGTATAAGTAACGGGCAACACTTATTATGTATTAACAATTATGAGTATAAATAACAGGCAACACTTATAAATAATAAGAAACACATCATGTAAATAGATAAGGGTAAATAATAACATGAATAAGAAACACATTATGTAAAATATATAAGGGTAATGAGAAGAATCATATTATGTAAAATATACATGTATAAGGGTAAATAATAAGAAACACATTATGTAAAATATTATTTATATATAAGGACAGTGGACCCCTTTATAATAACAACAATGAGTCCCATGCCAAAATTAATGCGTCAAAATTCAAGGATACTCATTACTACTGTATATTAGATAATTACTAAGGAAATTCTTGTGAAATATAAAAGTGTTTTGTATGAAGGTGCAATCATTTTACTGTAGCTGTGACTGGTTTAACTATAATTAATAGTAATAGGAATTAAGAATTTATGATTTTGTGGCACTTAAATAATATATTGTCAACTGTGCACCTTGTTTCTATTTTAAGATCATAAATACGATCTCACAGTATCTGTAATAAAATGCACAGAAGCAGACCAGTTGTTCTACTGAATAAAGTAAAGAAAGTTTAAAAAAAACAGAAAAAGAAAATTAGCCAGAAAGAAGAATGATCAAATATGTACAGTCAAACTTGTCTTAGCGGCCACCCGAAATCAACGGCCACTTGCAGTCAGCGGCCACTTTCAGTTCCCCCCGATGATTACTCAAGCCCTAGAGGGGCTTGAGTTATCTAAAACGATGCTAGGTCATCGATTTACACAGTTAAAATACACGGAAAGATATTATTTTTGTAGATAAAAATATTTCTAGAAACAAAAATGAAGCTTATCTTGAAAAAGTCTGTATATTCAAAGATATTAAACGTTAAATGTCGGATTCTTTTCTATGGGGAATGAACAATGAGTGACGCTCCGCAGCCGCAACAGTTTCTATACAGAGATTTCGCGCTTTCCTTTGCGTAGGAATCTCAGGTAACTTTTACAGACGCCGACAAAGCATCATTGGACGAGTCCACTGTTTACTCTGAAAGGTGACGCAGGTTACCCCATCGTTTACAAATTCTACTATGTATGGCCAGAAAACGTATGGTTGTACCCCCCATTTTGAAATTGCTTCTCACGGGCCTGAGAATGATGTGCATATGCACTTTGAGTGACAGTAAAATAATAGCACA
>PRKT01000069.1:1578376-1635236 GCA_003671525.1 Saccostrea glomerata
CTATTAATGCAATTAAAGAAATTGCTTTTGGATCCGCTGAACTCTGTTTTGTGTTTATGAAAAAAAATATTTGTCCTGTTAGATCAATTTGTAATTATTATTTTCAAGATCGCCGATTCAAAAATTAAAAGAATTTAATTACAATTGATACTTTCCTCTAGCTAAAGAAATTCACACCTTTTAAATTTTGATTCAATGTAGAAGCCCTAATTGCTACTCTTGTAAAAACAAAGTGCTTCATATGGCATGATTATCTCGTGAATTTCACCATCAAGAGAGGATCGATAGGGATTAGTCACGCTCTACTGCATTTGACACCTGTGTTATGGAATGATTTTCAACTGCGCAAATACATATCTCTGGTCAACTGGTTAATTTTATTTGTGTGTCTGTGTATGTTGTATAGAAATTCTGACAGCTTTATAAGCAATATTATTAATTACTGATTGATTAAGTTTTTTTTTTTTTGGGGGGGGGGTACACTGCTGACTATCTTTTTAACATTTGTAAGTGAAATTTTTATTGACATATTTTTACTTAAATTCCTATGATTTATTTTGTTTACCATTAAACTGTATTTTTTTTCTTTATAAAAAGGATAATAGTCAGGCACTGTATGTATTTCTTCAAATGAAAAATAAAAGATTTTTTAAATAATTACTTATGAATGCAAGATGTTTAACTAATATGTAGGAACAGAAACATGCACAAAACCTTAAACATTTCGAATTCTTTATAGTCCATGAGCCACTAAGGGTGGTCGGTACCATTTTGGGTGAATTAACTTTATAGTGATATTTGGTAAGGTACACCCCTAACTAGTGAGAAAATATATGATAGCATCAAATATGTTGTGGCTTTAATGCTGGAGACACAGTTATTACCCTTTATTTGCTCAAATTAGGTAATTTGAGCTAAATATATTTTACAACCTGCAAAGTATTTGTCACACAGTTGCCAACCGTGATAGAAAGTTTTACCAAAATTACTCCGAGATATGATGAACATATTGAAAGAGCATTAACTGAGTTACTAGCCGGGTTTCTAACAAAAATTGCACATTTTTACCACTTTTATTCAAAAATTATATGTACCTCATAAATTTGTATAAAGAAAAAGATTAGTACCAACGCACATATACTTTAGTTATTCGTCGTCGGAGACGACGATGACCACTGTCTTATCTTCGTGGGGTAAGGGGGGATGACCTGGACGGTAGGTGCGGCGTGAGTGGTCAGGCCGATCCTCGCACAAGCAGATGATGGAGTTTTTCGACTAGAGCCACGCCCCCTTCTTGTAAATCTCAGCTGGGATGGAGTATCGGGCTATCGGCCAGGTGCTTTGCGAGTTGACAACAGACTTATTGCTTTCTGGATCTCATCTAACGTGGAAACGGCATCCAGTGACAAGTTGATGGGAACCTGGGAAGACAGTTGATGGCTTCGTCGTTTATGGTAGAATGGCGGTTCAGAACGCCAATGAAATGTTCCGCCCACCCGTCGAGTATCTTTTCCTTTTCTGTGATGAGTGTTAACCCGTCATCACTAAGGTGAGGGGATGAGCCTGATGGAGTTGGCCCGTAGACTTCCTTTAGTCCACAGTAAAAGTTCTTCATTTCATGAGAGTCGGCGTAGCGTTGGATCTCGTCGGCTTTGGCATTCAGCCAGGAGTCCTGCATATACCGAAGCTTTTGCTGTACTGTGCTGCGAGCGTTCCTCAGAGCGTCTTTTTGGCTGTGGAGGTTGAATCATCTATATGAGCCTAGTAAGCGTGATGCTTGTCCTCAAGAAGCTACATTATCGCGGCTCGGTTCTTATCAAACCAGTCTTTGTGTTATTTTTGTTGGAGGGCCCAAAACACTCGAAGGCTGTATTGTATACTGTATTATGAAGTGTGTTCCATGCTGCTTCTACGTCATGGTCATCCAGCACGGTGGAGTTTATGCATTCTTCCAGGGTGTCAGCAAAGTACTGAGGGGTAGAAGGCAACGTGAGCTTACCAACGTTGAGACGTTTTGAACCCTTAGTCTCCTGAGGACGTATCCTGAGTTTGATCTGGAAGTTGAGAGGTGAAGTTTAGAGACTGTGAGACGGTGATCTGTCAAGCACTCCGTGCTGCACATAGCCTTGGTGAACAAACAAACTGTCTATCTGTCTCTCTTCCTGACAATGACGTAGTTCTGATCCTTGTTTCTTCTTGTTCTCTTTGTTATTTTGACCGCATGTGTAGGGTCCCCATCATCTGCGGTAAACTGGGAAAGGTGGAGCAGCGCAGGCAATGTTTAGGATACCTTTCATAATTCGCTCCTCTTGCAATGTAGGTGAGCAGTGCATTCCTTAACAGGGTTGCTGAGTCGCACAAGTGGCTACCGAACTCCAACGCTGCTCCGGTCGGTGAAGAGCGACCGTTTGGCCTGCGCGGCCTGTGTGCAGGTCTGCGACTACCGACTTCCAGTGAACCCGTACCTGTCATCTTCGTTGCTCGCCTGTCGCCACAGGGCTTTGGGGTGGATGATAGAAGGATGGAAGATGAACATAGACTTGCGCGATGAGTTTGATTAAAATAAAGAAGGGTTGCGCGTCACCGACCTCACTCTCTCGCCCGAAACCATCTAGATCCAGTGGCAAGACAGATGTCAGGACGTCTGGAGATGAAGACATATGCAGCGGATGACCAAGACGTGCTATATGTGCCTTGCCTTGCTCCAAGCATTCCCCGGTGCTTGCTGTGTCCGCCTTCTTCTCCGTTGAATCATAACGGTTTCCTCCGCAGAGTCCGCCGATGCACAGTCTTTACATGCTTATAGGTAGGCAAGCCCTCAATCAACATGGTTTGAGACCTGTCAGCGCTTTTTGTAGAGATAGCTCTTCCAAGAAGTAATCTCCCTTAAGAGGGTAAGGGTTCTCTCTACCCGGACTAGTGGAGAGGAGGTGCGTAAGGCCATTCGAGTCATGAGACACAGCCCACTGCCCACAAAGTACATATATGATTGTGCACATATGTTGCTTAATTTTGATGTCAAAAATATAAAAATATTTTACACATTTAACTTAGATGAACATACAAGTGTCCATTATCACCATGGTTTAGCATGAAAATAATTAAATAAAACGTTTTACGTAAAGGCTCTACTTGAGATTTGACATATTCACAATTTCTTTGTTAAATAAATAATAACACACAGGGTAAATCAAGGGAATTTTCCTTTTTAGAATAGGGATAAATATTTACTATTATATCAAGTTTCACACAGGTGAAAATAATTATAAAAGAAAAAGAAAATGTATATATATATTTGCTACTGAAATAATGTTTTGAAATGCTTATACATGATAAAAAACTCTTTAAATAAAATGACCATGCAATATGTTTTTGGTGTGAAAATTGTCACAGTAGTAATTTGTTTCCTCTGATCAAAATTTCAAAATTGCATATTCCACTTTTATGATCAAGGGTAGATTTATATTCCTATATGATTTAGACGGCTCATTACAGAGCCAATATTGAATAATAACTGAACAGGGTATTAGTATGGTCTGCATTCAAAAGAATTTTCAAGAAAATATCATCCGAAATAAGATAGAAATTGCGTATTAAAAAACCAACCTTCTTCTTTCAAAGACACAGCTGAGAGAACGAACAAGTTAGGTTGGTGTATATAAACAGTTGATATACCATTATAGCCACAATCAATTGAATGCTATCATACATTTTCTGAAGGTAGAGATGTATGTCCTTCAAAAATTAACTATGAAATTTATTCACCCGAGATGGTACCGATACCGAAAAATTCATGGCCTGGCTCATGGACTATTAATATTCTTGTTAAATAAGCTCAAAAGTCTTATGTTTTACAATCATGGGTACTTTCAGAAAATCTTTCTTTTTGAATGAAAAAGAGAAGCAGTTCACAAATGTTGATGAGCAGAAGACAAGAAACTCAAGCTGCACAAAAATCTGAGCTCTTGAAAAAGAAAGAAAAAAAGAAATGAAAATATGAATGATATTCAATCAAAGGATCCAAATGATGAAATTCTGGAAATTCAACATGGAGAGACAATAAGGATTTTTGAATTGACCATCTCTGCTCGAACTGCTTGAAAGCACTGAAAACTGTTACCCTGGTGCTAAACAAACTTTTCTCCTAGACTGGAATTAAAAACTGTTCAATTTCTGGCATTAAAACACAATTTGAAACATGCTGAGGAAGGATCCTCCTCTCCTTTTGACCAAGTAAGGTTAAACATTCTGCAAAGAGTTACATTTGAATTGAAAATTTTTATACTTTTACAGGGAATGAACTACATTACTAATTTACTATGGTTTAATGTGTCAGAATTGTCTATTTTAAGTTTTTTAACAAAGATCTTGTTGCCATGCATTTTCATGAATAAACATGAATAATAATATTACATTTTTTGTTTACAAATAAACAAGAATATTCATGAATGCTAATGGTTCATGAATTTTATTCATTCATGAACATTCCTGAAAAAATTCTTCAAATTATTCATGAATAATTCATGAAGATCCAATGAACTTATTATTGGACATTCTTGAAATGATGATTCCTCATGAATGTGACTCTTCATGAATTATTCATGAAAAAAAATATTCATGAATATTCATCAATTTTCTTTCATGAATAAAAATTCATGATTTGAAAATGTCCAATAATAAGTTCATAGGATCTTCATGAACATTTCATGAACATTTCATGAATAAAATTCATGAAAAATTCAAGGAAATTCATGAATTATTCATGATCGTCTCGCAGGGGTATTCCTTTGTAAAACTTTGATCGGCCATTTTGGCCCACCCTACCCCTGGGGGTCATGATTTTAACAAACTTGAATTTACACTGTCTGAGGATGATTCCATATGAGTTTCATCTTTCCTGGCCCAGTGGTTCTTGAGAAAAAGATTTTTAAAGATTTCTCCTATATATTCCTATGCAAAACTTTGATCAGCCATTTTGGCCCCACCCTACCCCAGGGGGTCATGACTTGAACAAACTTGAATCTACACTACCTTAGGATGATTCCATATGAGTTTCATCTTTCCTGGCCCAGTGGTTCTTGAGAAGAAGATTTTAAAAGATATTTCCTAGATATTCCTAGGTAAAACTTTGAATTGGCCATTTTGGCCCCACCCTACCCCTGGGGGTCATGATTTGAACAAACTTGAATCTACACTACCTAAGGATGATTTCACATGAGTTTCATCTTTCCAGGACCAGTGGTTCTTGAGAAGAAGATTTTTTTAAAATGTCATTAATTTTTCTCTAATTCAAAATTATCTCCCCTTGGAAAAGGACGTGGCCCTTCATTTGAACAAACTTGAATCCCCTTCACCCAAGGATACTTTGTAGCAAGTTTGGTTGAAATTGGCCCAGTGGTTCTTGAGAAGAAGATGAAAATGTGAAAATTTTACAACAACGACAACAACGCCGACAACGACAGACAACGGACAAATTTTGATCAGAAAAGCTCACTTGAGCCTTTGGCTCAGGTGAGCTAAAAAGTTAGAAATAGGCACAGATTTGATTTGAAATTGACGTAAAATTTACTGATTTGAGGGCATATTTTTCATACACTTGAGCCTCAAACAGGCCAATTCTGTATATTGGGCTACCCCAAAGGGGCTGAGAAAAAAGTATCGACCTATATTCCGTAAATTGCGGTAAGTATCTTACCCTTCACTAATTGTAAATTAATTATCCTACATCCTCTTACGTACATTCAGAGCTAAATATGCAGTATCAAGCTCATACGCAGATAATTACCACTTGTTCATAGAAACAATCAGTTTTCCTGCCCATTCAGTGCTCGCTCCGAGAAAACAATCCGCGTTGTGTTACCCAACTCTTTTTTGATTTTTAATCATTTGTGAACATTTTTATCTTTTATTTTGTGTGTTATAACATCATTATGGATGACATAGGAGTATATTATAATTCAACTTCATTCAGACTCACCAAATTCGCCTTCTGTGAAAAATATTCTACAGCTACAGACCAAAAGATGCTGGCGCCATTAATTAACATGGCAGGGCCTCAGAGCAGCTTACTTAAGTGCCCACAAAGGCTTCAATGCCAAACATTTGTGGTTCAGATCCCACCTTTTCTGTGGCATTGCCATAACTGAGCAACTCTAGCTCAACTAATGAAACATGTTTCTTGAAGCAACTGCAGGTTGAGGATGCCTGTAATTCGATACCCCATCCATTTAGTGGACCTGCTTTGGCGCAAGGTTCACCCATTCTATGACTTCGTCACTATTCACCCAATATGAAAGCAGTATTTGCAACACCAGTTGCTCATTTTACGGAAAAGCAATCAATCAATGTTTGTGGTGCTAAAACTTTTCTGGATTCAGCTGAACGGTCTGATTTATCTTGTATCGGAAGTTCAACTGACTTCACACCAAACATGATGGCGCCCGTGCTTGACCAAAATACAGTTGCTTGGTTGACCAAGCCATAGGAATCAACGCAATTGTAAACTCTATCAAAGAGTTATCGTCATTGATGACAGATAATAAGCAACGTGATGATAAACAAAAGGGTGAAAAAGATGACAAACAACCTTCTAAGCGAATTATAAATTATCACTGATGCCAAACTTCTGCAGAGATAAGGCTGCAGCCGTAGCCTGCAAAGCAAGTATACAGAACTTGATGAGAAGCATCTTATATAAAGAGCTCCGAGTGGGAAAGAGTGAAAACGTAAAACAGCAAAATGATTGTAATTGAATCTATGTATTAAATGCGTTGTTTACATATTAAATAAATTGTTTTTACATGCGCGTGATGGTTTATGTAATAGATATAGCAAGCTTGATTTTTACGCCGGTGGTGTGCGAAATTCCAGCCAATGATAAGTGGCTAAGATCACGTGGTCAGCTAAGCAGATCACTTGTATTTTTATTCCTGCGCTGTCCACAGTATTTTTGGAATCAGGTATATTTCCAAGATATTTCCTAAAGAATTCCAAGAAATTTGCAATTTGTAAGTTACGTTACTTGAAAAATAATTGTATTATTTTAGTCAGCGTTTAGTCTGGGATTGAGGGTGAATCGTTTAAGCTCCCATACAAAGAGTTTTTTCTCTCCAGTGTGACGTTGATAAGTATGACTTCTGGACTTAATAATTCTACATTCCTACATTTGCAGATTGAAGGAATGTTGTTCTAGTAGAAGTAAAATTAATTTGAGGTTGGATGACAGTTTTAATGTGGATTTCAGTGGAAAAGGAGGTCTTCGTTTACGCCGTCTTAATGGATCTGAAGGACTTGGTGAAAGAAGAGAACTTTTTCACTTTTAATATTTTGCTATCAGATATTATTTTCTTGCAGGTCAGGGAAAATGATATATGTGATTTGACTTTTTGTGAAAAGTTAGCTGGTGACCTCATATCTGTGGCAGCATATTTGCGGGATGGCGCTGGAGTAAAAGTGGTGATAATTGGACAGTTGATAAGACGATTGCCTTTCACAGCCTGCAATGGCTTTAATGACAAAGCAGTGAAAACAAATACACAATTGGAGATCAGGACCCAGTCTTTGCTGGGGATTCATTTTTGGCGTCACAGAGGTTTCTGGCATGGCCTAAACTATCATTTTTCATATTTTATATAATTTCAATCAAAGCTTGCAAGTCTGATCCCCATTCTTTTGTATAAAGTATTTTCTTTTATATTGTCATTTTAATAAATGACATTATTCATCTCTGTGAATATGTTTGATTGATCTTTAGCAAACTAAGCAAAAACTAGCTGCGGTGAGCCTACCGAGCATCAACTTTACAAAAAACTTACACAATTTGTACATAGTAGGTTGATTTATTATTCTCAGATTAAGAATGTTTTTGCCACCCATATACATGCCAATTTCTTTAAAATCACGTTTATAACTTCTGTCCCAAAGGAACTTTTCATATTTGAGGCATTCAACAGCAGTGCCAAACATAATATGAAAAGAAGCAGGCAAAAGACATAAAGGCTGAAAGAGTCTGATGAACAAGAGGAATTTTTAACTGCAGCACAAGCTCAAACAAACAAGATGTGCTTGTGAAACACTATGCGCCAGGTGGCAACAAAGTTCAAAGAAGCTATTTTTAGCATATAGGTCACAGTCAAGGTCACAAGGTCATTGACCTTGGTGTCATTTGAAAGAACTTAATTAATGGAGTAGACATACCAAATATGAAGACTCCATCTCCTTTGGTCAAAAGTAATTGCAAAAGTTTGAAAAAATTATTTTTAGCATATAGGTCACAGTCAAGGTAGAAAGGTCAATGACCTTGGTGTCATTTGAAAGAACTTAATTAGTGGAGTATGCATACAAAATATGAAATATGTATCTCTCATGGTTCAAAAGTTATGGCCAAGGTTCAAGTTGACAACAGACAGACAAACAGGCAAACAGACAGACAAACAGACAGACAGGACAAAAACAACATACACCCCGAATCTATCTATTCGGGTGCATAAAAATCAAGAAAGGAACTTAAGAATCAGGATGGCAGAGAAACAAAAAAGATTGGAGGAGAATGAGAAGAAAGAAAAAAATTGCCAAAAAAACTTAAAACAAAGGAAGTTGAAATTTTGCCAGAGAAGCTGGATTCCCTGCAGTCAGAATGTTCTATTCTTTCACAATTCACAAGTTAACCTTCAACAACACCACTTCTGGCACTATATATTCTACCAGATAGAACCAACACACCACCACTTGCTCATACCCTGCAAACAGTGTCATCCTACATTCAACCACTGGGCGGAAATCATACATGTATTTTAAGGTAGATCGCGGGTTTGCTGACGTCACAATAGGATTCGACGTTAACCCTAGTCCTGCAGGTCCGCGATAAAACGCGGACCCAATATACAAGCGCTCACTGCCGGTCGTCGATATAGTGCATATCGCTTCACTTAACATTCAATGCCGGTCGTCGATATAGTAGCTTTAAATACCACGTTTACAAAACGACTTTTAGCCAATCGGAAAATAGAAAAATATTCAGTCCGATCCTGTATGAAGTATAAGGGATATTTTCCCTGAAATATTCAATTCTGATTGGTTGAGTAGGAGGTTTCTTTCTAGAAATAAATCTAAAATAAGTTAGCGTCATTCCTTGTAATTCAATGCGAGTTTCAAAATGGCGGCGCAAGCGAATGTTGACGATATAGCTGAAGGAAACATTGAATTAGAAGAAGCTGACGATGAGACAAGAGATTTAGTGAATGAAATATTCCTTGACAATGATTCCGACGAAGAATTCCTCGGGTTTGACGCAGATGATTTAGAATTTGATGAAGAAAACTTAGCACAATTCCAGGGTGACGACTGGGTGCAAGGAAACTTAGACTTCCGTGATTTCAATTTCTACGGTGAGAAAAAAATTAATGTCGATCTCGGAGAAAACGCAGAAATGATAGATTTTGTGAAACTATTTATTGATGATCATGTTATGGACATTATGGTCCAAGAAACCAACAAGTATGCCGCGGATTTCTTGGCGTCTCCGCAGGGACAAAATCTGAAACGTCAGTCAAGATTCAG
The DNA here is from genome assembly GCA_003671525.1 of Saccostrea glomerata. Taxonomy (NCBI): domain Eukaryota; kingdom Metazoa; phylum Mollusca; class Bivalvia; order Ostreida; family Ostreidae; genus Saccostrea; species Saccostrea glomerata. The sequence continues at coordinate 1,587,935 of PRKT01000069.1, forward strand.
AAAATGGAATGACATTTCGCGGGATGACATGATGAGATTTTTGGCCATTATAATCGGTATGGGACTTGTCCAGCTCCAAGATATCCAAGATTATTGGTCAAAAGACGAATTATTGGAGACCCCAGGCCTCAGAAAAATAATGCCCAAGAATAAATTCCTTCTGATGTTGTCTTTGTTGCACGTTTGCAACAATGACAATAACATTCCACGAGGACAGGACGGACATGACCCCATCTTCAAAATAAGAAGAATATTTGACCACCTGAAGCAGAAGTTTGCTGATGTGTACTCCCCAGGTGAAAATGTAGCCATAGATGAAGGGATGGTTGCATGGAGAGGTAACCTTTCCTTCAGAGTTTACATGCCGGACAAGCCTGACAAATTCGGGGTAAAATTCTTCATGTTGTGCGACTCGTCCAATGGGTACTGTTCACAAATTGAAATCTACACTGGTTCCTCAGATGCACCAACAGAAAAAGGAAAAATCTATGACCTGGTCATGAGACTAATGAGACCATACCTCAACAAAGGACACAAACTATATGTGGACAATTTTTATACGTCACCTGTCCTTTTCCACGACTTGAGACAGCATTTGACAGGAGCTTGTGGTACGATGAGATCAAATCGTAGAGGGGTTCCAAATGAAATCAAAAATGTGAAATTAAAGAAAGGAGAGTCTGTTGGAATGACAAATGGAACATTACAAGTGTTGAAGTGGAAGGACAAGGGGGATGTTCTCATGTGTTCCTCTATCCACAATGCAGACCTCGTCGTCGTACCCGGCAGGAATGATAGAACAACAGGAGAACCAGTCCGCAAACCTCAGTGTATCCTGGACTACAACAAGCATATGGGTGCTGTGGACCGATATGATCAGATGATCGTATATCCAGCATTCAAAAGGAGAACAATCAAATGGTGGAAGAAAGTGTTCTTTCACCTGCTGATGATGTCGGTGCTGAATGCTTACCTCCTGTACAAAGAACACTGCAAGAAATACCAGAGAAAGCCTGTACTTCACAGAGTATTCAGACGGGAAGTTGTAAAGCAAATGATAGCCGAAACCAGTCCTCAGGCAGCAGTTGTACGGGGAGCTGTAAATCCCAGGGATATGGAGAGGCTTACAGCGCGCCACTTCCTGACCAAAATTGAGCCAAAGGAAGGACAGAAAAGCAAACCTCTGAGAACCTGCCCTGTTTGCTCCACAACAACCGGAAAGAGGAAGACAGTAGGGGATGGAAGGAAGACCGTCCGGTCATCTTATGAGTGTAAGGACTGTGATGTGGGATTATGTGTTCATCCGTGCTTCAAAATCTACCACACGAACAAAGACTTCAAGCTCGGGTATCAACGCTGGACTGATCAAAACAGGGGAGAAAACGAGGAAAGTGATTAATTATAATTAATTAATTACCGTTTCATATAAGGACTTGTGAATTTAGTGAATTGTATATATGTGTTAGAGATGTAAAGGAACTAAGCTAGCTCTTTTCCCAGATCAGTGTTTTCAATTGTTTGGATGGACTATAACATAGACATTTTCTTTCCTGTTAAATGATTAATTTTTGTACATCATATCTAGCTAAACATTGTTTTATCTTCAGCTATAATAATCATAATATTATGTTGGGCTAAAAAAATAATTATTTTCTGCTTAAAAATATATTAAATCATCAATTAATTTCAAAATATGAAAAAAAATCTCATTAAACTCTCTTTTCTTTGATGATACCATTGTGTCCTTTTATTTTATATTATTTTAATTTAGATAATCAGGTTCTCCAATTATTCATGAATCAAAATTATATAGGGTTGTATTATGTAAGATAAGTAGAAAGTGCTGAAAACAGCAGGATACAGAAGATAGCATCATTATGGCATTTTTCTCAAAACATGGCGGCAGTGAGTGTAGCTGCTGATAACAGACAGCGAGGCACTGCATGCAGTGCTTATCAGTTGACTCACTGGCAGGACTAGGGTTAAAAGCTTACTACGTTTACAGTATCAAACTACAATTAAACAAGCAAAAAGTATTTCCATCAGTATGCATCATAAAATAAAACAAACATTAAAGCTTGTTTTGTCTGTAAAAATAATTATTTATATGCAATAAAAAATAAAGGATTAATCAATAACTAATCAATACTAAACTAAATTAAGAGTTAAAATAAAGTTAAAATTTGAAAGGTCAAAATTGATTTAAATAACGACTCTGTGTTTCATTGAAAAAGTGTGACAATTTAAGTAAAGTATGACAATGTTTACATTAATATCTATTGTCAATCAATTAAAAATTGAAAATGCGGATAAAACATGTTTTATTTTCAGTGAATTGTTGATTACATTGTGATTCTGAGACGTACGAAAATAATGACGTCGCACTAACATTATATAACGTCTTAATGGAATTATATACGTTTGTTACAAATTTGTAAAACTTTAAAGTTTTTTTGCGAGAAAATGAGCGAGAACACATATTAATTTTTTTTAATACATCGATTCTAAATTTATCTCGCATCCATTGTGTTGAGTTCTATAAAATTCGTCTGCGCCATTTCCATATTATAAGCATAGTTTTGAAATAATTCATTGTAATAGCGTTACCAGTTCTCATCAACATATATCAACATAGTGCCTTTGAAATACGATAACAATATAACCACGCAGACGAATCTCACAAAAATTTCAGAAAGTAAAATTTGAATCGAGAGGATTAAGATGACAAATTTTCAGAGTACAGTAGAGACCCGCTATTACGGTGACGGTTTTATACGATAGAACGCTTATTACGTTGTTTATTCAAAGCACAAAACCATTTCTTAACAACACTATACAAAAAGAACCGTTTATTACGTTGTCCAAAAATGCCAGGTCTCAGTATTACGATGTAAAAATTCTGTCAAAATTTTTTTCACCCCGTGTTTTTTCAGTGTTGATTGCTGGTAGACACTTAATGAGACGCTAAATAAACATTGGAACACCTGTGCTCTGAGAGAGTGTTAACTTACAGGGCAGTTAGGTGATTAGTGACGCTTGATTGCACCCACCTGGACTGTTCCAGCGAGCCCAGCAGATTTGGAGACGTGCCAAAGCCATTGTTAAACAATTAAAGTTAACTCATAAATCTAGCTTCTTCTTTATCTATCGCTGTAATTTTTTTTAAATTCTTTTATTCTTTATTTCATAGTTAGTTTAATAAATTAATTTAATAAATTAAAGGGTATATTTATTATGATGCATGTATGCTGTACAAATGTACACATAATGTGTAATTTCGTCTGCAAATAAACTGCGTGAATTAACAGCTTGGGTATCAAACATAATTTATAGGACAAAATTTGAACTCCACTACAAACGTTTTAACAGCTTGGGTAGTGGCTTGGAATACCTTTCAGTTGTCAGCAGAAATACAAATCGATAATTGCTGAACTTCTTATTGACTTCTGTTAAGGACCCTCTCTACACCAGTGCAAAATTTTTTTTGGACATTGACAAAAATATATTGTATATAGGAGTTTATATTTAGCGTATTTATCTAATTTTCACTTTATGGTGCGTGGCATTTACCCCCAGGAAAAATGTTCAAAGACAACACAGTATCACTGAATAGAAATCACTGTTAAATTACTTCAGTGGAGAAAATACATGTGAATATCACCTTCAGTTAATTTGTCTTAGCCTTTTAAAATATTAAGAATATCAGAATTTATTAAAAACTGAGTAATACATTGTAATTAAATATTTTTTAGAATTTAGATCTAAGGGCAGATCACTCTGACTGCAGAAAAATACCTTAGAATCAGAACTCTTCAGTGTGCAGTGTAGAGAGGTTTCTTAAGTAATTTAAAAAAAAAAATTATTTTGACTGATTGCTTGCCTATTCACTTTGACCTTTTTATTTGAATGAAAAAATGTTGCTGTTTACTTAAAAATGACTTTTAATTGAATACAAAGATAATAAAATAATCAGAATTTTGTTTGTTGTTTATATAGAAATGACTATGACTACGAAGACATTGAAATTTTCACGAACGCATTATCTGAACAGAAACGAAAGTGAAAGTACATGTTACAGAAAATGGCGGCAATTAAAAGAAGATTGTCGAAGTTTCTATTAAAAAATGTGCTCTATGCTTTTACTATGATGGAAAAAGAAGAAATAGCATCATGAATATAAGTTTTAAAGATAAGTAACCAATGAATTAAGTGTATATAGCATATTGGTTAAGAATTTGAGCATAAAAAGAAGATGGAAGGAGAAAAATACACCCCCTAATACAATCACATGTTTTCCAAACGATGTTTTACTGGATTTTATTGGGAACTTTTATTAAGTTGCCCTCGGTATTACGATATTTTACCGTGACAAAGTGAACATCGTAATAACGGGATTCTACTGTATGTTTTCAGGCAGATAGTAAACCCGCGATCTACCTGAACATCCAAAACCAACTATGTGGAGAAACACTAACAAAAACTATTATTGATGTTAATATTATCAATTGATATTTAATTACATTAAATTATTATTTATACACAAATTGTCTTTTCTAGCCTTTGTGACTGAACTAAATTTGTTGTATTTTATTTTTTATGTAATCAGGGTGTGTTTCTATAAATAGTTTTTGTTTATGGGGTATTTTTTGGATTGACCAATAAGAAAAGAGTAGCCAGGGGCATTGATGCCTAGAGGGGGAGTCTGGCAATTGCAGTTGGAGCCTGGAAGTCACGGACTATTGTGCAGAAGCTATTATCTTTGATTTTCTCTACTATTCACAAAATGGATTACTTTTAAAACCTGTTATGCGTGTGTATTAGATGTTTTTATATGTTATAGGAACTTTTGACGTTTATATTTAGTGTTTCTGAGACGAATTCGACTGACTTTGTGTTTCATAATAATAACGTTACGTAATTTTGTAAGATGGGACCTAAACGATCCACAAGACCTGCCCCGTATGATCCAGAACTCCCCGCAAACTGGCATGTTTCCCGATTGAAAGAATTTTTTAATAATCGCGGAATAAACTTCCCACAGACCGCATGTAGATCAGTGTTGATACGTCTAGTGGAACAAGAGTCTATTAATAGAACAGAGACAAGTGCGCGATCCCAGAGTTCCGTGCAGCACAACAACAATGGCGGCGGTCGAGAACTGATAGACATTGTCACGAAGCTGACTTCTACAGTACAGAGCTTACAGCAGAATGTAATTAGTTTGACTTCCAGAGTTAACACCTTGACCTCGTTGTCTCTATCTACTGATGTGAACTCGAGACACAGCGAAATTACAAATACACCGCTGCCAAATTCCACGATCACAGCGCCGACGGTGAATCCAACTGTAAGTGTAACAACAGCTCTAGATCCCAGCAGCGGACAAAATGTGGCCACTACAGAAATATCAAACAATTTCAACATTTCGTCAGCTATTACGGCCATGCAAACTTCAACACCACGCATTGTATCGACGGCGGCCGGATCTGAAGCTCAACTGGGCAGGCCCGATTATACTAGGACTAGATATGGCTACGCGGCAGAATCTCTCCCCTTAGTGGAGACGATCTCTCCCCTTAGTGGAGACGATCTCTCCCCAACTAAGACAGCAGATAACGGCAGGTAAGGATGTTAATCTTGCCGCCTTATTAATTCCCTATTATGCTCCTACTACAGAAGACAAAGCCACTGACACTAAAACGGATTATAGGCTTCAAAGAGTATTGACACTGGGGGAGTTTATACAGGCGTTCGGAATCTACAAGAACATAATGTGTAATTCATACCCACAAAGGAGAACGGAATTGGATCTATACGAGCGAGACATAGTGGAAATGGCCACACGTTACCCAGGTAAAGGGTTTTACGAATATCACAGACAATTTAGCTTGATTGCAGCTTCACATTTGAAGTTCAACAACATACTGGTGGACTGGTCAGTTCGCAACAATACGTTGTTCTGCAACATTTTCGCTAATGCCAAAGCACAAACTTGTTCATGGTGCAACAGCACTTTGCATTTGTCTGGATTTTGCCCTCTGTCTAAGACATCTGTGGACAGAAAACAAGGGGATAGAGACATAGATTCATATGGAAGGAAACGTCATTTCAGTGCAGGAAGAGAGATTTGTAACAACTTTAATGGGGCAAAAGGATGTGCGCTTGCTCGTTGTAGGAATGCTCATATTTGTATTGATTGTAAGGGAGATCACTCTAGATTGAAATGGGACAGTTCAAAAAACTCTCAATGGCCCCAAACTGGGGCCTCGAATCAACAGAAACTGTGATTAGCAATCTCAATTCAGAGATCACCACACCTGTAAATATTGATGTACTACAAAACTTGCTGTTTGATCATCCAAACAAAACTTTCACAGACTATTTACTACATGGTTTGAAGCAGGGTTTCCACACGGGTATACAGATCATTCCAGATGAATCATTTGAATGCAAGAATTTAAGATCTGCAACGTTACAACCAGACATGGTTACTGAGCTAATTCAAGTGGAAGTAAGCAAAGGATATCTTTATGGACCCTTTGACCAAATTCCTTTCTTTCATTATCGCATTAACCCCATTGGAGTGGCAGAAAGCAAGTATTCCAAAAAGAAACGCCTTATTGTAGACATGTCAGCACCTCATAATGATGAAATGCATCCTAGTTTGAATGAGCTGATAGACAAAGAAGAATTCTCGTTAAGCTATGTTACCCTTGACGATGCTATTCAGCTTATAAAAAGTTTGGGGAAAGGAGCTCTACTGATAAAAACTGACATTACAGATGCATTCAAAATAATGCCCATATGTCACAAACTTTGGCCATATCATGGTGTGAAATGGAACAAGAAGTACTATTTCTTCAAACGCTTAGTATTTGGTAGTCGTTCGAGCCCAAAGATTTTCGACCATTTATCTTCAGCAGTTTGCTGGATTGCAGAAAATAAGTACAATATTTCCAATATTTTGCATCTTTTGGATAATTTTCTGGTCATCGTGCCTCAGAACAACAATGCGAGTGATATAATGCAAAGATTCCTGGACATTTTCAACAAACTAGGCATACCTCTATCTGCAAAGAAAACTGAAGGACCTTGCACAGAGCTAGAATACTTGGGAATCTTTTTAGACACTGTACGTATGGAAGCAAGATTACCGAGAGAAAAGATTTTAAGAATCTCTGAAATAGTAGAATCTTTTCTTCATCGCAAAGCATGCACGAAAAGGGAACTACTCAGTCTCCTGGGACATCTGAATTTTGCATGCCGGGTTATCCTTCCAGGACGTTCTTTCATTTCACATTTGATATCAGTGTCTACCTCTGTCAAAATGCTGCATCACCATGTTCATCTAACCAGCATGTGTAGAGCTGATCTCACCATGTGGGCGAAGTTCTTACGTTCTTGGAATGGTGTATCCTTTTTCATCAATGACAACATAACTGAAGCTGCAGATATGCAGTTGTATACAGATGCAACACTTGTTTCATTTGGAGGATTCTATCAAAACAAATGGTTCCAAGGACATTTCGCACCTGAAATTCTGGAAGAGCAAACTTCAATGGCCTTCTTTGAACTATATCCGATTGTTATGGCTTGTCTTCTGTGGGGGCATAATTGGCAAAGGAAAAGAATTTTATTTCACTGTGACAATAGGGCAACGGTAGACATAATTCATAAAGGGCGATCCAAAGTTAATAGCATCATGAAATTAATGAGGACATTGACTTTTCATGCTGCAAGTAATCATTATGTCATTCATGCAAAACATATTGAGGGCATAAAAAACTCAATAGCGGACTCTATTTCTCGTTATCAGATGGAGAGATTTCGATGCCTGGCCCCACACTCTGATCCAGAGCCCATTCCTTGCCTGCATCATTCCGAGATGTTGATGGATTAGAGCAAGCAGTACAGGATTTATGGGACAAGTCCTTAAGCCACTCTACCAAGCAGACGTACAGTTCCGCTTTTCAGACTTTTATAACATTCATGCAAATGAATGGAGTAACATTTTTAAATGATGGCTTACCACCCGTAAATGAGACTGTTCTCGTTTATTTTGTAACGCATTGTAAATCAGTGTTGAAACTCAAGCATGACACTATCAAATTGTACTTAGCTGGAATTCGTTTCCACTATATAAGAGCAGGTTACGGAGATATTTTGCAGGGTTGTGACCAATTACAATATGTTTTACATGGAATTAAAAGATCTCAAATGAATGTACATAATAAACGTTTACCTATTACTGTTGACATTTTACAACAGCTTTTGCATGTGTTAGATAAAGGGTTTTTTTCCCCTTTTGTAGATCTCATGTTGAAGTGTATGTTTTCTTGTGCCTATTTTGGTTTTCTCAGATGTGGGGAAATCACTTGTAAAAGTACCAACTCCTTAGAATTTGTACAGATTGGTGATGTTGTTATGCAATCCGACAAAAATGCCTTTGTTTTGAGACTAAAATCTTCCAAGACAGATCCTTTCTCCAGAGGTGTAGATATTACAATTTATGAGAACGAACATTTGAAACCTGTACATATTATGATGTCATATTTAGAAATTCGCAAGTCTCTACCATTTTTGTTATCTTCACCTCTTTTTGTAGACAGTGAATTCAATTTAGCACCAATTTTAAGAGAAAAATTTGTACAACTTTTAAGACAACTGCTCCTACGACTGGGTTATCCTGTAAATAATTTTGCTGGTCATTCTTTCCGTATAGGAGCAGCCACTGCAGCAGCTGCTGCTGGTGTTGAAGATCATGTGATTAAAGAACTAGGTAGATGGTCTTCCGATTGTTATATCAGGTATATAAGAACTAATTCGCAGGTCATAAGGGAAGCTCAAGAAAAAATGAGTGGAAGATAAGGTTTTCATTGATTGTTTTTAAAAAATTTGTTACAAATATTCAATTAACATTGTTCTATAATATAAATACTCTTGGGGGCTTCACTCATTACTTCGTTCATTTGGCATTCCTTCCTGGGGAATTTTGCCCCCAATATTACTTATATTTAAATTTTGTGTGTCTGAAGTGGATTAGTTCTGTTTAAATACTTCAATTGTATAGTGTAGTACATGTATATAAGAATAGTTATATTTTATGCATCAAAAACAATGGGATTAGTCCATAGTTTAAACTCGAAGGTAATTGTCTGGTTATGTAGCCTGCTGGGATCAGCCCCAGGCGTGATGCACTCCTGGGATCAGCCGGGAGTGTGGGTTCTACTTTAGCCTTTCGGATTCAGCCCAAGGCTAGGTATCTTGTTTACATCCTCTCGGGATCAGACCAGAGGTCCGTCAGGTTTTCCTGGCCTGCTGGGATCAGCCCCAGGCATATCACTCCTGGGATCAGCCCGGAGTGGCGATTTGTGCTTGCCTCTAGGGATCAGCCCTAGGCATGTTTCTTGTTGAGCATCCTCTTGGGATCAGCCCAGAGGATTGTCTTGTTAGTACCCTGCCGGGATCAGCCCCAGGCATTGTGCACTCCTGGGATCAGCCCGGAGTTGTTTTTGGTGCTTGCCTTTAGGGATCAGCTCTAGGCAGAATTGGGTCTAATTGTTTCGAGATCAGGTTGGAGTGGCTTTATTTATTGATCACAGTTAAGAGTTGGAAGGAAAGGTAGAGAAAGTAATGAGTAGCCCCCAGAGCGCCAAACAAGTATGAGTTTTGAGATTAACATTATTGTATATATTTTTTTTATGTGTTCATGTTTTTTATGGATTATTGATATGTTAAATATTAAAACAACTGAACCTCTTAAACCTTGTTTTGTTTTGTATGTTTATTTATGTAATACTAGAAAACTGACCAGTCAGCAAGGGCCCCGCCATGGGGTAGAATTATAAGGGTGCAGTTTACTGAATGATTAAAACATGTACAAATAATAAGCAACAGCAACTGTATTCTTAAAATTTCATGATAATTCCTGAATATTCAAAAACCTGTAAATAATATCCTTGTATTTACATTAGGCAGTAAAGAATAGCTTAACATTGATATGTAAATTTAAACAATAATAAAGCTTATGTTATATAAAATGCCAGCCTTCAATGAACGCAAATATCATGAAGGCTTTAGACCCTAACTTCAAAAACAAACAGCAGTTACAGACAAAGGTTTTCATTAATCTTTAAGTGACAGTGAAGAAAAGCCTACTAAATTTTCTGCAGCAGGCTAGATAATTAATCCCAAGGGATTAATTGTACCTCTCTCATCATTTTCTTCTAAAGTTACAATAAGAACTTTTTCAGTATTAATGATAGAATGTGTTTTTTATACAACTACCTTAAAAATTAATAATATTCTTGAATTTACATAAAGGGAAAAAAGTAAAAATAAAAAATATATCTTCTTTAATCCATCTCTTGTTTTTAGAATTCAATGAAATCGTAACTATTTTAATAAAAATAAAGTATAAACATCAACATTTCAGTGTTCATAGCATTCCAAACTGACTTAACTTCATTTGATTACAGAGGTGGTGATTAATCTCAATGTGACAGATAAAGATAATGCTTTGGATTTTCTTCAGGAGGAGAGCTAATTAATCCCAAGGGACTCATAGCAGCATTCAGTTTACAGTGGGAACTTCTTCAGAAGTTATCTCTCTTTGCCAATGCATTTTTATATGAAGTTAAGGAATCTACCCCACCACCCCAGCTCCAAACCAGGGGACATAGAGAAACAAACTAAGCATCAAAATATGTCTTTCTGCCTATTGAACTACCATACCAAATTTGATCTTAATTGATGAACCATAAAAAAAGTTATTAGGAAAAAACATAAAATTTGTGGACGGAAGAATGACAGACGGACAGACAGAGTGATTACTATAGGGCACCCGCAAATCCTTGCGGGGCCCTAATTAGTTTATACACAATATATGTACTGAGCTACTGTGGGGAGACTCAGTTATGCGTATCTAAGTATAGAATGTTTACATATGCAAATGAACATGTGTCACGTGATCTGTTTCTGACCAGCCATTGGAAAATTACTGACCAGATGCAGCAGCAGTGATGTGATATTATGCGATAAATTTTACCTATTATCATTTATTTAACTAAAACAAACGGACATAGGATTATTTCTGTGCTCATTCGTGATATCCTTTCAACTTACCATGTGATTCTCCACGTGTTTTACTACGATTTGTTTACAAACTTTTGATCATGGGTCCAACGAGGAATCAACGTAGTAATCCTAGACAATCTGTGATTTACGACATGAACAATCCTATTAATTGGATGGTAACTAAAATTCGAGAAGAATTGATGAAACTAGGCATAACGGCCCCTACCACAAGCAGGAAATCGGAATTGTTACGACTTTACCGTACAAGCAATGATAGTACAGGGAGGCTAACGGAACAGCCAATCACAGAACGGCGCGAAAACGAACCAGAGAGCAGAAATGTAAACAACAAAGATGGCGGTGATGTAGCAATTATTCTACAAGAACTGGCTAAATTACGAAATGAAATAAATGACATTAAACGTGCCCAGATACAACAGGTTACGACAGCAACGAACGTTAGTACATCGTCAGTTACTCCGAGTTCTACTGCAGCAGCTACTAGTAATACTTTGTCTACAGCCTATGGCACATTCAACGGCACTACGACTTCGCCGTATATCAGCAACAGCCACAACCACGTGAGAACTAAGTATGGCTTCAGCCTTGAATCCCTTCCTTATATAGAGACAGTCCAACCGAAACTTCGACAATCCATAGTGGAAGGTAAGGACATAAACCTTGCTACTCTTATTATGCCCCCACTGCCATCACAATTGGATGAGGCCCAAGACAATCATAAAGAGAAAGAAAAACGGGATCCTCGTTTAAATAGGCTGTTAACCATTGAGGAATTTATAACAGCATTCGGAATATATAAGAATATCATGTGCGAGCAATTCCCTCAGAGGCGTGCAGAGCTTGACAGTTATGAAAGAGACATAGTCGACATGTCGTCCAGATATGGGAGTACTGCTTTTTATGAATATCACAAACAATTTAGCGCTAGAGCAGCTGCCCATCTAAAATACAACAATATACCAGTAGATTGGTCTATTAGAGACAACACTTTGTTCTGCAATATTTTTGCAAATCAAAAACCTATCTCATGCAGCAAATGCTCCAGCATATCCCATACAACAGGATTTTGTCCTTTAGTGACTACTTCCGGTCACTATGCTTCATCCACCTTCCAGAGATCGGAATACCGTAATGCCAGTACAGACACATACGGAAGAGCTCGCCAACGATTCGGAGGTATTGAGATTTGTAACAACTTCAACGGTGACAAGGGATGCATACGACCTCGTTGTAATAATCTTCACGTGTGCCTGCAATGTAAACAAGATCACCCAAAAGCTAGATGTCCAGAATCAAAAAACGGGAAAATCCCCCCCAAGAATTACCAAAAGGGGGGGAAATAGACGAAGTATTATCTGAAAAAATTGATAATTCCAACACGTGTGTAAATATTGAAGTTTTGAAGGACTTGCTCTCATCTCACCCTGATAGACTTTTTGTGGATTATCTCATATCAGGACTTAGATATGGTTTCGATTCTGGTCTGCAACAGTTACCAACAGAAAATCTGATATGCAAAAATTTGCTTTCAGCCCGAAATCAGCCCGAAACAGTTACTGAACTTATACAGAAAGAAATAGATAAAGGTTTTGTCATGGGGCCATTCGAAGACATACCGTTTCATACTTACCGGATTAACCCTATTGGAATTGCAGAAGGCAAATATTCAAAGAAAAAACGTTTGATTGTTGACTTGTCGGCACCACATCAGAATATGGACATCAAATGTCTAAATGATCTAATTGACAAAGATGAATTTTCTTTACAATATGTGACCATAGATCATGCAATCAAAATTATCAAGAACAAAGGACAAGGAAGTTGGTTGTGCAAAACCGATATAAGTGATGCATTTAAACTTATACCACTTCACCCATCTTTATGGCCATATCATGGAATAGCATGGCAAGGACAATACTATTTCTATACTAGATTAGTCTTTGGCAGTCGATCCAGTCCGAAAATATTTGACACATTATCTACAGCTATCTGTTGGATTGCGGAGAATTATTTCAAAATTGGAAATATTCTACATTTATTAGACGATTTCCTTACCATTGATGCACCTGATGTAGAAGCAGACAGAACCATGTCCATACTGACCATGATATTTAAAAAACTCAATATTCCAATAGCAGCCCACAAAACTGTAGGTCCAACTACTTGTATAGAATATCTAGGTATCATACTAGATACTTCAAAGATGGAAGCCAGACTACCACAGGAGAAATTCGATCGTATTGCAGATATAATCAAACAGTTTTCCTGCAGCTTTGCTTTCACCTTTTTTTTCCCATACGTTACTAGTGTACATCACATTAATATTTATTTTGACTATAAATCCTGCAACAAAAACTAGGAGTGCATGGGGACAACAAGCCTTTCAATGCACATTTTCAATAGTAAAAAAATATGTAAAGTAAAAATTAAGAGGGGGGGCAACCCCGATGCTACGAGCCTGTATATTTAAATGATTATCGCTCGAATTATCGTCACTTTGTTCATCTTTTAGTACAGAGGAGACGTTCCTCGATAATATATAATTTTTTTTTCAAGATTTTGTCATTGAATAATTACTACTTTAAAATTTTCACTCACAAAAAAACCAAGGTACCTTACCAGGCGTTTTTGTTAGATACCAGAGGATGGCATTTCTTATATAATTCTTAAGGAAAAATACTTAGTTTGCCCAAATCACATTTTTTTTTAAAAAAAACAATTGAAAACCGGTTTAGAAAACGGAAAGTAATAAGGATTTTGTATATTTTTCATTTATGAAGATGTACAAAACAGATATTTGGGGAACGTATCGTCTGACCTTAGAATTGCATTTTTTACGCATGGTTTTCAGGAACGTTTTACCAGCATTTTACAAAAGCAAAATTAAAATACGGTCTCATTCAATCAGATTTTAAGAATAAATATCTTTTTTTGTTCAAAATTGGTGCATTTTAAAATCTCTGTAGCTAAATTAATTTAGTTTCCAGTGACAGAGAAATCGCCTTACAATTGATTTATGCTGAAAGATAATTACGATATGTTTTATTGACTTTTTGATAAATAAAATTGTTTGGTCTTTTCTAACATGACGTGGCTTAGAAAGTATTTCACCCAGATGTTTACTTTGCTTTGTTTATCACTGCTAAAGCCACATTTTCGTAAGTCCAGCTGTACAGGTAGACACGGGTGAACCTCGGAAGGAACCGGACCAGCGATAAGTCCGTCTAAATTCCTCGGAAGTTCAAATCATCAAACGTTGTTTACCGTTAGATGTTCCTTGACTTTTCTTGGTTTTTCTTACGAAGCCGTCGGGTGGATTAAGCCGTCTAAGAACGCAGGTTGAATAATCGCACCTGTCTGTCGTGCAGCTCGTCATAATTGCGATAGACTGATAAGAGTAAATGCTTTATTGCCCCCGCACAATTGGCATCAATTAACAAGGAGATTATCAAACAATTATAGTTTTGATTTCTTTTTTTATTTACCAGGGCTATAACCCCCGACCCAGACGGGTGAATTATCAATCAAAACGTCTTACGTGTGTAGTCCATGTGATTGGAAAAAAACATGTCGCAAGAACTGAAATTATGATAAACAGCCGTGACATTTATCACTTATTGATAGTGTTATAAATACAGAGTCTGTGAAACCTGTCGATCAGTCTGCAGTTTGATTATCGTAGTGAGGGATTCTACTCAGTTTTTATTTTAAATTTTCATACAGATATGCTTGGCTGTGGTACATACCCCTCTCCAAATTCTGAAAATATTATTAGCGGTTTAACGTCCCAGGGTCCCGCACCCAATGTCACCGTTTTATCAGGTATTCAAGTTTTCCTTTTCTTTGTATTTAATTAGTTAAACTTATTTTAACTTTTGAAATAGTTCAATTTTTTTTATTTAATTTTGTCGTTGCGTCTTGTCTAAAGTTGATTTTTCTATTATAATTATAGATGCCCCAAAATGCAGTCGATGTTCTTTGAGTATATATGATGCTACATTGGTGTCACACAGCGAGAAGTTTTGGCACAAATCCTGTTTTCGCTGCATGTTGTGTCAAAAAGAACTAGATGATGCGTGCTTCTCTAATGGAAAAGAATTTTACTGTGAAAATGATTTCAATAGGTGAGTTATTTCAAAATCTGTTCTTTAAAAGGGAATTATTTCTTCCTACACATTCATAATTTGAAACTATATCATTATAGAGCTTAATTTTAATTACGTGGTATATTTTTATGCAATTAGAGTGCTGAATTAAAATTTGCAACGTATTATTCAAATTATAATATAATTAGACATATTATTAACTTAAACATTTTACTCTATTATATGAGTAAAAGATTTTTCATTCAGCATAAAAGTGATAATTTTGACAATTGCTGTTTCTCGACTTAATTTATATTTTTTTCACTCCAGGTTATACCGATCTCAGTGTGCAGGATGTTCTGATAATCTCTCCCCCTCTGAAATCGTGAGGCGGATCTTCGGGAGCCTGTATCACGAATCCTGCTTTAAGTGCACTCTGTGTGAACGTTCCTTACACACAGGCGACAGGGTATACCTCAGGGACGACAATAAACTTATTTGTGAGGAGGACTACGTCAATCTTCACGGACAAGGTAAAGAACAAAAATAGGATTTATTTCTACTGAATTAAAATGTTACTTAGTTTGTGTTTAACTATATCCAAAATTAAAACAAAAATAAATAAAAAATAAAAATGAATAAATAAATAAATACACTGCCAGTAAATAAATAACTTTTAACAAATATGAAAGGAGATGAATGGATGAGTATAAGTTTTTTCTTTAGTAAAGTCTATATTACTATCACGATAGCTTTTTCTGATTGCTGAACACGTTCTAATCGAATATAGAGCTGTCAGAATGCACAGTTGCTGCTGATATCCATATGCTGCAAAAACGTATCATATTCTACAGATATCGTGCAATATAAATCGAACACTTTCGAATCCCATCTGTCATGCCAGCTTTATATTTCAAAGTTATATTTTGCCATATTCATGAACCTTCATTGATAATCTTTGAAATTTTACACCACTGGTTGAAAAACTATTTACCTTGATCATGTACTCCTAGAATAAATATCATAGTACCTTACGTCATTTTCGAGACAGATGCAAGGATGAAGTAAAAAGCATCAGTTAGTAGGGAAAAAAATACTCTTAGTAGCTGGATAATTTGACCAAAGAAAAGCTACGAGTACTAGTATTACTTGGACGTACTTTGAAGAAATTAAACAGTGTACCTGTGCAGTCCACATATTTAATTTGATTATTTATTTTCATCACAGAGGGAAGAGATAGTCCACTTCATCCGGAGAACACACGGAATCTTGATTTATCTCTAGTGAGTAAGCAACATGCGGAAGTTCTGAACAGAATCTATGGTAACAACCCAAGACCGTCCCTAATGATGTGCCAGGAAATCAGCAGGGAGATAGGACTCAGAACCGGAACTGTCCAGGCTTGGTTCCGGGAAAAACGCTGTAGAGACAAGAACTTCATGTTACTGAATGAAACATCCAACCAAAGTAAGATGTCCATTATCTTAATAAAGTGTCTCAAATGAAAATCTCATCTTTATCTTAGATCTTCCCACTTATCGTCACAACTTTATTTTTTTCCAGACCCAGAGAGTGATTTTTTTAGCTGGTTGGGAAATGCCTTGTCTCCAAACTGTATTCCTCCAAATATAGATCTCACACCTGACGCCATACGTAACGGGGAGGTATATCTCCCGCGCCTTTCGAGGGGCGGATCCCATATTGGATCTACATATTTTCCGTGTTCTCCAGATCAACAATGGATTCGGTGCAATTCTTCGTAAATCATTAATGAAAAAGTCAATAAAATATATGGAATGTATATTGGTGTATGTATGTTATATTTATATATTACATTTTATGTTTTCAAAATAAATTTGGTGCAAAAAATTTTTGTTATGTTTGTCTATAAATATTTCATTAATTTTGTAAGCCGAATTATTTTTTTTAACTGAAAAAAACATTATGTTGGAGAGGAAGGAATCCTGTGCACAGATATGTGGATTTTCTACCATTTCCAGCACAATGGACAAAATTTGTTCAACAAAGGGCCAGGACTTTTTCCATATGGAAAAATTAAGAAATGAGAAATGCCATTTGATAGAAGTATACAGAATTAGTTATAGATCGAAAAAGCTGAAATAGAATGTTTTCAACTACATTTTATATTGGTCAATGTTATGATGAATGTGATAAGTAAAAGATCTCTTACGAACGTAATTGAAAAAAAGATATCAGTAATATAAACATTTAACCAATTCCTCTGGGGATTTAAGGGACGTCGACAACTACATGTATACAATATTTTGTCTATTTGTCGAATAGTCTTTTTTGGAAGTTTGACAATGGTTTTCGAGGGGTGAAAATTTTCAATGTTACACTCAACTACATGCAATATTTATTATATTATACTGAATGTTTTATACAAAGACATATTACAGTGAACCGCGCGCGCATAAATTCCGCGCAGTCGCTATTTTTGTAATACCACCCGTCGTCAAGCAATGTTGACTGTTGCTACGCAGGAGGGCGTGGCTTCATTATTCAGCGGGTAGTAGTGTTTTTTATCAAATGTTTCTCGACGAATCAGATTCAAGTAATTTACATGAAAGTATAATATTAAATAATATTTAAGTCTCAGGGCGGATTTAAAGGTGCACCATGCATGACAGAAAACAAAAGGTTGTGTATTCTCTCTGTCTATAAAAATAATCTAGCTATGTTGGGGTTCTGCAAGGAGCTAAACTCGGACTCTTTTTATTTTTGTTGTTTACTAAAGATATACATGTAACTATAAGAGTACACGCTACACTAGGTCATATTCTATTGGAGAGGTAAAACATTATCGCTACTTTGCGAAAAATTTCAATTCTACCGCTATTCATTCTTTATTTCCTCCAAACCGGAGATTTGATTTCAACATTTCAACAGTACAACATATATAAACAGTCAAAATATATTTATAACATTATTGTGGGAAAGAATCAGTTAGATGAAAAACATGATAATAGTTATGAAAAATAATATAATATAATAAATATATAATTTGCGTGAACATTAAAGGTTACAAGGAAGTGAAAAAAAAAACGGAAACAGACCAGATAACTTGAATTGAATTATTCTGTAGAAGTGGGCTGTTGTGTCCCTAATAAATATGAGAAGTAGGTGAGTTAAGTAGGTGAAGATCAGGGTTGTCGAGAGAAACTCTTAAAGTTGGGAAAGATCAGGATACAAGGAGAAACAAGTATAGAATTTGTTAGGAAAGTCCAGAGAGTTCTGCGCCAAAATTGATATTGAAATCTTCGACTATTGTCTCCAACCAGGCATCTCTGTGTGAAGAAGTTCCACAGCATGAAGTAGACAGATGTTGAAAAACATTTGTAAACGATCTTTTACAAATCGGGCAAGATTCCACTGGAATACTGTATAGTATCCAAAAGAGTCCCGAGTTTAGTGATAAATTTGCATGGCTGGATTCGTAAGTGTTTGAAGGGAATGGACCAGAGGACTTTAGGCGATTTTCCCAAGCACAGAATATTAAACCGCGAGAAATTGCACTTATTATTCACTCTTGTCGAAATCTTGAGACATGAGCAAAAACAGATGTTCTGACAGTTCTTTTTCATTCAGATTTTGAGGGGAAAGAACCTTCACACAAAGTGACAGAGGTTGTATTTGGACAGTACTGAATACTGATATAATATCCAGAATGAATCCCTAAGTTACGATATTTCTGTTTTGACGGTAGTCAAAAAGGTGATACAGGAATTTCTGTTTTGTGGGAATACTGGGATCTACCGGTAATTCGCAAAGACTGCCAAAGAATTGTAGCTTATTAATGTCAATATCAGCGGATATTGGAATAAGACCAAGTAGGCCCTCACACATGTCGGATCTTGATTGTTAAGGTAGAGACATGGGATATTTACAAATAAAATGCTGAAAATTGATGAGAACTTGTGTCCGGAGATCACACCATAATTCGCTTCCATAATAAGAAAACGGAGCACCACCTTCTTGTTCAAGTTTGCAACGGTCACTGAATTTAAATGTTCACACGCCTTCAGAGCAAAATAGGCTTGGCGTCCCTTCCTACAAGCATTGCAAGTTCTCTCGCTCGGATTCATCTTGCAGTGTAAGAAAATCCCAAGCTGGTTATAGGTCTCAGACAGATGAACAGTTTCTTCACCTAACCTCCAGGATAGAGAGATAGCAAGGCAGTTACCGGATAGGGTGAAGACCCTGACCCTGGGGGTCCCCTGTGGCTTTCCATAGAAAAAAAGTACATTTGACTTGCTGGCATTAATTTGAAACGCAAACGCGTGAAATAATTGTACGCAATTTCGAGCATCTTTCGAAGCCCTACAGAGGAGAGAGCTATATGCAGGAAATGTCGTCAGAGAGAGATGGATTTGAACGGGCAATACTGTGAACACTAAATACAAGAAAGAAGAGAACACTCTTCCATGTCTTACACCTTGGGAAACAGGAAACCATTCGGTTGACAACGGAATAGGATGCATCTTTGTGGCAGTCATCAATGAGAGACCACAAGAGGCCAGGTATGCTAGCTGATTAATTTATACATTAGGTCATGTCTCCAGACAGTGTCAAAGGTCTTCTGGGTGTCAAGAAAGACAAGAAAAACTTGGCTTCCGTGTTCAAAATATTGTCTCTTGTAGATTGAAAGAAGCAGTAATACAACCTAACTTTCGTTGGAATCCTTGTTGTTGGGGATTGGGGAAATGAATATTCGGCAAATGAAATGTCTTTATCCTCGTTGACAACATTTTTTCAACTTTATAGATCGGGTTGATGAGATCGCGCTTCCATATTGTGGGGATCTTCCCTATCTTTATGATGGAGTTGAAAAGGTAAGCAATGCAACTGGTTAGGCCTAAGACTCCGTAAATAAGGTGTTCATTCTGAATGCTGTCGAGCCCCGGGGCCTTCCTGTGCTTGAGGGTTGTAGTAATGGATTTCCTCAAGGGTTACTGCGCCTCCACGTATAGACAGCCTTCTAACGACGACAATTGAACGTTTTATTTCATTATATGAGCTTTCGGTGGTGTTCTTAAAAGTTAAGTTGTAATGATCACAGTCATTGGAATTGTAACCATTTTTGATGTATGTTTTTCCATTCTGTTTTATTTCAGGGTAGATCTTACTGTTTTTTAAAACGTTGGCGATGGATTAATTTCCAAAAGTAGGCGAACGTTACATTCGGAGGCTTTGTCGATGTCATTGAAAACTTTTAAGCCATTTAGCAATCGTGCTCTTTGTTTAATTTAATTTGGAAATTTCTTTTTGCACGTTTGTAGTTTTGATAGGATTCATTGTGCATTCCGCGGAGGCGAACATCGCGAATCCGGGTTTGACGTTGTTGACGTTCCAGGGAATGAAGTACTTTCACGTTTGATGTCACTCAGGTTGTAAATAAGGTTTGTATTTAGCAGTAGGTATGGACAGGGACGCAGCATTGTGCAACACAACAATTAACATAATTAAGTCATTACCTGCAATACTTTCCAGAAGAAACAAAACAATAGTGGGAAATATTTTTTTTTAAATCACAAAATGTTTTCAACATAAGTTAATTGCGTGAATTTTGATAATACATGTTAACAGAATGGTAGTATTTTAATACACTTGTCAAAGAAAAGTAAGGTCCTGTTCATTCATTTAATGACTTTAAAATAACATATTTGTAATTCTTGAAGAAATCATTTTTAGCTAAACCATTTATAAGTAACGGAAGTGAAATACATTAATAATTAATTAAAGACAGAAAGAAACCCAAATTTTAAACAAAACTGGTGACAAACTGAATAATTTACTGTTGTTTATAAGTATAAGTATTAATCTGTAAACAGGGACGTTTTGCATAGATACAATGAAGAATGTCTGGTAATTACACATGTAGTCATGTATACTACAAAAAGGCCTTAGACTTGTGTTTTTAACTTTTTTTAGTATACAAGTCAATAAGAGGAGATGCAAGTATATGAAAACCAAACTTTGCAGGTATTGTAATTTGTATCAGCAACTTCTAATTCAGTACACAAGATTCCCCTTGCTTATACTCCTTTGCATTACATCAAGGGCAGTGTCACTGACCGATCATTTAATAACTGGCAACTATAGATTACAATGGCCCTCCACAATCTCATTGGAAACACCGTAAACTATAAATCATTTACTCCTGTTTGTGTGATCATCTGTTCGTGGCACATCCTGCCAAAACTTTGAATATTCGTTGGCTCACCTGAGCCAACAACTAAAATTATGTACAAGATTAAAATAATTCCCCATAATTTTCTTGACAGAACTGAACAGTGAACGTTTAGTTGGAAAGTAACGACAGATCGTCTTTTTTGAAAAGATCGTTGAAATCGGAGATGAACAGTAAGCAATACTAGTATGTAGATTTGAATTGATTGAATTGCCTTGTTCCTTGGGACTTGGAGCAATCGTAAAAAAATAATAAAAAAAAATGTATTTTTTAAAATTATCTCAAGTTTCAGACCTATCTTTCTTGGGTAAAATCGTATTTGCTAAGGAACACGGGGTAAGGTAATAATAAACGGGGGATGGGGTGCGAGGTGGGTGTTGGAGTTGATCTTGACAAATACTATGAACAAAATTGAAGAATGTTACATATTGTCTATTTATCTAAAAGCCTCCGGATTTCGTGTAAATATTAACGAAGGTACCCAATTATGATTGTTCGTTCAGTCACTTCTAAATTTCAAATTTTAAAAAATAGTAATAAAACCTAAAAGATCCATAAGCAAATACAAGCTCACTATTAGATAATAGGGACTGCTTGGTTTTGAACTGTATTGCAGACAGGGGAAAGGAGGGTTTTTTCCTGTTCGACACCTCTCATCTTATATACCGTATTTTACGTTAACGCCCCCAACCTGATTCAATATCACAAAGCACGGGTGCGTCGATTTACCCAAATGGAACCCAAATGGACCCAAATGGAACCCAAATGGACCCAAATGGAAACTCAAATGGACCCAAATGGAAATCAAATGGACCCAAATGGAATATATAATATATATATTATATTGTATTTTCAAGTTTTTACTTATTTAAAATATTGAAAATAAAGAAATTAGAACAAAAAGAGAATATTTTAATATCATTATTTTCTTCAATTGTATTCTTAAAAATGCGATTTAATTCTATTTGTAATAACTATTGAACATAATTGAATACAAAACTGAAGTATTTTATAGTTTCTATGGCCATAGGAACGGATGGGGGGGTGGGGCATGCCACCACCCCACCCCCACCCAACCCCCGCCCCTACCCCCAAATTATTTTGCCGGTATATAGAATGCTATCAAAACTCCATGTTTCAAAATACTTTATTAAAGATTAATATAAAAAAAAACCCATTTGTAACTGTAAGTTCATTTATTTCCATCATTTTAAATAAGTATTAAAACACGATAATACATATTCAATATTCCATTTGATTTCCATTTGTGTGGATTTGTATATTGCCAAGAAATTTTGATTCCATTATTTCTCTAGAAACTTCATTCCACATTTAAATTTCCTCATATAATAATGCAAGACTTTTTGATGTGAAGATGTTTTGCAATTATTGCCCTTTTTGATCTATACTTTGTATTTAAAGTGTACTGTGCCTTTCATTATGTGTTTCACCGTCAAGTTTTGGGGGAGCGTGGGGTATGTGAGCTAGCTCACTTTTTCTTTCATTTGAACGAGTCTTTAAATGGGAGAAATTTTTTTTATGAGAAAAGGGAAACAGATTCTACAAACCACTAAAGCGTCGGTCTCTTTAATTTGTATTAAAATTTCTCTCCGAGCAAATACTGGGTAATTAAAGGAATGTATCCAAAAAGAAAAAGTGTAAAATCTAAATATTGCGTCGAACAAAATACCTATGATGAATCAAAAATATATGCAAATACTAAAATACCCCAAATGTAGTACAGATTCAAAGCGCCTCATGAGTTTGGCTCCAAGAGCCTTGAAAATGTTCACATAAAGAGCATGTTCATGAATATACAAAAATCTCAACTATATGTAATGCTGAACTTTATGTTTAAGATAGCGGGATGGGATGGGACATAATCAATCATAAATAGGCTTGATTAGCTTTTTCGTAGAATTAAAACTGCCGCTACAGAGCAGTGAGCAGTTTGCACGCGTCCCTGTGAATATGCTGAAATTAATCTATTCAGATAAATCCTAACTGGATAAGAGTTTTCGTTAGGGATGTAAGTTAAATAACACGTACATGTATCGTCATTTTGTTTCTTTTAGAGAACAACAAGCTTAAGTTTGTTACTAACAACATGGACCGCAATTTTGCAAATTTCATAAATATGATTTTATATGGACACAGGAACTCATCAGTTAAAAATAGCTTGCACATTTTTAGCTGTAGAACTGTAGCTCTCCGAAAAAAATTTTGATAGACCAACTTGATATCCGGTACTTACAGCTGGATCAGATTCACCAATACTAAGTATAATTCTAGTAAAATGCAGGCCTGTAGAAAGCAATTTCACCCCCCCCCCCTTTCGGTTTCCACGGCCTTGATATGAAATCGACAGCTACTAGTATATAATGCGCACGCATAGACAGAACACTTGTTTACAACATTAAAAACAAGAGTAAATGGTGCCTTTTTCAATTTTTTTTTTTGCATAATCGTCGAACATTCATTGGAATTTTTTATGACAATTTTATTTATCAATATTTTCGCGTAATTCATAAAATCTTCACTAATTAAATGAACATTCATGATATTTAGAAAGATTTAAATGCTATATATACAAGAATAATGGGTAAATCATGAACTCGGCAATTAATACCAATAATTCGTACAGATTTAATGAAACTATTCTTTAGGGAGAGGGCTAAAATAGGCTTTGCCTGCTGCCCATTCCCATTCACTTATGTGAATAAAATTTTGTATAAATAAAAAAAAAACTATTCTTTTATACAATGTATGATATATTTTGATGAAAATGATATTCCACAAGAAATGGCAGTCAGTTTCCAAGCAGGTGGTTCCACTAAGTTTAAAATAAAAAAAAGATGAAAACTAGTACTATGCATGATAGAAAACAGAAAGTTGCTCTTCCTTTTTCTATTGGAAAAGAATTCATGTTGGAGTTCTGCAAGGATCAAAACTTGGACCTTAATTCTTTATCTTTTTGCCATAGATTAACAACATGCCTAATGCTATGCTAAATCACTCTCTACTGCTTGTGCATTTATTAATGTTGAAATCAAACGATTGTTCATCTCAAAGAAATAATGTTTACTTCACCTGAGCCGAATACTCAAGTGAAATTTTCTGATAAAAATTTGTCCGTTGTCTGTCGTTGCCGTCGTTATCTTTTTACTTCATCCACTTCATAAGAACCACTGAGTCAATTTCAACCAATTTGTCAGATAGTATCCTGAAGCAAAGAAATTCAAATTTATTTCAATGTGCAAGGACCTTAGAACTGGTATGGGCTTTTTTGTGGATTAGAGGATACATAGTTGACAGATTGTGCATGTAAAATATTTTAGCAATCAAGTTGTCTCCCCAGAATTTTAACTTTGATAATAATTATATTTCCCTTGCGAATAATGTACTTTTTTGCTTTCCATTGGACTGGAGATTCATTTTCGAGCAATTAATAATTCAATAATGCGCTGTTTGCCGGGTGGGAATTTTTTTTTCCGCGACAAATAATACTGTTTTTCAGTAGAAATATTCAAATCATGAGTTCACTTCCATATGGTTCCGTTGTGTATCTAACCGTTTTTGCATAATTAAATAAAACATGTTGCCCTGATTACTATATGGCATACTAATATTTTAGCAAGTGATAATGACTTGCATATTTTACTTACCATCGACTACACTGTACTTAAAACATTGACCTTTCTATACGTATACAATACATTAATACAATTTATTTCCGTATGAACCATTTCCAACGTCCAAATCCTATTACCGACGAGTGTTAAATGCGAAAGTCAATCATTTTTTATCACACTGTGAGCTAGTACAATTTACCACCGAGTGAATTTTATGGGGAGGGGTTTTACAAGTGAATACCAACAGTTTGATGCTAAGCGCTAACCATGACCACTAATATCGCAGAAAGGTGGTATCAAAAACTAGATAGCATATATTAAAGACCAATGGTTATCGTAGAAAGTTGCAGAAAAGCAGAGAATAAAATCATGGAAAAGCGGTCCATAGGACGGTGTCGTTGACCGATCAACTAAACGATATTCTTCCGCAATCTCATCGGAAACATTGCAGTGTGACTAGCCCTCCGTTCGCGTCGTGCAAAAACTTTTAATAAATTGTTTTGAACATATTTTATTGAAATAATGAGTAGGATGAAAAAAAAAAAAAAAACAAGTTGTAACAACATGCAAGATATTTTCCCTTTTCTAATGCCGCGGGTATGATTTCAATCATGCAAATTATAAACGTCTTTTTTCTGCGTATTTAAAAAAAAAATCTTTCTATCTAATATGGAGTACATTTTAAATGTGGACTAGAAGAATAATTTTTGAAAGAAGACAAAAAAATATTTCTAATTGGTCAATATCGATAAAATAAATTCCTACAATAAAAAATATTATATTCAAGTTTTAAAATAATTTTCTCCTTACTTTAATAGCAACGAAACAATTATAGTCTGAAGTTAAAAACGAACGATGGGTCGTCAATTTTTTAAATGACGCAAAACATAAACCATATTTCAGCTTACTGCTACTAGGGGAAACATTTTCTGACATGGATGATCACAGGGGTTTGTATACCTATCAATTTTACGGAATTTGTCATCAAATAAAAAATATGTATTCAAAAAAACATTATAGCATTATGTTATTATTTGGTTACTGAAGATTTTAATAAAATGAATGGGTATGTCAACTCATGAGAAATTTCTTATTTGTCATTACATACGAGTATATATAAGTAGCAAATTCTGGTAGACTTTGATTGAATCAATATAATGGAGATGAATGAAAAGTAAGTGTTAATTAGTTGCATTGAACTTGTCGAGATCAGAAAAAATAAACATCTTACGCCACTGTGGCTAGTAATTTGTAACAGATGTATTTTTTCATTGGATGACTGAATATTAATTTAAAATCTTACATTATTTTCGAGATTATTGTTGCTATTGTTGAAGTCTTTTAGGAGTGTTTCAATAATAAAGTATTTTTATGTTATTGACCAAGATACAAAATTCTCTTAGCATTACCGGCTATGAACTTTAGCGATAAAGATAGGGGAAAACGTTTATATTTATTTTTCAACGAATTTCAGAAAAAAATCGGCAGAGATACCGTACATTTTTATTAACTTGCAGCTTCTCAACATAGAAAGAAGAAAAACATATGTTAGATGAAATAGGTCGTGGTTTGACCAAAGCCTCCTAGGAAGAAAAATACCCAAAGAAAGAGAGAGAGAGGGGGGGTTAGTCGGGGAGGTGGGGGATCAATTAAACATCCTGCCGTTCTTCGAATGTTGAAGATAAAACTTCCATAGACACCATTCACCATTGTTCGGACGAGAAGACTTCCTACTATACTTCGTGGGTTGAAATACTAGTAATTCAAATGACATGTTCATATAATTTCGTTTGCATGTTTTTAATATCAAGAAAAAAAGAGGAAAAAGTGTAAATGAATAGACGATAGTGAATTTCAATTGGACGTATATGGACGTAGGTTTTCAGACAGATGAAAAAAAGGGGGGGGGGAATATTCTACCATTCGTTATCTAAAGATGATAAATTTCCTATACCAGTCGTCAAAGGTTGAACAATATTATCGTGGGGATGTCCCCCCATATAATTTGCCAATATATAATAATAATAAACGATTGGAAAACTACCTTATGTTGCGGGAAGACACTACATGTATTCATCAATATTTTTTTCACCGAATCCCTGTTTATATGAGTACGAGGGATAGATGTATACGTACTATAGTGATATACATGTATGCTGACTGTACACCCATATGATTAATTTTGCCTTTAATTCCCCATATAAGATATATTTTAGTGATGCATACAGAGGATAGACCAAGTTTACTAATCGTTCACTGAAATGAGAAAAATCTCTAGTTATTTTTTTTCGGGGGGGGGTATTTTTTTTAAGTAAAAAAAAAAGCACTGTCCCTATATTGATTACAAAGGGAAAAAATGTTACGAGTATAGTTCGAATTTCCTCTACAATACATAATATAGAAAAAAAATACAGTATCCTTGACCCCATCGTCTCAAGCCACGGTCCGGAGTCCGCATATAGCTCTCTCCAGAATGGGAGAGGATCGTACATTTTGGCCGTGGTTTGCGACGATGCCTTGACCCAAGCTCCGATGGAAAAGGTGCGTCACCAAACCAAATAAATCCCGCGTAAAAGTCGATATAAAACAATGGTGTTCATTGGTTCATTTAGAACCAATCGCGTGTTGCCAAACAGAAGACCGACGGAGTGATCGCCAACATGGAAGTTGGAGTAGCAAGAATCAGTCGAAGTCAAAAGAAACTGATGACGAGTTGGTTAATTTGTTCGTGTATCTATTATCTGGCGTCAGGAAGAATACACAAATTAAGCTTAAAGGTAATTGAAAAAATAAAACGAGTTCACCTACATATATGTCAACATTGTCGCTAACCCATCTAATGGTATCTTCTATTTGCCCCTTCACGGTAACTCACTAACTGCGGTACTTACTCTTTTGCATGGCAAAATAATAAGGTTTGGCGAAGTTTTTGTTGAGAGATAATTAAATGACGTATATTTAACAGTTACTTTTACATCATATTTCACCAAACTATATCATTTTTTCCTGCAAAAGAGCAGTACGATTTTTAGGAATATAAACAAAGTAACAGTTGCACTGAAAATTATAATCCCAGCGAGATTTGCCGAGACTAAAAACTTGGGACTGTGTCTTCCAAATCTCTCTCTCAGACCAGTGGCAGTGAGACACAAAGGTCGGGAAATCTTCCATGAAAGTTGAATGCTTGTTGCTTACATAGATGGCATAAGATGAGATGATTTCATCCATATCCTGATTTTAATTACTTCTGTCTTCATGATTGACTTTAGTTTAATTTCTTAATTGCATAATACAGGGTACTACTAAACAGAGTATGATGAGTACTTCAGAGTATGCTAGAAAAATTGTTTATTTTAATGCAATTAAATTGTTTATTTATGCTTATACAACTTGATTGAACATTATTATAAACTAATATTGCAATATTTGTTTCAGATATTTGTTTTTTTAGCATTTTTTTGACACAAAAATTACATTCATGATTCAACAGTGTGCAAAATTAACACCTGACTGATATTCCAAATCTATCCCAAGTTGACTCGGGCTACGCCGATCCGAATTTAAAAAGAACGAATTGTATATCCCAATTTCGGCCATGGGTAAATTGAGATTGAACAGAGACATTTTATACACTTGCACGTCTTTAGATTGAATAAAAAATCAAACGTAGTTTAAAATAAAATGATTCTGAGACATAGTTTTATATTTTGTATTAAAAGTATTATTTTAATTATTAAATCTCAAAATTGAGAACATTGTGTATCTTTCAACAAATGAACGATGATCGTGTACTACTTTTATCCAATGCTCGCTTCCTGTGGCAAATTTTGGCCGCTGGTTACTGGACGGAAGTGTGACATTAAACACAAAGTGAATTTTAAAAAGTCAAAAAAGGGAAAGCAACAAAGATAATTTTAACAGTTCCTGTCCTTCCCAAACAAACTTAATTGTCTGCAGAATGAAGTTCATATACAACAAATCTGAAAATAAACAGGGCACATATTTTCGTGAAGCACGGACACTGATTTTATACTTTATTTTGACAAGGTAATAATGAGAATGTAACAGATACATATACTTTATCAATGAAATGAATACGATTAGAAATATATACATGTATTATATGATTGAAAACAAGTGCACAAATAAATAATATATGAATAAAAATTCGAGTGCATTTTTTCGTGTTTACTTTTTCTGTGTGTGTTTTTATGGACAATCCCATTTCTCTAAGGTCTATCCCACTTTAAAATGATATAGCCCCGTGGGCTATCTCATTCTTCTGGTTAGTTTTGCACACTGATTCAATACATTAAAGATTACTATATAGTATTAACACCCAGATATCATCTCGATAACTATTTTGTTTCTGACTTACTAACTTCAACTAAATCTTATCAAAAATTAAATTAATTGCATTATGTAAATATTTTCACATTAACATTGAAACATTTCAACATGTTCAAGTTAAAGTAGATCGGGATCAAAGGATAAACCTTAACCTGAAATCAGAAATTGAATAACTCCTAAAATAAGGAAAACATACAAATATTATTCAAAATATATTTTCATTATGTTAAACTAAAGAGATTTGAGAGAATCTCGTCATCGCAAAGATTTCTTGCCGCGAATCAGTCCTCAAAGTCTCTGTGTCTATTAACAACAGATTCCAAAAAAGGCTTGATTGCGAAAAGGAATCATCACAAACTAGTTTACCCCTGGTAAATTGCAAAATAAAGTCTTTACAAATTAGAGTTGGTTTACAGTATAAGAAATTTATTAATTTTTTGAAGATTCATAAGGTTCATGAAGTACAAAGCTTCACACTGGCATATTAATCATGAAGCCCTTAAGCTTTAGAATTTTGAAAAATTAATTTCGTTTATTAATATTTCTTCATACTAAAATACATTACTGCTATAGGCGCTGCGATACCACTTTTGTTTGCAAGCACCCGTGCCTGTACAGATATAACATATACTGTAGATCACTAAATTTTCGCGAGATAGTCATTGACTCTTGATTAGCGAGACAAAATTTTCGCGAATTGTGGTTATTGCTCTATATATTCTTAAGGAACAATTATACGCAAGAATTTAATTTTCGCGAGCACACTGTCTCGTGTAATTACGCGAAAATAAAGTTCTCACGAATAAAAAGTGATTTACAGTACATGCTTGGTACCTGTCTGACAGCAAACAAGATATTTGTTTATAAATAAACGTGACATGTGTCACTATATACTGGACGACATCAATGGGGTACATATAATTTATAAACAGCATGCATAAAAATGGAAAAAATTAACTGAAAGTTTGATGTCAAGTAAACATTTATAATCTTTTAATCCCTGATTGCCATGACATGACCAGGTTAAAATAGTGTGTACATATTTCTAGCACAAAGTTTCCACCATTTAAACTTTTTTGACTGCGAGCTTTTCACTGACATTAAGGTTTTAAGTGTCAAAAGATTTTCCAAACTTTCTGTATCCGGAGTTATACTGTCAAAAATGTCCATTAGGCCGTCCACGCAGGTAATCCTAGCGAGGTTTTCAGCTTGTTATTAGGATTTGCTAAATTGACCATACTATGACAATTTTTTTCTCCACTTGCAATATTTATAAACATGTCTTTTTTTCTGAATCTTAATTAGGAAATGGAAGATGTAGGTATTCTCAAGGGTGTGACTTGCATGTTTTTTTCTTTAATCAAGCAGGAATTTAAAAAGTGCACAGTTCCCTTTCCCAAGTAATATTTTGCCTACTGTATTGTAACGAAAGCACCAACAAAGTAACATTTGATGAATGGTTATTATTTACTAATAAAACTGCCTACTTGCACATTTAAAAAAAAATGATATTGATATAAAAGAACAGTTATATAGTTGTGGTTAGTGCATAAGAATAACAAAATTTACAGAATCCAGAGTACATGTCTTAACTTCACAGAAACAAGATTTAGGGCAGTTGTCTCATGTTCATGAACAATTCCTTGCCTGCACAGTCAGGACTTTGAATTATTGTAAAAAAAAAAGTTGAAATAGAATCTAGGTAATTTTCAGTGGCCCTGAAATTCACACCTGACTAATGCAAGGCCACATATAGATGGATGGCCACCTTAATCTGTGGTATAGGTAATTAACAGTTGACAAATTGATACTTTCAAGGAACTTTTGATGAACGATTGATCAAAGGCAGGGAAATTTTCATGACTGATTGCATGCATGGGTGGTGACCTAATTGCAAGTGTTGCATGAATCATAAATTTTATTCCAGAGATCAGAAAAATAAGGAGTTGACATGATATATTCTGCTTATAATTTTGTTGCATTTCCTTTTGTTGAAAATTTGGATTTCTAAATGATTCAGAAATTGCATTATCATCTTTATTTGTAGATGTGAAATAAATTAATTTTTTATCTTACCTGAACAAAATTCAGACCCCCCCCCCAAGTTGTTATTGCATAGTGCCCAGATAGTAACTACATGAGTCAAACTAGCAGGAATTGGGATGTCAAGTACCTTCACTTCATGCTGTGGTTCTCTCCCCACTGGTTCCTATGGCCGTGGGGAACAAGGCTAATGCATGGGCAAAATATTTTTAGAATAAAAAAAAAACGACATTTAATAAAAATTTAATTTTTATTGTACCCCTCCCCCACCACCTTAAAAAACTCGCCCATTTCTTTTCTTTATAATGATTTATGGAAATCCGTACGTATATATACATGCACTTCTTTTACATGAGTTACTCTTTCCAATCCAAAAAAGTATACAGCTTTTACGATATTCTTTGTATATTTTGTTAAGTCAATTGGCTCATCAAAAATACAACTTTATGTATTTTTTAAAATCTCACAGTTACTCGGATTATCCTGAATTACCGACAGTAACACCTACCTGATATGAATTACCAGGTGCTTGATGTTCGGACACTCTCCGAATTTCCAGCTATTACTTTAGTTTCTTCTCGGAATGTTATACAACAGGCATCTTTATAAGCTAGAGAAATAAAAAAAAAACCTCAAAAAACCGTTAGCAGGAAGTTTTTAAAAGGGGCTTTGGAGTACAAACTATGCTACTACACTACAATTGAAAAAAATGTTTAAAAAGATGCTAGTAAGTATATACTTTGTTTCCAAACTTGAAATGTCCTTTCACTTTCTTTGATTTTAACACATTTTATTGATTGAATAAATGGGATTGAAAGCAAGTTCTTACAATTTACTATTGGCACCTGACGAATGGCAGGTACCCCTCCAACTTTCTGAGATTTTTTTTCGATTCAAATTTATATTGGAAATTTTCAAAGATGCAGATTTTGTTTCGTTGGGATAGTGACATTTTTCATTTCACTGAAAACATGTTGTTTTTTTTGCTTAAAATATTTATTTGTATATTTCTTATTTTTTCTCAATCCAATAACTTATAATTATTAGATGTTAATAACTGTACATTCTTTTTAATGGACAGATATTTTCACTTATTGGACAGTTACATTTAACATATTGGACTGTCTTGGGTCCGTAAAAAATAGAAAGTATATTAAAAGGACAGAAGACGAATCATACTAATGCTTTAAGTCAAGTGTTAATTAAAACCTTCTTCCAGGATCGACATGTTCGCCAAACGTTTCTGATCATTAGTTACAAGGTTTGTAAATTAAGCGTGAAGTGTGAAGTTGTATGATCATTGTATTAAGAAGCAAGAGTAGGTTGATATATATGCGTGTTACATCAAACTCTTTTGATTGATTGATTACTTGTATGTTGTTTAACGTCCCTCTTGAGCATTTTTCACTTACATGGAGACACCACCACTTGCCGGTGCATTGGCGTCGGGAGCAAATTGAAAGGGAGAGGGGGGATGGCAAGTGTAAAAGAAAAAAAATCAAAACAACCAAAAAAACTTGACTAAAAAAAATGTAGGTTGCCCAAACACAAAAATCCAAATTCGCTAATTTTCGCGAGCACACTGTCTCGTGTAATTACGCGAAAATAAAGTTCTCACGAATAAAAAGTGATTTACAGTACATGCTTGGTACCTGTTTCCACTGCTTACCACAGGGAAGTGAAAGTAGGAATGTCTCATCTTTTTTTTTCAGAAATACTTTTTGTATTTTTTTTTTCTCCGTTTTATTTTACATTTTAGAATCAATTATTGTTCATATATCAAACACTCAGTATTGTAAGAATTGGAAGCTTTTCAAAAGTCATTTATTTGATGTACTGGTGTCTAGAATATGAGACAGTTCTCCAATTTTGTATTATTGCTTTAATCACAGGCATTTTGTGCATCTAATGGTAATGTGTTGTAATCGCCAAATATCGTATTTATAAGGTTTAGTGATAATGAGCATACAGAATTAAGAAGAACAGTAGCAGTAATGCAATTTTGAAAATTTTGCAATGCAGTGGCTTGAATTCCAGTAAATTTTAAATGTAGATAATGTATATATATTTATATATATATATATATTATATTCTGATCAATCCATCAGAATAAATGTAAAATGGAATATTTAAAATTCTGTCCAAGTGTTCTAGCTGTCTATAATTTTAATGCTATTTTTTTTTTCCAGAATGATGATAGAGGAGTTGTAAGACTGAGTACGTTTGGGTTTTTAAAGAGTGGAGCTCTACAAGTTAACATCACCCAGTTTAAATATAATATAAATGGAGTAAATATGACAGATAGTGGGAAGATGGTGGATGCAATGGTAAGATACATTGAAACATTTTCCATGAAAATTTTTGTAATTACAGGTAACCTTGATTGATTTTTCAACCTGTTTAATTCAGATCTCATTACATGAGATTCAAATTCATACATAATTTCCATATGTTTTTTTTAAAATATCTTATCTCATGTTATTCTAATTTTAGTTTGGATTTACTCTTGATAAAAGTGATAGCAGTGGAATTGCTTCCTATTTGGTAAGAATCTTTAAGTTTCTTTTCTGAGACACATGTACAAAATGATTTGTATCATTTTAAGGTTCATATTTTATAGTGACGGATGTCTGTTATGAGAGTGTTCATTTAAAGTCAAGAAATTGAATACCGTGGACTCATTTTAATTCGTATGGGTCAATGTTCTTGGGTAAGCAAAATTTTGTTGCTTCATGGGGACATAATTTCATGGATAAATCATATATTGAGACAATTCAGTGAATAAATATATTGACAAAATAATTGTTTGTGGGGGTGTGATTTTATGGGTAAGATTAATTTAACCCACAAAATCCACAAACTTTGATCCACCACAAACAATGATGATTCCACAGTAACCATTTCAAGGCAAAATAACTGAAGGTATTTTTTTTATCGTTCACTTGACATAATAAATTGACAATAAAAATTTTATTTCTTTTCTTGATGCAGATTTTTTCAATTTACATTGATAACAGATAACTTTATAACCTTATAAATTCTGAGTCAATTTGGCACTCAATTTTAGGACTCATTGGTATGAAATTAAACATTTTAACAATCATGATATAGTACGAGATGTCAGCCGTTTGGATGATGTAATCATGTAAAGAGAAAAACGTGGATCGGGAATAAGATCATAGTTCCTGATCACAAGATTCTCACAAATCTTGAAGTAAAACACTAGTAAATGCTTTGTTTATTTTAAAAAATTATAAAAGGTACATTGCAATATTTATGCTTCTTATTTCTATATTTGTTTATTTTGAAGGACTCATAAAATTGTGTGCGGACTAGTACATGTAAAGGTAATAAAGCACTAGTCCAACTGAACTAGAGACTAAAAATGTTATTGTCGAACTTTGTTAATGGTGGTTGAAATATTTGGCCCCATAGGCATATGCATCATAGTCATGTTATATCATGCAGAGTTAAAAAGTTAAAACGTGAATATGTAATGAATTTAGTTTTGTGTGTTAGTTTAGTTTTGTGATTGCCAAAAGGAGAAATTAATATGATCAAGATGTAAGAAAAAAAAGTTGTAAGTGAAAACAAAAAATCTGGGAATAAGTATAAAATTCATTTGAAGACAACCATTGGAACATGGCAAAGTTTTCATGTGTTGGTTCTATTTAAAAAAAAAAAAAATACCGGTATAATGCAGGTATTTAGAAAAAGGAGTAAGTAAAATGGAATATATTTGATTCTAATGTCTCAAAACTCATAAATCATTTGAAGATGACACTATCTTCATACAATTCCTTATGATAAATTATAAATGTTTTCAGTGTTCAAAGACTTTTATTCTCCATGCTCTTGGAAAGGTCGTGAATAAAGACTGTTTTACCAATCTTTGCATTCTCTTAAGTCCTTTTTATAGATTTTGAAATTTTTTTTTAACTACTTTTAGAAGTCCTTGTGTTGACATTGTATAACCAGGTGACACTTACTTGTTTGTTTATAGGAGGACAATCAAGGGAAGAACTGTATCCTCTCCCTAAACAACCCAGCCAGTATATTCAAAGAGAAAACCATGTCCATCATCTTTTTCAGGATGAAGTTTTCCAACAAACAGTAAGTACAGTAACACTAATCACTCAGTTTTCTTTATTAAACATACAGTACATGTATTCAATTGACCATAAATGTATTGAAAGCATTCAATAGATTTGTCTGTTTTTCAGATTTTTTTTTACCTCTTGTTTATTTAAGAAATATTGAATTATATTTATAGGTATCTGTTTGAAGCATTCATCTTCGCTAATCAAGGGTTTATCGTTATAGTCTGTATAAGATATCTGTTCAGCATTCATCCTCACTAATCAAGGGTTTACTGTTATAGTCTGTATAAGATATCTTTTCAGCATTCATCTTCGCTAATCAAGGTAATCTGTATTAGATATCTGTTCAGTAAATCTGCATGTGCCCTTTCATTAAAAAGGAGAGGAAGAGGTTGTAAACGTTTGTTAGTGAAGTTGTACTACAAAAGGAATCTATGACTGTATACTGTACAGAAGAAACTTTTAAAATGGTTGCTTAATGTGATTTTTTTAAAGTTATGAATTTGAGTATGAATAAGTATTTTATATGCAGGTACCAGTATCATTATCAAAAGAATTGTTTTTAGATAGCTTTTAAAGAACTATATAGGGTTTCTATAATAGTTTGGCCCCCGTTTTTGGTACAATTTAAACGCCAATAAACCTCAATGAAATTGATATTTTTGGAAAGATTAGAATTTATACTTTTCTTTTATGGCTAAATTGATATGTTGATTTAAGTAATATGCAGAGAATTAAAGGTTTAAAGTGACTAAGTTTACAAGAAAACGCCTAAAACTGGCATTTTTAGCATCGTTATCGGCGATTTTAGGTATGTGCGACGCCTTGAACAAGAAAGATATTTACACACGTAAAAGATATTTTCAAAGAAAGTCTTCATTCAAAAAATTAATCTTGTTCATAAAGTCGCACGCACTTAAAAAATTAAAAAACCTTGAGAAAAATAGCACTTTCTGACTCGCGTGACGTCACAAGCATGTACGGAGAATGACGACGACGTTGTTGACATGTGTTGAATTTTTTTATTTCGAAGGTAGCATATCATCTATCGATTGCTTCATGTATATTTTCAAACATAAAGTTCTAGACATATCTGTTTTTTGAAGCATATTTGTGATGAAAGAATATATTATTATCGGGATCGACATTGATCAATGTACGGGTGTGGATCACAATTAAGGAACACGATGTTCGAATCGCTTGAACTTCGTCTACTGTACATTAAATCAGTTCACAGAAGAAATACATACACAGTATACATTTTATAAAATCATTTGATCAAGTTAAAATACGTTCATTGTGTGTGCATATTTCCATATCTACTTTCTACGTTGTCATTTCTTCCCATATCGTTCATTGTAAACTTACCTGTTTACAAGGCAACAAATGTACGGTCAACAAGACGTGTAAAAAATTCAACGTTATTCTAAGAAGTTCGGGGCATTAGTAATTTCAATAAAACCAACTAAAATATTTTTTTCTGTAAATGTTGAGTACAAATAGACAGCAAAGATAATATTAATATTTCTATGATTTAATTTTATTGCATAATTTATGCATGTTATGTACAAAATAAAAATAATAAATAGGCCTAAATAAAAATAAATGAAAATAATAGTAAGAAAGTTTTGAATCAACATTTTATTTATATAGTCACGGTGCTACAAAACAATAAAAATGCATCACATTTTTCATTCTAATAATTCATTAATTTAATTTCTGAATTTTTAGGGTTAATTTGTTATTATAAAAACTGTAATGTAAATTATTAAATTAAATAGGCTTATATATACTTAGCTGTATTACGAAGGACCCATTATATATGTACATATACATGTAGTCATATACCCTTTCTCTAAACATTTTGATACTGATTACTGCAGTAGCACTCAACATGATATTGATTTTTCTACCTCAACTATTTTATTTTTTTCTTTAAATATTATAATAATTATTTCATTTTTATTTTAATTAACTTGTTAAACATTGTCTACAGATAGGAAGTTTTAAATTAAAAACTTTTTGAGTGTTGAGAAAGTGGCGTGTGTCATTGATACCTTCGAAGTTTGTAATACAGTTAAGGTTGTTACCCGTATAGTTGTATTTCTTGTCGGAAAAATCTCAAAAAGGTAAACTGTACCAGTTGAAATAATTATTTAATTTTTAACGAGGAGGCAAAAGACTAGAAAGTTCTTGATTACTCGGTATATTTTACTGATTGTACCCTTCCCCCTCTACGATATCAAAATAAGATTCCAATTTTTCACCAGGTCTATTGGTGCACATCTCACTTCGGAATCGAGACATAACATTTCGAATATTAAAAAAAAACTTCTCGAAAGGGTAGATAAAAAAAATCAAACAAACAAAGCTGTTCACTGAATTTGTGTATTTCCTGAATGGCAACAGTTACATTAATTCGTAGTGTTTTCTTTAACATTTTTAAGTTTACCGGTTATTTTAAAAACCTTATATCATTATGCCTTTTGAATTTTTTAACAACGTATTGTAGGCAATATTTACACTATCTACCCATTCTGATACTAGAATTTTTGTACATGTTAATAAGAAAAGGACATCAATTTCAAGTGAGAGAAAATTAAAAATGATTGATAGATTGTTGTTTAATGTTCCTGTTGAGAATTTTTCTTTATATTGAGATACCACCACTTGCAGATGAAGGGCAACAGATTCTAATTAACCTACATGTATACTCGGCACTTAGGGTAATTGACCAGCGAGAGATCTTTTTTGTTCCATCTCCTACTACACACCGGACCTCGGTTTATACGAACTCATACGAAGGACCGGTCTCCACGTTCGACAGTGGGATTTGAATCCGCGACGTAAAGATTGACTCCTTATATTACTTCGCGAATCTATAGAAAGATACTCTAACTACTGCTCCACGCGGGCGACACTTTGGCTATAGAATCATAAATCAAAAATTCATTAATATAAAAAAATACAAGTCTATATGTTGTTTCACTGCTTATTTTTGCGCTTCAAATATGATTATGCTATGCAAAGTTTTATTGTTCATATTGCAAAATTATGCTGTATGATACAAATGTATCCAATTAATAGCATTTTTCATATTTTTATCTGCCAGTGATTTGAATTTTATAAATGATTATGGTATAACAATTTTTGACAAGACTTTGAATTAGAGATTTAATCAAATCATATGTATACATGTACTAGAATATAAACTTCTATAATGTAATTTTTCTAAGTTATTATCGGAAAGGACTGCATTAACGGACAGACTTATTGTAAGAGAGACAAATTGATTCCTGTCAACAACCACGTCCCTCAATACCAAGTTTTTGTTAAAATGTTAAATATTTATGCGCCCGAATTTATTTGGGATATATATTGTTTTAGTCCTGTCTGTCTGTTTGTCTGTTTAGCTGTTTGTCTGTCTGTTTTTCTGTTTGTCTGTCTGTTGATAACTTTAACCTTCGCCATAACTTTTGAACCGTTTGAGATAGAGACTTCATATACAGAATGCATACTCTACTAATTAAACTCTTTCACCTGACACCAAGGTCAATGACCTTGTGACCTTAACTATGACCTTTATGCTGAAAATAGATTTTTCGAACTTTCGCTCTAACTTTTGAACCATAGGAGATAGACTTTATATTTGGTATGCATACTTCACTAGTTAAGTGCTTTCACATGACACCAAGGTCAAAGACCTTGTGACCTTGACTGTAACCTATATGCTAAAAAAAAGCTTTTTTGAAC
This sequence comes from Saccostrea glomerata, assembly GCA_003671525.1. Lineage (NCBI taxonomy): Eukaryota > Metazoa > Mollusca > Bivalvia > Ostreida > Ostreidae > Saccostrea > Saccostrea glomerata. The sequence goes on from PRKT01000069.1 coordinate 1,627,206, forward strand.
TTTGTTGCCGCCGGGCACAGAGTGTTTCACAAACATATCCTTGGTAAATAACAACAAAAACTGGGCTAAGGAAATAAGATTGAACAAAATGGTTGCCATGGCAACGGAATTGTCTATCAATTTAATATAATTCTAAGTAAAAAATCATCTTAGGGTATCCAAAATATAAATATAAACATTAATGGAAAATTTTATAGATGCTACCAAAATTACAGATTTCTCAATTGTCAATAAAGCCATGATTTCAGATATAAAGCAATAAGTGTAAATACAATTTTCATGGTAACGGAATAACTATTAATTTTAATATACATGTATATTTTCTTAGTAAAATAGTCACTTTGACATATACCAAAGTATGCATACTATCATTTACTTAAGACAATATAGTTTGTATCAAAAGTAAAGATCGGTTAAATGAGAAAAGATGGCATTAGATGCCAGATTTAGAGGTCTGAAGGTGTATGATTTTGACGACGGTTTCCATGGCAACGGAACGCCTGATCAAATTAAATTATATATTTTTAGTAACATCCTTGCCTTATCCCTCTCCATAGTAAAGATAAACATTTTCTGAGTGGGGGCCTTAAATGGCCCTTACCCTATATACTTCTTTCATAATTTTCTCTCATCACAAAATTCAAGAAGATCAGTAAACCCACTTCAGTGTGTTCACTCTAACAGTAAAAATTTTTACTTTGATTTAAAACTTTAAGGCAGCTTGGATTCTGGGCCCAAAGTGGCCATAGACAGAAAAATCAATGATATTAACATTACCTTGAAGTCCATGGGCCTCTTTTTTTGCAAAATTTTAAAGATTTCATTCATAGAATTATATAGTTGTAGTAATTGCCAACTTGATATAGATTTTTAAATATACCTTAGAAATATATTTCATTTGAGTAACAGGTCTTTGAATTGGTTCATAAATATTCATAGATTATACATGTAGTACTCTTTTTTTTCAGGATGGAAATTCAGAAGTATGGTAAAGATATTAGACTGCTGGAAATCTCAGCAAAGGCTCGTATGAAAATTTCTGGTAAGCCTTATAATCCTTTTTGCAATAAAAGTTCTTAGCTGAAAGCTTAGGACTCTTAATTTTAATGTCTAAGTGGTGAATCTGTAAGGCTTAGAATAAGGTTATAAGATTAAGTTCAATAGAATGTTTTTTTTTTCTTCACCTTGTTTTAGGCCTTCCTTAAAAAATACAGGTGTCTTATAGTTTGGCCAGTTTTGTCCATCCTTCGATACTTATATTTCTTCTATAAATAGCAAAAAAGAAATACCATATGTTTTACAATGAATAGAATGGTGGAATAAAAATCTAAGGCTCAGTGTATAAGAATTGTAAATAGAGGAAACTTACACTAATTGCTTATAGAAACTACAAAACCCAATGCTTACTTTAGAATTTTTTTTTAAGTTTTCAATAATTTCAAATGAGTATCTTTGTGCATAATTTTTGATTGATCTGCAACATTTTATGAATGCATCAGATATAAATAGTTCTTACTACCACTCTGAACATATATATGCAGTGTTCACTATCTTATTACTAAAAAAGTAGGAGATAAATGTACTATAGTAATTGTCATCTTTAACAGGAACTTTGTAGTAGCTGACTTTTTTTATTGTAGGGAGATCATCTATAACTAAAGGGAACACAGGTAAAGGTTTAAGTGACTCTTCAATGATGCGCAAAATACCACCTGCAAAATTCACTGAGCCACACCCCGTAAGTCCACCAGGTAGTGGGACAAAATCTAAACAGAAGAGGAGCCTCCAGCGAAGAGAAGGGCAGAGGGAACCTCCCCCCAGTGCAGTGCCACCTCAGACAACCACTCGAAAGACAGACCCCCTACACCCAGAACCATTACCTATTCAAGGGAATCTTAGAAACGGACACTCTGTATCTGTAAGTTTTGGTCAACATACTGATTTTAAAGGTGCATGGACACAGATTTGAAGTTAATATTTTCTGTATAATATTACGACTTATATATTTTAATAGCATTTCCCTCAAAATATATTAAAAATCTAAGTGTATACAGGAAAATTTTCGCCCCCGTTTTATTTTTTCTTAATACTTATGAAAAGTGGCAATCTTGTTATGTATAAATGAAAAATTTTAAAACTTTAATCCAGAGAATTCAGAGTAGAAATGTTCGAAAGCAAAACATACACACAGTTCATTGACAGTCCATGCAGTTGTGGTGAGCAGACTTTAACAATTGAATGCACCTGTTGAATCGTAAACATCAACAATATCAGAGCTCATGCCCTGTTTACAAAAACTGTATACGTGTCACGGGTGTGATCAATTTACTAAACTCTGTGCACAAAACTTAGCTCAGAATGACAATACTTGTAAAGGGGTTTGCTTTCAAGCAGACTCTTCTCATTAAATTTTCATCTAGACTTGTTACTTTTGAAAACTGGTAAAATACTTTCTATCAACTATCCTTTTATGACAATCTACTATTTAGAGTTCAACTCTTAGCAATATATTGTACTTCCGGCAAACTGATTGAATCATTTGATAGTCACTACTGTAAACAATGTAGTTCGAGAAATCTTGCGAGATTCAGAGCTTCCTTAACTCCCCTGCAAAAGAGCAGTTGTAAGTTAGACAACTGCAAGTTACTTGCCATACAACATACTGAATACTACTTCAGAGCAAATATTATTCATAATGCACCTGATAAAATTACATTGATGTTTGCTTTTTTAACTAGAGAGCTGAGTTTCATTTGATTTCACATATAGTTCCTTGTATATGTACCTACTGAAGTGGGGTTCATAATTTAGCATCGTCCTTTGTGCCACATAGTCCAATTCATGAATAAGTATACACACAGTAATTTGTCCTCTGGTATGGCATCCAAAAATACCAATGTAATAGTTATCTCTCTACTTTCAGTTTGGAATCAATGTAGAAACTGACCAAGAGGAAGGACTGTACAATCTCTACTTTCACAATTGCTTTCAGTATGAAAAAGGGGTCCATGCAACATTTGAAATGCAGGTATGAGCAATGTAATATCCACTCGGTAGTAAAGTCAGTATCTTTACTTCCCTTTTAGATATTTGTACATCCATAGAAAAATGAATACATGAACTTCTTTACTGGTATACATAGAAATTACATACTAGAACAGGAAGGCACTGAGATATCTTTAATACTAAATTATCTATATACAGCTTACTCCACTTATATTGAACTCGCTTATTTTGAAATAGAAATAAATCCCCAGTTTTTGACTCTCATATTCTTTGCATTAAAATAACGGTTATATTGAAATCGGCTATATTGAAATATCGTTTATATTGAAGCCACTGATCGGTCCCCACAGGTGATAATGAGTTGTTTTCATAACGGTTATATTGAAGTACTCCCTGGCAGCTATCGTTACAGGTAAATAATTGGTGACAAAAATTATGCCTGACTGACCAGTTGATATACAAAGGTGTGAATAATTAAGTTTTCACCTTGTGTGTTTTTATACTACATGCTCTTACGAAATAAAATTATTCACTGCTAAATTCTTTGTTTCCATGTATATAATACGGAAGTATTCAGGCTAAAGGCAATAAAGTAACCCCCACAGATCTAGAAAAAACTTAACTTTCAAATTTAATACGAACTGTTTTAATGAATAATGATAAACCTAAATTCGAAATAGCTAAGAGAGTACACTTACGATGAAATATACTCACCGTCAATGAAAACGCAACACTCTAATTTTAGGGTGAAAAGTATATACGGGTTATAACTATGTACAAAAAAGTTAAGACATCTTTTACTTTGCCAAATCAATTATTTAACGGTTGAATGAATTTCCTTCCTCTACCGGAAGTTGCTTTTTAGCCCTCTTATCTGAAATCAAATTTTTGCATTTTTAATAAAATTTAAAACAATATTTTGGGTTTTCAAGGTTTTGAAACTGTTAATCATAAGTATTGTGCTAAAAGGCCAGGAAACAAATCTTTCTTTTTTACCGGATGTGATGCCTATTTTTCATCAAAATGACTGATTTTCATTGCTAATGCTGGAAATTCTTAAAATAAAGAAAAAAAGAGCTGCAGTGTTGAAATGTACACTATATCACGACTCATCAGGCTCATGTATTGCAGTAGCATAAATAACATTTTCTTGCACGGAAGTCCAAGAGTTACTACACTACGCCAAGTTAGAGAAAATTCGACCGCAGTTTCTGAACAACATGCAATTAAAAATGCCCAAAAATATTTTTTTCGCTCAGATAAAGACATTGATAAACCTAATGGGTGGTAAAAATCGGACTGCGTACATGCATAATTTTCATAGCGGACTAGCATGTTTTGATTAAATGGTCGGAAGGGGGGGTGTTTTATTTAAATGTTATCTGTTAAGAGGGCTAACAAATCAGCTTTTGGTAATGAAATGAAAGCCATTCAAACATTAAATAACTGATTTGGCAAAGTTAAAGATGTCCTAACGTGTTTGGTATATAGTTATAACCCGTATATACTTTTCACCCTAAAATTAGAATGTTGCGTTTTCATTGACGGGGAGTATACATGCAGTGGTCAGCAGTACTTTATCAACAGTATGAGATAATGATTTTTCTCCAAAACGTAAATAAATGCAATCGGGGAATAATAATGAGGTTGAAGATTTCTTATTGATACAACAGAAAGAAACAATTTTATTTAAACTTTCAAGGACTAATATTCCACGTAATCTGTACACTGTTATAGGTAAACGATGACAAAATTAATTTGTTCGGGTTTGTTCTTTATTTTAAGATCGGGATTGAACTTTTAATAAAAAAAAATGGCGGCTTCACGATTTCGCTTATATTGAATTACGGATATATTGAAATAATTTGCATGGTCCCCTGAATTTCAATATATCCGGAGTAGGCTGTATATTTACTGTAAAATTTGTAAACTTGAAAATCTTAGCCATATGTAATTGAATTCATTACAGTAAAGTGTACACTTGAATGGTTGAAACTTATATGTCTGTATGTAAAAAAAACAACATTTGGTCAATTGTCTTCAACATGACATAGAGAAAAAAATTGTTGGCAATAGTACCGGGTATAATTAAAAGCAGTTTGTAGTTGATATTACCTCAGTGTTCATTACTTGCATGATAGACCAATGAAAAAAGAAATCAGACTCTTTGAGGAATGTATATTTTCCCCTTCAGATTGACATAGAGGAGGTAAATGACGGGAACTACTTGTCTGCGGGGGAGATTCCTATCCCTGCCCTCTTCTTTACCCTGTCTGTCCTGTTCTTCATCGCTGGCATTGTGTGGATGGTGATTCTCCGCCGCGTTAAGTAAGAGATTCTAATCTATCTTAAAAACTTTAAATTTAGGGAATAACTATCTTATAATTTGGTATTTGCGACCATTAATGCTGATTTAACAACACATAAGTGGAGCCAGTAAGACGGGTGTTTGCGACCATTAAATCAACATTAACGGTCAAAAATACCAAATTGCAAGATAGTTATTCCCAGTCTAATGCAATCTATGCATTCTGTTTGTTGTTTACATCTTATTTTATTGAGTTTTGTGATATGAAATATGTCACAGAGCATTGTGTTTTTGTGTCGCTCTATTATGACGTCACAATGAAAAGCTTTCACGCTCGTTAATGCTTGTTTTACTGCTTCAAACATCAGTGTATTAGCCAATCAAAATGTGTTTTACAAAACAATTGCATTAGAATATCATTTTTATCAGCAAGTACTTTGGTAGTCACATGGCACTGATGACATAAGAATACATTTATAAACATAACAGAAGATGGCCACCAATTAATCATTAACTTTAGGCCATGGTAGAGTTTTTTAGAAAAAGATGAAGTTTTATATGATTGAAATCAATGGTAAAATTTCAAGCTCAATGTATTGATAATAATATCAAAAAGACATGGTAAAATTATGACAGGAACTTTGTTAAATGACAGCTGTATCAGTTGTGAGTTGGCATTGAACCTACATGTATGTACATAATTTAACTGCTATAATAATTTGGTAGGATCTTACAAATACATGTAGAACAAGATTTACAGCATAGGTTAATTTTAACTAGTGTATTTCATGTTAACTTTGTTAGTTTTACTGACCAAGAAATCTTTGGGGCAAAGGCTGTGTGCTGCACAGTATTATAAACACTTCATAATGTATATATATTCTTCCAGAATTAAATCATTGTTGATTACTTGTAGGGAGGATGTATACACAATGCATTATTTGATGTTTGCTGTGGTAATGGTGAAGGCACTCTCAAATCTCTTTAATGCTGTAAGTATATAAATGATTAAATGTAGTACTACATATATTTCAACAGATTGAAATAAAATATACAGTCATGTAGCTGATCATATGAGCATTGTAGTACTAATCACTGTTTTTGTAGGTCAACATGCACTTTATTGCAGTAGAAGGCATGCATGAGGAAGCCTGGGCAGTATTGTACTACATTGTATATCTGTAAGACCAACTTATTTTCCATTATTCATCCTTAAAACAACTGAGAAATATATTTAGTGTGAAAAGGAAAGATCCCCTCCAGAAACTGAATTACCTTCATTATTTAAGTTAATGAACATATATGTCAAGATTTGGTTTTCATTTTTCTTTGAACTTGCTGATCTGAAAATAATTTATATACCGGGGTAAATTAAACTAAGTACAAGGGAAAAATGTTGAATAGATTTCACCCCTGCATTATCCTGCCTTTATATCCTTATTGGCTTTAACAATTCATTATAGTTACATTTTGGAAGAAGCCCCCGCTCATTTATTCTGTAAATTCTGTGGGTGAAAGACCCCCCCCCCCAACACACACACACTGATTCTGTAACTGATGTGGGTGAATAACACTTTGTTATCATCCACATATACTATTGAGATGTTAATTATTTTGTTTTAATCTTCAGATCTCGAGGAGCTTTATTGTTTGTGACTATTTTACTGATTGGAACAGGATGGACTTTTGTAAAACACGTCTTTTCAGACAAAGAGAAGAAACTTTTTCTGATTGTTATCCCTCTACAGGTAGGCTGAATTTACCTTTAGATTACCTGAGACAATTAAATTTGAAATGAGCTTTTCTGCTAACAATTTTACAATGTGCAAGATCTTATGTACGAGGGCTGTCCGTAAAGTTCGTGGACAAGCTAAAAATTTAATAAAGGTTGTGTCATTGATATTTTATTATTGGCATATTTCTAATCCTTTACTTAATGTGAATTGAAAAATGTAAAAAAATTTATTCAATTTCATATGTTTAATTACAATTATGGCTTCATAATTACACTTGGAATGGAGACCTGAACACCGCAAAATTTTGATTGAAAAAATTATTTATCACTTTATAAATTTCATTTGTATTTTATAAATTTCTGGGGAAATCTGGAAAACTTTACATTATGGAGTTGACAGACGTTTACACGTCAAACCTGCAAAATTTGAACGTTCAAAGTTTCAAAATGACAGAGCAATCAAAGTTAGAACATATTAAGACAGAATCGGAATTGTTAAAAAAAGGGACGTTTTCGGAATAGGTGGAGAAGTGAGCAGTGATCAAATTCTGCGTAGACATCGGAAAAATACCTACAGAGACCAATACATTTTGTAAACAATCTGTAAAACATAGTAAAAGAAGTCATTAACTAGTATTTAAGTGGCACATAATATTTTCGGACAGAATGAACAGTTTACAGGATGACATGCGGGAAGGAAAACCATCATTCCGAGATTGCAGTGCTGTAAAAAATGAATTTCGTAAGGTGATCATGACTTTGCCGTAAAAATATCGTCTTTACACGGACAGAGGTTGGATGATCGCAGGAAAATGAGACAGGCATTGATAAATATTATTTTACGAATGAAACCTAAACATTTTGTGCACATTTCTTATGACTGGTTAAACCGACATAAGATATGTTTTGAGTTAAACGGTGACTATTTAAAGTAAATTGTGCTCATATTTAGCTTTTGACGTCGGGTAAAGTCAAGAATTTT